>JBBGZY010000078.1:1865000-2294307 GCA_037952925.1 Lithobates clamitans
CTGGTGAGCGTCAAGGGAAATCAAAAATGTCATGGCTCTTAAAGGATGATCCAATAGGGACCCCCATTCTGGTAAATATTAAAGGTGGGATTTTACTTTAGAGCAGTCTTTTTTTAAGTCTGGGTTGTCTTGAGGTCTCTTCAGGGGTGCCTTGACAATATGCCAACAAATAGCCCAAAAATTGGATACAAGCTAGCGTGTGGATGAAAGCTGCCTTTTAGCTACACTGAGTCAACCTTCTAGCTGCCGGCATCCTAATGGCCAATGGCCTGCATAGCATACATGTTTGACCCTCCCCTGGCCCACTCCATCAGTGTTGGGGTCACATTAGCTGAGTGATGGAGAAAAATTGCAGGAGGGAGAAGAGAAACACTGGAATACTAGTCAGTACCAGTTTGCAAAACTGTATTTGCTTTGGAAGAGTAAATCACCTCTAACATTGGATGTCCTACTTGGACTTGTGGATGTTGCTGCATCATGTAAAACTATTACAATCATTTTTACATTTTAGAATGGGGTGCCTCGAGACTGTCCATAGTTTTTAAAGGGTGCCTCGAGACTGTCCATAATTTTGGAAGGTGCCATGAGACTATCCATAAATTTAAAGGGTACCTCGAGATTGTCCATAATTTGTAATGGGGGCCTTGACTGAAAAAAGGTTGAGAAACACTGCTTTAGAGTGAATTCTGCCCACTTAATTGGCACAGGAAGTAAAGGAAAGCTTCCCCAAACCTGAGGGGTTCTAACCTTTCCCTACCTTATGAAAAAAAACTGGCTGCAGCTTTACTTTAACCATTTGCAGAAGGCTGTACGTAAAAATGCAGCCTGACAATAAGTGGTTATACCAAGATCATGGCTAGAGCTGTCATTTTTTACAGGTGGACATTGACTGTTTCTTAAAACAAAGTGAACTGGGCAGCTGTAGAGCCACCCAATCCCTTTTACAGTGCTGCAAAGGACCACCCCTTCCACAGTAAACTGCTGGGATTGGTGAACACAGATGAGATGGAGGAACATTCGTTCCCTGACCTCCTTTGAGAGGAATGAACCCGGAGGACAAGTCTGTGTGAAGACACTTCTGATGAGGGGCGTGGCTATTACTCAGCTCTGCCAGCAGAGAGCACTGCAGTAGGAGAGATGGATGCAACATTTTTACAATTTACAATTTTATATTTGAAGATATTTCCTAGGAAAAATCAACAACACGTCATAAAATGCAGGGAGTACAAGACTATAAAGAGATAAGAGGTACTTCATTTTATTTAATGGATGACTATGCTGACCACATATTGGTTCCTTTATACTAAAGCTTCATTTACACAGTCATTTGCATATTTTGCACAAAATACAAGTTCTTGGTGCCATAGCTAGCAGAAAATCCTGTGTAAAATATGCACATAAGTACACACATTTAGAAGCGTACAATTCTTCTAATGACTTTATTCATGTATAGGTGCATGCATTTACACATGTTTACATATGTTTACAGGTGTACATGCATTAAGTCTACAGATATGTACAGCCCCGGACACAGCTGTGTCCTACTATGTCGGTATGCCTCTAAACGTGTTTGTCGTTTGTAAGCGCAGCTGTGTGTGTGACACCATTGATTCCTAGAGTGCTGCTTTTAGATACAGTATGTACAAAACTACATGCTGTATGCATCTAAACTTGACATTTTTGACATCTGTGTAACAACTTATTAAAATTCAGCCATTTGCCTAGGGGTAGGCAACCTCGGCACTCCAGCTGTGGTGAAACTACAAATCCCATCATGCCTCTGCCTCTAGGAGTCATGCCTGTGATTGTCAGGGTCTTGCAATGTGTCGTGGTTGTAGTTTCAAAACAGCTGGAGGGCCGAGGTTGCCTGCCCCTAGGTTATCATATCACTATCAGTAACACTGATGCAGTTCTACTGCAGTGCACAAGGCTGACTACAGCAAATGGTTTGGAGTTCTAAATTGTCCAGGCAAAATTGCCTATACTAGACTACTAAAGACACTCCATGAGCTAAAAACAACGAAAGGTAAGCTTTGCAGCCTGCAATTACTATTGGATTATAATATTTGGAGAAACCCACCCAAAACTTATAGTTCAACATCCTCCTGAGTCTTATAGTTCTTGGGGGCCCAGGTAGTGGGGAGAAACCCCATAGGGTCTTCAAGCAGTGAGGTACTCTCCTCTCTTATTAAAGGATAGGATAATTGAACATTTGCAAAACACTAGCCACACGTAGGAAAACCCCTGTGATCAGGGCCGCCATCAGGGGTGCACAGCGGATACAACTGTAAGGGGCCCCGAGGCCCGAGGGGCCTACCCGGGCCAGAAGAAGGCAGGATGGGTGAAAGGGAGCCGTGTTGTGCACTAATTAAACGATCTTGCAGCTTGTGCTGCTCTCTGTGTCATTGAGCTCAGACATCAAGCTCTTTTCTGCCACCTCTGGCTACTATGTGCATGTACACCCCTCGTACGAGCTGCCTGTACTGTGCTCCTCTGTGTCAGCAACGTGTCAGCTTTGTGAAAACGAGCTGGGACTAGGTAGGAAGATTTCCTTTACAAGTAGGGGCTGTGAAGGAAAGGGAGGGGGATGTTTGTGTATAGGGAGGGGCCAGGGACTTGTGTGTTTACAAAGTTGTGTATGTGTGGGGCTGATATATATGTGTGAGGGGGGCTGGCATATATACAGGTGTGGTGGGGGGGAACTGGGGCTGACATATATACAGGTGTGAGGGGGGCTGGCATATACCCAGGATTGAGGTGGCCGGCGTGTGGATTCATTGGGATGGCCCACGGGCAAGCCCTGGGGAATGTTGGTGGTCAGGCTCAGGGGGGGGGGGGGGGGGGGGTAGCCAGACCTAAAGCTGTGTAAGAGGCTCAAAAATTTCTGATACTTAGCCTATTGCAACCATGCTTGGAATTTTGCATTGCTTGTATTTATGTATTGCCACTGATAGTATTTTAATTTAACTACTATAAAGCCAAAAGATATAAGCCTATACCAAAGAGAGATTTTTTTTTTTTTATCTGCTATATAGCTTGAACATAAAACCTTCCTGGTGCACATTTTATTTGAAATGCATTGAAATCTTTTCTGTTAAGGTGTTCAGACTCTGAGCCTGCTGAGTGATCACACATTTTATAGACATCGTAGATCTCAGAGAGCCAGGAATTTCTATTGTATGGAGCCATCTATGGAAAGTCGTGGGCACTGCAGCCACACTTTTCCAGTATATCTTCAACAAACTCTGCCATGTAAGAAATATGGTAGGCCTTTTTCTAAAATTGCTAGTTGCCTGGCCTTGCCTTGCTTTAATACTTTACATATATACAAAAGCCTGTGATATTATTAACACTTAACTGTGGAAAACATGAACTAGAACTAGACAAAGGTGCGATTCCCTATGCACCAAAAGGCCATTTAAATAAAACTTAACCTTTATTGTAAATCATAAAAGGTATGTAACTGGCCATAACAGGTATACCTATAGGGTGAGGTCAGTGCCACTATATATGAACCAACGTTCTATCTCTGTGTGGTAATATTGAAACCTCTCCTGATATATACATATAGACAATATGAGGGTTATTATCTCCTCTTACATTCAATATAAAGGCTCCAGGCTATTTAGAGGACATATTAACTCAGCGTCTACAACATCTACCACCAGCACCAACTAGTATAAAGAGATGGGGGTACATCTATCTCTGCTCCCATCTATTGGGCACATATAAAAATGAGATGAACAGAAAAAGAGAAAGTATACTAGTAAATACGGTCTTACTGAAGATGTGGGTTGTCTGTCTTCTGCCCTATAAAATTATCTATCCCTTAGATTTAACCTTGTGGAGTGATATATGCCTTGTGTCAATGCAGTCTCGATCAATAGAGAAGCTTTTTTGTGAATATGATGATATATGGGGATCGTCTATTAGTGGTTATTTGTGTCCACATGGATGAGTGTATCCGCATTACATATCTGGGGGATAGATATTTTCATAGAGCAGAAGACAGATAGCCTACATCTTCAATAAAACAATATTTACCAGTATACGTTCTCTTTTTCTGTTCATTCCCTTTTTTATATATGGCCAATAGACAGGAGGAGAGACTCATGTACCCCCATCTCTTTATACTAGTTGATGTTGGTGAGTAGATCTTGAATTTATATATCCTCTAAACAGCCTGGAGCCTTTATATTGAATGTAAAAGGAGATAACAGCCCTCATATTGTCTATATGTATATAAAGAGAAGTTTCATCAATTAAACTTGGTAGATGTTAATATTACCACATAGGGATAGAAGGTTGGTTCATATATAGTGGCATTGACCTCACCCTATAGGTATACCTGTTATGGTCAGTTAGATGTCTTTTATGATTTACAATAAAGGTTAAGTTTTAGTTGGCGCATAAGGAAGCACACCTTGTCTAGTTCTAGTTGCTTTAGTTTGAATCAATGACTTGAGACATACATTTTTCTGACAATAATTTTCAGAATGCATCAGAAGTCTACGGGATTGATTTACGAAAGGCAAATAGATTGTGCACTCTACAAGTGCAGTTGCTCCAGAGTTTAGTAAATAAAGTAAAGCTTCACATTGCAAAGAATATCCAATCAATGTAAGGAAATTTGAAAAAAACAGCAGTATTGATTGCACATGCTTGGATGATGGAAGTCTGCAGAGCTTCTGTTCATTTACTAAGCTCTGGAGCAACTGCACAGTCTATTTTCCTTTAGTAAATCAATCCCTACATCTCCTCTCTTGCTTCAGGTCAGTGTCAGAGTCCTGGCCGGATTGCAGAGGGGGCGCCCCTTGCAGCGTAACTCTGGGAGTGAGACAGGGAGTACGGTGCCCAAAGGTGCACGGATTGCCAGAACGCTGTTGCTGAGTAGCAGACAGCAGGGAGCTGCTGGGGTGCGCTGGTAAGGTTGAAGGGCAACTGTGCAAGGAGGGATTCCAGATATGGAGCCGTGGAGCAACCAGGAGCGGAGTCAGAGCCAGGCCAATGGTCATTCAGCACAGGAATCAGTCCAAGGTGAGGTACAGCAGGATAATCAGGAACAGAGAAGGTAGCCGAGCCGGGGGTCAAACACAGGAGGATGATCAAGGTACAGATGCGGAGCCGAAGAATAGTCAGGTCCAAGCCAGGGTCAATGCAGGCGGAATACTGGAGCAGTCAGGCAAGCCGAGTAGTAACAGGAAGCAGATATCACAACAGGAACAAGGAACACAGGAAGCTGATGATAATCCAGCAACCAGCATGCACCAGGCTTAAATAGGCAGAAGGGCGCCACCATGAGGAATACTGGCAGAATTACCCGTCCTACGGTTATCACCCTGACAGTGCCCCCCCACTAGGGGCAGCCTCAGGATGCCCAATCTGGCCCATTTTTCAGGTTATCAGGCTTGAAACCTCTGCAACAGTCTAGGGGCATAAATGTTATCTGCTGGTTCCCAAGAATTATCTTCTACAGAGTAACCTTTCCATTTAACATGAAATTGAACAGTCCTACCTCTCCAACGGCAGTCCAGAATGGCTTCTACTTCGTATTCTGTTTCATTGTCCACCAAGATTGGAGGCGGCGGAGCTTCTTCTCTCCCTGGAAAAGGACTGGAGACAACAGATTTTAATAAAGAAACATGGAATACTGGGTGGATTTTATAGGAACTTGGTAAAGACAATTCAAATGCCACTGGGTTAATTTCCTTCTTAATTGTGAATGGACCGATAAACCTTGGTCCTAACTTCCGGGAGGGGCAGGGAAGCTTAAGATTTGTTGAGGAAAGCCACACTCTATCTCCAACTTTAAAGATGGGATCTCTCCTCCCCTTGTCATAATGTTTTTTATAATTCTCTTGGGCCTTCTGCATAGTTGCCTGGAGAGTTAGGTAATTAGCCTGAATGGCATTTATCCTGTCCTGGACTGTGAGGACTGAGGTCTCTGGTATAACATTAGGCAAGAATGAGGGATGGAAACCGTAGTTGGCCCAGAAAGGTGACTGATTGGTGGAAGCATGGATTGAGTTGTTGTATGCAAACTCCGCACACGGGAGTAGCAAGGACCAGTCGTCCTGGGAGAAGGAGCAGAAGCAACGTAAGTACTGTTCTAAAGTTTGATTAGTTCTTTCAGTTTGACCGTTGCTTTGAGGATGGTAAGCTGAAGATAGACACACTTTAATGGAAAGCATTTTGCAGAGCTCCTTCCAGAACTTAGAGGTGAATTGCACCCCTCTGTCGGACACAATGTTGCTCGGTAGGCCGTGAAGTCTGACTGATGGTGTACCCATCACAGGCAAGAAATGCGCCATCTTGGACAGGCAGTCAACGACTACCAAGATGATTGTAAATTTCTCACTATGAAATCCATAGATATTTCTTTCCATGGTTGCTCTGGCACAGGCAATGGGCGTAGTAGACCCCAAGATCTGATGTTAGACCCTTTGTTACGTTGACAAATGGTGCAGGAACTGACATATTCCCTGCAGTCAGGCTTCAGAGTGGGCCACCAAAAAGATCGTTGAACAAGTTTCAAAGTCTTTCGTACCCCGAAGTGACCAGCAAGTTGGTGGTCATGTAAAGTCTTTAGGACCTGGGCTCTGGCTTGCTGCGGAACAAAAATTTTGTTCTGATACCAAAGAAAACCTTCCTGGTTTCTTAAAGACAGTGCTTCTGGTTCAGAGCATTGGGAAGAAGCTTGTTTCAGTGAGGAACTCAGGTCGGTTTGAATCATGAGAAAATTCTGTGGAGACAATATAGTGCTAGGAGTAATTTCTTCGGGAGTGTCAGGAAACATCCGGGACAAGGCATCGGCCTTCCCGTTCTTAGACCCCGGGCGGAAGGAGATATGAAAATTTAATCTAGCAAAAAACAAGGCCCATCGAGCTTGTCGGGTCTCAATCGTTTAGCAGTGCGAAGATACTCCAGGTTTCTGTGATCCGTGAATATCATGATGGGATGCTGAGCACCTTCAAGGAGGTACCGCCATTCCTCCAGGGCAGTTTTAATAGCCAAGAGCTCTCGATCTCCCACATCATAATTCCTTTCAGACGGACTCATCTTCCGCGAGGAGAAGGCCACAGGATGGAGTAACGACTTAGGACCCTGACGTTGGTATAAGACTGCACCTGTGGCAACTTCAGAGGCGTCAACCTCTAAGATGTAAGGGAGGGCCGGATCAGGATGTTGCAGAATAGGTGCGGAGGTAAAGAGGGATTTAAGTTTATCAAAAGCTGATTGGGCTTCTGAAGACCACAGGAACCGAGTATGTAAACGGGTAACTTGGGTGATTGGTGAGATGATGGAGGAAAAGTTCTTTATAAACCTCCTATAAAAGTTTGCAAACCCCACAAATCTTTGTACTCCCTTTTTATCCGATGGAGTTGGCCAGTCCAAGATTGCCTGTACCTTTTGCGGGTCCATGGCAACACCACCAGTGGAGATAATTAGCCCCAGGAATTGTATTGACTCCTTTTCTAAATCACACTTCTCTGCTTTTACATAGAGTTTGTGCTTACGTAGAGTGTGCAGAACTGTCCTTACATGTGTACGATGGAGCTCCAGGGTGGTTGAAAATATCAGGATATAATCCAGGTAGATGATGACGAAGTAATCCAGAAATTCTCAAAAGATATAGTTTACGAAATGTTGGAATGTGGCCGGGCATTGCACAATCCAAATGGCATCACTAAGTACTCGAAATGTCTAAAGCGAGTTCTAAATGCTGTCTTTCAATAGTCACCCTCTCGGATGCGAACGAGATTGTAGGCTCCTCGAAGGTCAAGCTTAGTAAATATTCAGGCAGTACGGAGTCTCTGGAAAAGTTCCAGAACTAGAGGAAGAGGGTAACGGTTTTTTATAGTGATTTTATTGAGCTCCCTGTAATCCACACATGATCTTCGGCTCCAGCAGGAGAAGAGGAGGAACGGATGAAGCCTTTCTCCAGGTTTTCATCAATGTATTGTCGCAATGTTCGTAGTCCCATCTTCGAGAGGGGGAATATGCGACCGAATGGGATTTCGCGTCCTGGGAGTAATTCAATTGGACAATCGTATGACCGGTGTGGTGGCAGGACATCAGCCTTTTTCTTGTCAAAGACATCTGCAAACTCCTGGTAGGCCGGTGGAATACTCTGGTTGTTGACAGGTACAGGTTGAACTGACAGGCAACTGGCTACATTACTGGTTTCAGGGGCAAGACAGTACTGTAGGCAATAAGGTGAAGTGAATGAAATTTCTTTCCTGATCCAGTTGATCTGGGGGTTGTGGGCTTGGAGCCATGGGGTACCCAAGATGACGGGGAACATAGGTGAGCTTAGAATGTCGAAACGAATGAATTCCTGATGACCATCAGGAGTAGTAACCAAAAGAGTAACGGTCTCTTGTGTCACAGGACCGGAACTAGGCAGGGTGCCATCAGCCAGGAGAACTTCCAGTCTACGGTTCTTGGGAAGTAGGGCCAGACCGAGCTTTACTGCTAAGTCCAAGTCCAAGAAACAACTGCATGCCCCGGAGTCGACTATGGCCTGAAGCTGAACCCCCCTTGTCGGCCAACTGTAGAGTGATGGAAAGGATAAGGTGAGAAGTGGAAGTTCCGGACATCTGGAAGTACACTGGAGAGTTCTTGGGTACCTTGCTGGGCCTTATGGGGCAGATGCTCAGGAAATGTCCCTTTCGGCCACAATAGAGACAGAGATTGGCTTGACGCCGACGCTGTTTTTCCTCAGGAGTCAGTGCGGATCGCACCAAACCAACGGGCATAGCGCCGATCTCTGGTACCAGCACCTTGGGAGTCTGAAAACGTTCAGCCTGGCGCTCCTGAAGGCGTCTATCCAACTGGATGGATAGTTGAATGAGCCCCTCAAGGGTAGCAGGGATGCCGACCCTGGCCAACTCGTCCTTAAGGGATTCAGAAAGCCCCAGGCGAAACTGGTATTTCAACGCAGCCTCATTCCAGTCTGTATCGGCAGACCACCGGCGGAAGTCCACAGTATAGTCTTCCACCGGGCGCCGTTTCTGTTGAAGAGAATGCAGAGCGGCCTCAGCGGTGGCTGTACGCTGGGGGTCTTCATACAATTGCGACAAGGCCGTAAAGAACGTTTCCACTGAACTAGTAGCTGGGTCCTTCTGTTCCCATAACCTGTGGGCCCATGCCTGGGGTTCATTGGTCAGCAGGGAGATAAGAAAGCCAACTTTGACAGTCTCAGTGGAAAATGTACGGGGTTGCAGAGCCAGATATAACAGGCAGGCATTCTTGAAGGATCTGAATTTCTGCCGGTCTCCAGAGAAACGTTCAGGGGTAGGTACCCGCAGTTCTGGGGGTAAAGTCAGTACTGAAGAGGCCGTAGCAGGGAGATTGGTGGAGGAAGAACCAGGATCCAAAAAGGCAGATGGTAGCATAAAATGTTGGAGTTTTCCTTCTAATTGAAGGTCTCTTTCCTGAAGAACCACTCGTGTAAGGGTAGCGGCCTGTTGGCATAAAGTCTCTATTGGGGACGCACCTCCGCCGGCCTCAGTCATGGCTGGATTATACTGTCAGAGTCCTGGATGTGAGGCCGGATTGCAGAGGGGGCGCCCCTGGCGGCTAAGTGCAGCGTAACCCTGGGAGTGAGACAGGGAGTACGTGCCCAAAGGTGCACGGGTTGCCAGAGCGCTGTTGCTGAGTAGCAGATAGCAGGGAGCTGCTGGGGTGCGCTGGTAAGGTTGAAGGGCAACCGTGCAAGGAGGGATTCCAGATATGGAGCCGTGGAGCAACCAGGAGCGTAGTCAGAGCCAGGCCAATGGTCATTCAGCACAGGAATCAGTCCAAGGTGAGATACAGCAGGATAATCAGGAACAGAGAAGGTAGCCGAGCCGGGGGTCAAACACAGGAGGACGATCAAGGTACAGATGCGGAGCCGAAGAATAGTCAGGTCCAAGCCGGGGTCAATGCAGGTGGAATACTGGAGCAGTCAGGCAAGCCGAGTAGTAACAGGAAGCAAATATCACAACAGGAACAAGGAACACAGGAAGCTGATGATAATCCAGCAACCAGCATGCACCAGCAGCAGGCTTAAATAGGCAGAAGGGCGCCACCATGAGGAATACTGGCAGAATTACTCGTCCTACGGTTATCACCCTGACAGTCAGTCTCTCAGAGCCCATTGAAGACTTTGTGGTTGATTTACTAAAGGCAAATAGACTGTGCACTTTGCAAAGTGCAGTTGCCTCAGAGCTTAGTAAATGAGCAGAAGCTCAGGTGACTTCCATCATCCAATCATGTGCAAGCATGCTCCAAAACGCATCGCACGGAATTCTGGGACCTGTGACGTCAGCACCCCTCGTACCATCTGTGCTACGCTGTTATCCACGCTGCAGTCCATCTTGGATTCCGGAACAGTGAGAGGGCTTCAGAGGACTTCCCCCATCCACAAGCTCCATTTCCCCACAGCGTGAGACATCCAGTCTACTCGGCGCACAAGGAGCATACGGACAGACCCCCCAGCGTTTACCTTGATAAAGAGTAACCAAATATGGGGGCTATAATAAATTGTACCTAATACTACACTTAGTGGCACTTCTTTCTCTTCTTTTCATCTGTTTACTACAAAGTGGGCTGTGATCTGGATCAGTAGCTGACACAAGTGTATGGACTTCCTCCATGAGACTATTTCAAAAAACTTTTAAACAAAAACCCTTTTTTTTATCTATGTGTAGCACCCTCTACCAGAAGGTAGGTGCTAGTAAGGGTTATTTTACTAGGTTGTTCAGCACAGATGTAGGAAGGCCTATGCTGCAAGCTAGGCCTGTCTGTTTTGATCTGGGGGCTGGGAGAGATTAGAGTAGCAGTGGGTGTGACCACCTGTACTTCAGTTCTGAGGCACCTCCCCTGCTTCTAGGGAGAATGTTCTGAAAGAGGAGGCTGGGTCTAGAGCTGGAGTGGTCGACTGGGTGACCTGAGGAATGGAGTGCTAGCCAGCCGCAAGAGAGTTCACAGGAGGAGGCCCGGGGAGAACTGTGAGGGAACATTGCCTCTACACGGTCATTGGCAATGTCTCTGTCACCACATGGTTGGTGGCAGGGAACTCCTGGAGCAGAGGGGCAGGAGTAGCTGTCAGAACGCAAGTTCCTCATCAAGGACTCAGGGCTGGAAGTTCGGTGAGCAGTGGCGGCCCGTCCATAGGGGGCGCCTGGGCACCGCCCCCCCCCCCCCCCCCCTCCAGGCAGTAAAAAAAAATAAAAAAGTAAAAAAAAAAATGTTTTTAAAGCTGGCCCTTAAAAAAAAAAAAATACAAAGAACGGTCCTTAAGTGCACTGTGTTCGGCTTTGTAAAGCGCCGGAAGCTACTTGGCTTTGTGAAGCGCCGAGTAGCTTCCGCCCGGAGCTAGTATCTATTACTATGGCCGGGTGGTTTGATTGACATCTGAGTATGATGTCACTTCCTGCTTCTCTCTCTCTCTCTCTCTCTCTCTCTCTCTCTCTCTCTCTCTCTCTCTCTAGAGAGAGAGAGAGAGAGAGAGAGAGAGAGAGAGAGAGAGAGAGAGAGAGGAAACAGGATGTATGAGAACAACGGAGCTCTCCACAGGAGACACCGCTGGAGAGGACAACACATAGCAAGGTAAGTAACGGGGAAGGGGGGTTTGGTGGTGACACATGGTGGTGCAATTGGGGGACACACACTGCTGCAATTTGGGGACACACACTGCTGCAATTTGGGGACACACACTGCTGCAATTTGGGGACACATACTGCTGCAATTTGGGGACACACACTGCTGCAATTTGGGGACACACACTGCATCAATTTGGGGACACACACTGCAGCAATTTGGGGACACACACTGCAGCAATTTGGGGACACATACTGCTGCAATTTGGGACACTGCTGCAATTTGGGGACACATACTGCTGCAATTTGGGGACGCATACTGCTGCAATTTGGTGACACTGCTGCAATTTAGGGACACATACTGCTGCAATTCGCTGACACTGCTGCAATTTGGGGACACATACTGCTGCAATTTGGTGACACTGCTGCAATTTGGGGACACGTAGTGCTGTAATTTGGGGACACATACTGCTGCAATTTGGTGACACTGCTGCAATTTGGGGACACATACTGCTGCAATTTGACACTGCTGCAATTTGGGGACACATACTTCTGCAATTTGGTGACACTGCTGCAATTTGGTGACACTGCCGCAATTTGGGGACACATACTGCTGCAATTTGGTGTCATATGCTGCTGCAATTTGGTGACACATGCTGCTGCAATTTGGTGGTGACACGTGCTGCTGCAATTTGGTGGTGACACGTGCTGCTGCAATTTGGTGGTGACACGTGCTGCTGCAATTTGGTGGTGACACATGCTGCTGCAATTTGGTGGTGACACAAGCTGCTGCAATTTAGTGACACAGGCTGCTGCAATTTGGTGGTGACACAGGCTGCATGTAAGGAGGGACTCCGCTGGGGGCACCTGATGTAAGGAGGGACTCCGCTGGGGACACCTGATAGCATCTGGTGGCAGGCGACGTGGCTAGTGACACGCTCTGGGCTCCCACTGATTCTGCATTATGGTGAGTTGAATGATTTCATTTTATATTACAATGTAATAATAGAAATAATGCGCTTCAATCATCCTGACACCAAAACAACCATGGTGCTGGGATGATTGAAGTGCTAACACCAGATGTTTGGAGTATCTTTATCTGCTGATTGTTAAACTTTCTAGAATACACATATTTCTATTGTTGTGTAGGATCTGGGCCCGCTGTCCCTCCATCCCTCGTTCAACTCAGACACTAACCACACCACCTTAGAGCCACGCCCACTATTTAGCTGAAACCACACCCATTTTCACCAAGTGGGAGGGGTCAAAAAGGAAGGGCGGGGCCTGGCGCCCCCCCATCCTAAAACTTCACCAGCCGCCACTGTCGGTGTGTGTTACCACAGTGGATGGCTGGAGGTGCCAGGGAATCTGGAAGGGAACTCTGCATCTACACGGTCACTGGAGTCTTTATCATGCACACGGTGGATGGTGAAGAGTCCTGGATCAGGAAGGAGACTGTGGGGATGTGTGTCAAATCAGTGTGGCCGCCTGGCACATGGTTTGCAAGTTGGGCTGGCTGGGAACAGTAGTCCATTTCCTAGAAAATAGACTTTAACCTACTAGGCCTCTGGGGAGAGGTTCTGCAGGCCTCAGGCCTAGTAGCAGCGAGTCACCAGAGCCAGTAGAGGGGCTTATTCAGAGTGAGTTCTTCATACCCATTAGAAGAGGATGTGTTATATCTCAAATGTAATTACAAGTTGTGCAGGAGGAAACCAGTTGAGCAAGAGTAAGCAAGTTTAGGCAGGAGGTGAAGAGATCTAAGACCATTACTTTTACACGGTCAAAAGTGATGTTTCTGTCCCTCACGCGGTGATGGATGGAAAAATCTTAGGAGTAGCAGTCCACAGGGAGCTGCAGAACAAGATTTCTACTTAGTCAAGTATGCACATTCAATCTTCAGGCTCTAACTATGATCAAAGTATACTGAAATCTGTAAATATGATGGCAATGATTAATTCTATGGGCATCCCATATCCCAATCCCTAGCCAAGTTGTACCTCCCAATAAAACAACAAAAACAAAGCTTGCAAAAGACTGTTCATTGTCTCTGGAAAGGATGCATGATGTCTGGCAGTGGGGTGATTTGGCGGATTGTTTGTCAGTAGTGCTAACACCATGGCTACACTTGGAGGTCCCACCGAGATCTGCCTTCACAGTTAACCCACTGGCCGTCGCCCTTAGCAACCGTAAAATGTCAAGGAACACTTTGCTTGTTTTGCCAAGTTTTGGGGTACAACTAGGGAAAAAGACTATGTTTGCTCTAAAATTGACTTTTGCCACCTGTCGTTGTCCATAGCAACCGTCCAGGATCAGCGCTACCATCACGCCCCTGCACTCAGTTATTTTAATGGACACTCACTACAAAGTAAACCTGTGACTGTAACCTTGTGCTATCACCCGTGGCAACCACGGCGAGCGATCATGCTCCGGATTACAAATATATCCAGCATTCTGCATGGCGCGGGCATGGCTCACTGCATTGCAGAGAGAAAAAATGTTGTGACTTTATTAATCCATTCCTGCTTAACACAGTAAAGGGAGTTGTTGACGTCTGCTGTTGCCCCTAGTAACGCTATGCAACGAGGGGGTGTCTTTGATGGGATGTTGCACGGTCAACCCCACACAGTAGGATATCATGGAGGAGAGACTTTACTTTGTTAATGGTGGTCGCTGTATAGTTTGCCTGCTTTCAGTCCGCTCTGTGACGCAGTTTTAAACTAAACCCGAACAGTGCCTGCAATTCAACAGTGACTGCCACCAGGTGTCACTCTGGCGCACACTGCAAATGTCTATTTACAGTTCCTCGTACGCTGAACCAACGAGTGTGTGGGCGGAGTCACGCCCCAGCGGAGGACTAAAAAGAACTCAGCATGCTACGCGCCAGAGGCGGAGGAAGATGGCGGAGGGTGACCGGAGAGTGCCCGCTATGCAGCGACTATCTGATGTGCAGGACCGGGTGCTGATTGATACCAGCATCCGCTTAGTCCAAACACACTCAAAACAAACCAAATACAGCGCTGTCCCCACTATCCCTTTTCCAACAGTAAGCAGTCTGAATGTATATACTCTGCTCTAGGTGTTGCAGCTCTCTTACAAGTCCACTGGGTGGCAGACAGAAATCTGAAAGTCTATAAAGCAAGAGAGAGCGCACGCCAGCCCTAGTGTGATATTGTTTCATTGATGAAATTCATTATATAAAGATTGAGGGTTGCACTCACACACATCCGGTATACAACAGCATATCCAGAGGAGCCTCCTCTCCTGGTCTGCAATGATCAGTTGGCTCACAGCGAGATTAGAGATGACTGTAAACACAGGCCGCCTACTTCTTGGTAACACACGCCACTCAGAGCATTCGCACGGAGCAGCCGGCGCTGCGTAGTGTCACTCGTGGCCGGGGGAGGGGATGCACAGTGATGTAGCTGACTCCTCTAGTATGCTTAGTGCGGTTGCTAGGACAACATGTTTCGGAGGCGTGGCCTCCTTCAGGTAACGCCCTCATCCATTATGGTGATCTTATACGCTAGAGCCCCCCGCCGCTCCACACCGTAAGCCAATGGCATCATACAGACCAGGAGCACGGGTTAAACAACATAAAATATCTAAAAAACAGAGGGGTTATATAGCAACAGCACCTTGAAACTAATATTTGTATAGCTCAATGTGGATAGATTACACTAACTTTAATACAATTGTTAAAAATTACAAGAATTATCTTATCAAATATAGTTAAAATCTCTTAAAGCACTTATTCACAAGGTACTTATATATAAAAAACATAAATATAAAACAAGACATACTATATATAGGTTATTGTCATCAATAACAAAGAAACACGCTACAAGAGTATAGTCATACATTTCAATAAATGTGTGCGTAATATAATATCATATCAAAGAAATGTAAAGGGTCATAATATATCAAAATATGAGAATTAATTCATAGTAATTATTTTATATGTATAACATATTGTGTGGTTTTTAGGCTTTGAAGAAAATATACACCATATTACCACAAATTGTTATAATGTACCACAATGTTTATGATGTGGATATATGTATATATATATATATATATATATATATATATATATATATATACAATATATATATGTGGATATATGTGGTGGGGTCTCATGGGGAGACTAACCCCTATCAGATGTCATAATGGTCCGATAAGACATAACAAGAGTGTGAACTAAATATACATTTGTAAATAATATGGATAAAAATAAAGACTAAAAACAAAAAAGATTAAAAAAAATAAAAAAAAAACATAATAGGCTAAACAACAACATATGAAATTTATTATAAATAGGGTATTATTAAATGATTATATAAGGGTACCTATTTCAAGTTCTTAGTTTAACCCTCCCCGTGTCATACTGTTTAAGGTAAAAATCCAAAAAGATTCACGTTTACATAACAAAACGTTCACCTTCCGGGATGGTCATAGGTATAGATTCTATACCAAATAGTTCCAACTCTATAGTACTGCCATCATGTTTATGTTTGAAGTGACATGGCACACTGTGCTTCTCAACCTTTTTTTCTATGAACCTACGATGTTCACCAAACCGGGTTCTCATCGCCCGCACCGTTCTAGCTACATAAAGGTATCCGCAAGGGCACCTCAACCCATAGATAACAAACTGGGTATTGCAACATATGAATTTTTTAATGTAGAAGGTGCGGCCATCTTTACAGTTAAATGACTTCTGGCCATGGGATATGAATTTACCCGCTTTACATTTGGTGATGAGAATTGAGGAATTGAGGAATGTTTTGCATTTTCAAGTTTTGTTTATCTTTGAGACAACTAGGGGAAATTAGACTTTTCACATTTTTTGCTTGTAGAAACACTACCCGAGGATTATTGGGGAGGATTTTTCCAAGTGTTTTGTCCTGCCCCAAGATTGGCCAGTGCTTTTGGACAGCTCTTTTAATAGCCCAATGCTGATCATTAAATGTTGTGATAAAGAGAATATCATGTTGATCTTTAGCAAATTTAATCATGTTCTTGTTCTGGATGCCTTCTCTATATCGGTCCCTTGCCTTTTGGATATGATGATCTGCATATCCTTGTTCCAAAAACTTCTTTAACAGTATGATTGCCTGGTCATCATAGTCCTTAATGTTACCACAGTTCCTGCGTAGCCTACAGAATTGACTGTAGGGTATGTTAACTTTCTATTTGGGGTGGTGGCAACTCCTCTGATGCAAATAGGAGTTGCCAGCAGTTTCCTTGAAGTGGGTTTTAGATGTGATGTTACCCATCTCCATCACTACCCAATTCAAGGTCCAAGAACACCAGGGAATTGGCATCTACTACATGGGTGAATTGGATACCAAACATATTGTTATTGCAATATGAAACAAATTTATCAACAATATCACATGGTCCACGTGATACGCGTCCACGCATCTGCTTAGAACTTTGTGGGGGACTCGCTTTGGGAGTGATCGGAGGAGTGGAGCGGCTGTGCATGCTATGTTCCAGATGCCATTTACCGACCATAGAAGTCAGCACTTGGGCCCAGTGCGGTCACTGTGGGGATCCACTAACCCGCTTAGGGCCGGTGCAGCGAGAGGCAAGATATTACAATATCCATCCGCTCACGGGACTTTGCACGCTGCAGCCGCAGGACATTCAGAGGGCCGGAGAGGGCCAGGGATCACTTGCCAGTGATGGAGAGGAGTGTCCAACAGGTGCATCCACCCCAGAGTTCAGGGACTTAAGAGAAACAGAGTCTGCTGTGAAGACCTGTGGCTTGGCTAGGGGCCCGGAGGTTGCAGGAGTCAGTGTGCTGCCTCCAGTTGATACCCCTGAAGAGTCTGCCTCCAGTAAGACCCTTGCTGTGCCCATCCGGAAGGGAGCAGGGAGGAGAAACTACAGGTGAGCTGGATGTGGTGAGCGAGGGCCGGGTCATTGACTGGGGTTCACACAGAGTGTTGGAGCGGTTCGGGTCACTGGAGAAGTTGTTCTCTTGGTCTTCCCCTGAAGAGGGCTCCAGTGAGGAAGAATGGGAGACCGGGGATTCCCTACCTGTTGATACCTCACCTGATACACTGGAGGAACCACAGGCCCCAGCATGTACCCCAATACGTTCCAGCAGAACTTTTCATAATCAGCCTTCCACAACCCAGACCAGGGCACCCACCTACAGACAATGGGCCATCAAGGCCTCAGATGCCTGCGTCCTGCCTGGAAGAGGGAAAGTTAAGGAACTACCCCGGCTCTCAAGGTTCCAGCGGGACGTACAAAGAAGGGTTGCCTTGGAGTGGGGCTGTGATTATCCTTATGTCCCAACCCAGCCCATGAACATCATTGATAGCTCACGGGGACAGTGGGAGGATGATATGGTTTGGGAATTTCTGCATGTTCCCAAGCCGCTCCGTGTGCCAGAGAGTGAAGTTTGGGCCTGATTCAAGGACATTAACAAAGAATGGAGCTTGGGACGTGCCATTCACAGAGACCGGGTCCTGGTTGTAAAGGCAGGTCAGCCTGCCAGGAGCTATTCAGTCTCAGTCAGAGGGGAGGGGCATGTTTGGAGGAGTTTGCCAGATCCCCTGGTTCTATGTGTGAGGAAGGACTGCTGTGTAGTGCAGCCCACATGGAGCCGACCACCAAGACTGCAGAGGACAGGGCAGGGCCTGGGTGGTTTTCCTCAATGACACTGTGAAAATTCTACAGAGACAGCTTTTGCCTGCCACCCAGGCTGCCTGATAGGAGGGTCAATTATCATGGACACCAGGGTGCACAGTCTCTGCCAAACCTTCCTGCTACTTGACATTTGGGAGGGGCCCTTCCAACTAAGAGCAACCAGAAGGTTTCAATTTATTCTGTTTGAATGGGATTGTCTACAACATCTATAGCGTGTCCTGGGTGAGCAGTGAATCCAGCTGCGGGAGCCACAATGAACCAAAGAGGGAGCCAGCTGATCCTTGTGGATTGCTGAAGGAGATGGAGATCATCAGCTCAGGGAGGGACGCTTATGAGCGTGTGACGTCAGCAGGGTGTAGAGGAACCACAACGTGTTTCAGAGCATGCGCAAAGCTCGTACAGAGCATGCACGCTCATTTCTCAAGTGTACAGGAAGAAGGAAGGAGCGAGATTTAAATACATACAAGGATCAGCCGGCTCCCTCTTTGGTTCATTGTGGCTCCCGCAGCTGGATTCACCGCTCACCCAGGACACCCTATAGACCAGTGATGAAGAACCTTGGCACCCCAGATGTTTTGGAACTACATTTCCCATGATGCTCATGCACTCTGCAGTGTAGTGGAGCATCATGGGAAATGTAGTTCCAAAACATCTGGAGTGCCAAGGTTCGCCATCACTGCTATAGACGTTGTAGAGGATCCCACAGGACAATTGATCTCTCATGAGCACACCATTCCTTACCTTGATGTAAGTGTTGGATATTTTATATTACTGCATATTAAACTTTGCACTCAGAGGCGCTTTTCTGTTTCTTTTTATGTTGAAATATATTGGCCTTGACCATTTCAGGTGTACATCTGCTGTGCATGCAGACCAAATGGAGGACTTGCCTTCCTTGTTTCCTCCAATACAAGTAAAGACACACCCCAATTTAATTGGCTTTCAATTAACATTATTGATCAAAGTTGCATTTGCACCCCAGGGCTAACGTGTGGTGTGGCTTACTTATACTGTGACTGTAACAAACAAAAGCTGTTTGAAAGTTGCTGAAATTACTATGTGTATGGCCAGTATAAATGTTAATTTTAAAAATTGGAGATAAGTCTATGTCATCGTTATCCATTTGAGTTCTACTTGTATATGCGTGCCCTAAAGTTGGCCATACGCTAGTGGATTTTCAAACATTCATACAAATACGAATACTTTACAAATATTGTTCAAAAGTACTTCACAAAACTTTGCTTTTAATATTTAGTTTTGGAGTGAATGGAATTTCCTGAACAAAAACCATATTCACTATCAGGAACTTGTTCCTGATAGAAAAAGTTTCCATTCTGATCCTTTGAATTTTCTCGCTGCTAGCATCTACTTCGCCCCATTAACGATTAGAAAATGGAACAAATGTTCATTTAAAATGGACATTTTCAAACAAAATTCTGCTAGTGTATGATCAGCTTTAGATCTGATTTTTTGGAACCTGGAATTCCACAGTTATAGTTTATAATTAGCTGTGATTATTCAGCGGAGCAGGCATCAGGTCTCGTTAGATACTATCATGGAATGGGCTGGCTATGTAATTACATGCTAATTCCTTTAGATAAATGAAGGTGCTTCTTCTGATTTTCTGATAAGATTCTCTGTTTTCCCTTTGAGGAATCATCCTGGGAAAGAGAATGGAATTCTGAGAACTCATTGTTTTCTCACGGCAATTTTCCACACCAGAGACTGAATTGCCTACTTCTCTGGCAGTCAACAAACAACTGCACTTGGCTTTTATCACCTGGACACAATGGAAGGGCACGAGTGGCTTCTTAAAGCCAGCCATAGACTATAGAGAACGTAATCTTGCCTTAGCCAGTTACTTCCTAAAACAGGAGCACTCTGGGAGAAGTAGAGCGATGGAAAGGAGCAACATGCAGACACTCCTGGCATCGGGGAAAAGAACAGTGATTGGGCAGTGATTTCTTAACCTGCAGTATTGTTTTTTTCCTTGAAAACGCTTATTGGGGCGTTGTGCTTTGCCAAATAGACATACATTCACCCATTCTGACCAAAAAAGGCCAAATTGGGAGACTGTCACCAAATTCTATGTAGAGACCCTTGTAGAAGATTACTTAAAAAATGAAAATATGAAATTATAGGTGCACCATGCTAATTCTCACAGTTCATAATGTTTTATTCTGAAACAAAATCCAACATTAGAGCAATGACCATATGGTTGAGGGATACCATCCTGGACTGTAAGAAGAGATGGACAAAGATATATGTTGTGTTTTTTTTTCAAAAGACATTGGGGCTGATTTACGAACCATTTGCGCCATGAGTTGAGGCACACGCTGAGGCGCAACGTACGTTTTGGTATTTACGAAACGTTTGCGCCGGTAACACAGCGCTATTCTCTATTTACTATAGTAATCTCGGCGCACGGGAGGAGGCGATCAGTTCGTCACTATGGACATGGCACAGGGCATATTCAACTCAAGATTAGAAGAAGCTGGATGTGCCAATATTATGGGGGTGATGTGGGGTGATGTGAGGAAGTATAGTAATAACTGCCCAAGTAACAAATATGCCCAAAATAGAATGAGAAAGTAACTTTTTCTAAACAAGCCTGCTGTGCCTGCAAGTACATTTAGAACTGCGTGAGTTCAATTTATGAACGGCGCATGCACCAACGGCATTTGCGCATGTTCAAATGCATTGGCTCACTGCGCCAGCAAAATCTTAGTAAATGTCAAGCAACGTAAATGCATTTACGTGGGTTGAACGGGACTTGACATTTTTTTTATTTACGCTGGTTCACTTTTATGTGTTTTTTTAAGGATATTTGCACACAGGTCATGTTAACATATTACGTTGCCAACATGTGACATGTACCTTGCATGGGCGGATCCAGAGTCTAGTCTCAGGAGGGGCACTGCCTGTTTTTTTTTTGTGGGTAATTTATCGGGGAAACATCTGGTGTTGGCGCTTCAATCATTCCGGCACCATGGTTGTTACAGTATTAGGATGATTGAAGCGCATTATCTCTATAATTACATTGTAATATAAAGTGAAAAAGTTCAACTCACCATAATGCAGAATCAGTGGTAGCCCTGAGTGTGTCACTTGCCACGTCACCTGCCACATGTTGCGGATTGTCACTTGCCACATCGCCTGCCACACCTTGTGGATTGTCACTTGCCTGCCACCAGATGCAGATTGTCACTTGCCACGTCGCCTGCCACACCTTGCGGATTGCCACTTGCCACGTCACCTGCCACACCTTGTGGATTGTCACTTGCCACCTCACCTGCCACACCTTGTGGATTGCCACTTGCCACATCACCTGCCACACATTGCGAATTGTCACTTGCCACGTCGCCTGCCACACCTTGTGGATTGTCACTTGCCACGTCACCTGCCATACCTTGTGGATTGTCACTTGCCTGTTGAGGTGGTGTTTTGGTTGTCTCTTGCTGTGTCCCAGACTCCCAGACTGAGTCAGGCAGCAGAGAGATAATGTAATCTCTCTACTGCCTGCCCAATGAGGGCGGAAGTTACTGCAGGGATGCAGGGCTGGCGGTGAGAGATGATCTCATCTCTCTGCTCCCCCGCCCCTGGCTAACTGATTGGCCAGCTGCCAACACACTGAGCCACCTGGCAGCCCAGCCCGCCCACAAACCGTGCCACCCACTCGCTATCGTAACTGCCCGCTATGTCACCCGCCCGTGGAGCCGCCCGCTATGTCGCCCGCGGAGCCGCCCGCTATGTCACCCAGCCGGCAACAAATTTCTCGAGGGGGGCAATTGCCCCCCCTTTATCCGCCCCTGGTACCTTGTTAAAATTATTTAAAAAGACTCTCTCTACTCTAGCTCCTCCTAAAAAGGCATTTAACCTTCCCCCTCCAATGCATATGATTTCCTTGGGCTAGCTTTTGCTTTTAAAGGGGAACTCTACACTCCATTCTCCAATGCTCTTGTCTCCCCTTCTAATGCATATGTTTTCTTTGGGATAGTTTTTGCTTTTAAAGGGGAACTCTACACTCCAATAGTCTTGTCTCCTCCTTCTAATACATATAAGTCTTTGGGGATAGCTTTTGCTTTTAAAGGGGAACTCCACACTCCACTCTATTCTCCAAAGGCTGTGAGCTGCCTTCACCAATCAAAACCACATCCTTTTTCAGAGCAAACAACAGGGCCAGCTAGGAAAGGGGCGAGAAGAGCGATCGCCCAACTCCCTCCCGAACCATTCAAGGCCACATGCACTCAACATAGCTGGCTGCCTTTGGGGCATGTTGGGCTCAGCCCAATACCAACCACAAAGCACCTTGTACCCACTAGTTTAAAGGGGCTTACTATGTTCTGTAAAGCCCCCTGTCTGCAGCCCCCCACAACCCCAGCCTAGGGTTGTGTGGAAGAGGCCCTTGTCCCCCTGAATATGGGAACATGGTGGTTGACTTTTGGGGTGCCCAAGCCCCTTCTGCTCCCAAGCATACACCTCCCTTTCATGGGCTGGCTTTCTGTGTGTTTGGCTAGGGGTTTGTTAGTGTGTGGGAGGGGCACAATATTTTTAGATTTTGGGGTGGTATTTTTCACGTGAGGGGTTCTCATTTTAAGCCTTTACAGCCCCAAATGGCCTTGTATGTATTGGGGGGGCAGGCTATTTTTGGTTTTGTGTTAAAATCTTGCTGCTGCAACGTCGATTTGTATATTTTCACTAAAGCCGTACATCTTTGAAGCAGCATACATGCTACAGATGCATAACTTTACAGGCAGAGTACCCCCCCCCCCCAAGTTATTAGGTTTAGGGCTAGTTCACTCTATAGAAACACAGTCCAGATGCTTTTCTGCATGTGCATTTTTGATGCAATCCAGTACGTTTATGATACGTTTTTGGTGCGTTTTTGATGCAGTCCAGTACTTTTTTCCACCTTCTTTTTTCTTAACCTTAATTAAGGACATGCTGGATGATGTGTTTTTTGGACAAGGGGGTGGCTTATTTTGTGCTAGCTGCATTTGGGTTGGTCTGGGCATGCTCAGGGACTTTGCTTTTCTCTTTCAATAATTTTTATTGAGAAAAATGTAAAGAATACAAAGACTTGCATGTACAAATTGCGCAACATATACATTTTAAAATTAAATGGGGAAAGTAGGGGGGGGGGAAGAATGGGAGGAGGGTCACATATTTCAGTCCATGTGGTCTACAGGTCTCTCATGAGCATTCCATGTTATGCATTATTTCTTTTTACTATGAGGATATCTATACGTCTGTACCCACTCAATCAGGTTTTTACAATTTGCATATGTGCCTAGGCTATAAATCTAACACAGTACATATGGGTATATATTCAGCTTATTATATTAGTTCCTCAATTCAATCCCTTATTTTTCTCTTTACTGCTTTGTGTGGAGGGGTGGTGCTCCTCCGGGGCCCAACCGCCCACCCCAATTGGGGTCTCTACTGTGGGCCGGGGGCCCCAGCAGGGACTTTGCTTTTTTTCCTGTGCCTTTTGGTGTGTGAAATGCATTTGGGTTGGTCTGGGCATGCTCAGGGACTTTGGTTTTTTTTGTGTGTGAACAGTACTTGGATGTTTCTAGGCATGCTCAGAGAGTGTGTTTTGGGGGTTAGTAATTTAAGGACATACTTAACAGGTGTACACACTGTTCTGTCTCTACATTGGGTGAACTTGCATTTTGTGTGTGTCATGGACTGTGCATGTGTTTTCTATTGCCTCATTAGCACACAAACCTATGTTATATAAAGCTGGCAGATAGCATTCTTTACCTTGCCGTGAAAAGAGACAAGATTGTGTGTGTGGGGCCAGCAAGAGAGTGTCCTTATCAACTTTGAAACACATGTATTTTCTCTTTGTATTTTGTTTGTTATGTCTTTGCAAAACAGATGTGTTTTCAAACAAGTTTTTTTTTTACTTTTGTTTATTGTATTTTTTTGGGTGAGTGATATTTTCCCCTGAAACATGTTTGTTGTTAATGTGTGATAATTGTAGGTTGTTCACTTTGATTTAATTGTCTGTGCTGCATTATTTTACAAAAATGTTCTCACGATGATATGAATAATGTTTAAATCCTTAATAGATATCCATTTGTGGGCTCAGTACTTTTAACTCATGTTAACCATATTCTGTTAGTGTCTCAAATTAACATGCATGTGTTTTTTTGCTTCCCTTGCTCTTTTCCAAGTCCTGTTTTGTTGACCAATAAAATTTGTAGCAAATTTTATGTTTTGTGTGTGTTTTTGGTTTTTGTTTTTTTTTTTACTTTTCATGCAACACATTTCCCAGCTGCAGCTTAACTAGGCTGATTGGCATGGCAAATCCCAAAAATGTGTGACTTGTCTGTTCCTTTCCTGGTACCTTCATGGTAGCATATGCATGGATTGTGCGTATGCTGCCATGGATAGGCACCAGGAAAGAAATTACAGAGATGTAAGTATTCCATTTTCCATTTTAGCGCAGTGGTTCTCAACCTCAGTTCTCAAGAACCCCGGACATGACATGTTTTGGGAATTTTATTTAGGCTAAAATAGCTGTCCAAAATACCAAGCCATTGACTGATTTAAAGCACCTGTGCAAGATGAAGAAAAACCTGCAAATATGGCCTGTTGGGGGTACTTGAGGACAGGGTTGAGAACCACTGAATTAGAGCACTGAGCTAAAATCTAGCTCATGATAATCCTATTCTAATTTTGGGCATTTGAGGGAAACCAAGTGAGTGTTAGAACCCCTGCTTGTCTTTTTTAGGTTGGGCTTTGTGTCCCATTTCTTAAAATTGGCTTCACTTCCTGTCACATAGCCAAACGGGATGTGAGGGTAAAATCCTACCAATGGCTTTCCTTGGGGACACACAGGTCAATCTAACTAGTGTCCCCATTAGGCAAATTGAACTCTAGCACTTTGTTGTGTACACCCCAAATTATTAGGTATTTTTGGGTTTATTAAAGGCAAATCCACTCTGTAATACAAGTGTAGTCACTGAAAATCTAAGGGCAAGCACTGGTGATTTTAACATCCAATCTTGTATAAGCAAAGATGTTTTTTTTTTTTTTTTCCTTGCATGTCCCCCCTCGGATCTCCACCAACTGCACTTGTAGTGCAAAGTGGATTTGGCTTTAGTAAATCAACCCCAAAGTCCAAGATACCTAATAATTTGGGGTGTACACAGCAAAATGCTAGAGTACAATTTACCTAATGGGGAAACTATTTATATTGACTTGTGTGTCCCCAAGGAAAGACATTGGTAGGGTTTTACCACTTCCTGTTTGGCAGGACAGGAAGTCATGTGACAGGAAGTGGCAACATTTGGGAGATGTCTTCACCCTATCAGGGGTGCAGACATCCCCAAAAACTGACAAGACTTCTAATGCCTCTGCACTCTATCCCCAAGCAAAAATAAGAAAGGATTTAGTTTAACTTTGCAAAGACTCATTCCTAAGTACAACTTTTTAATAGAAAACACCAGTTGCCTTTCACTAGAAACATTTGTTAGTCCAGTCCTGGAAATCTGCATTTGCTTTACTATTAATTTCCATAAAAATTGGGTTTTTGCAGCTAGATGCGCCAAATGCATCTAGATGTGCGACCGCTGTGTATGTGAGACGCGCAACTGCTGTGTGCGCACAGTTATGCGCATATGTGGTTCTCGGAAAGCGGTGGCCAGAATGACAGCACGCCCCTACAGGAAGTTGCTTGTACTGCTGCTAGGTTCTCTGAGAAAGAGATGATCCTTATTTGCACATTAAGAAAAAAAGAATTTTTTAACATGGGGTGGTGTTTGTGTGGGTGCCTAACACACATTCATACATGTTAGGGACAATTTAGACAGGATCAGATTTACAGCATGTTTTTAGATTGTGGGAGGAAACCCACACAGGCACAGGGAGAACATGCAAACTCCCATGCAAACAAAATTAAAAGTAATAGGAATGAGATTAGCATCAAAAGGGTTAATTAAGTGAGAACACTTACTAATTGCCTAACAAGACACATCCAATGAGATGGGCGTGCGCTATTATCAATGAGAAAACAGCAGTGACCCTGGCACCAGTTGCCATTTACATATTTATTATTGTGTTGCGCGTCTGCGTGCGCCGGTTTGCATGCTCAATTAATAATTTATCCAACGCAACAATTAACCACTTCAAAACTGGCCACTGTATATAAATGTCCTTGTCTTTGAGTGGTGATATCTGAATGATGCCTGTAGCTAAAGACATCATTCAGATATCATTCTTTGCAGCCGGTAATTCTGTGTACGATAAGAATGATCATAGCGGCAGTTCCACTGCTTAATCGTTCTTATAGGCGACAGGAGGGGACGTTCCCCCCCCCCCCCGCCACCATCTGGTGCTTCTCCGGGCTCTCTCGTGCCATCGGGAGCCTGGAGAATAAATCGTCGGGCGCCGGATGAGGACGATAGAGATGACTGGTGACCAGATGGTCACCAGTCATCTCTATGACCGTTGGAGGCCCGGGCGCTATGTTATGACGTCACGCCCGGGTACCTGGAAATAAACAAAGCCGCGATCGTGGCTGTCAGCATGAGATCGGTAAAAAAAAAAAATCCTGATCTAATGCTTTCCAGCCTGGAGGAGAGATGTGGGGTCTTATTGACCCCGCATCTCTCCATAAAGAGGACCTGTCACATAGATTCCTATTACAAGGGATGTTTACATTCCTTGTAATAGGAATAAAAATGATTTAAAAAAATGTAAAAAAAAAGTGTAAAAATAAAAAAATTAAGTAAAATAAAAAAAAAATAAAATAAAAAAAAAAATTAAAATGCCCCCGTCCCCGGTAGCTCGCGCACACGTAAGTCCCGCCCAAACATGTAAACGCTGCTCAAACCACACATGTGAGGTATCTCCGCGTGCGTTAGAGCATGTGCAAGAATTCTAGCACTAGACCTCCTCTGTAACGCTAAACTGGTAACCTGTAAAAATTTTTAACGCGCCTATGGAGATTTTTAAGTTGTGAAGTTTGGCGCCATTCCATGATTGTGCGCAATTTTAAAGCGTGACATGTTAGGTATCTATTTACTCGGTGTAACATCATCTTTCACATTATACAAAAAAATTGGGCTAACTTTACTGGTTTGTTATTTTTCAATTCATGAAACCGTTTTTTTTTTAAAAAAAAAAGGCGTTTGAAAAATGATTGTGCAAATACTGTGCGAGATAAAAAGTTGCAATGAGCGCCATTTTATTCCCTATGGTGTCTGATAAATAAAAAACATAATGTTTGGGGGTTCTGAGTAATCTTCTAGCAAAAAAATGATGATTTTTACATGTAGGAGAGGAGTGCCAGAATAGGCCCGGTATTGAGGTGGTTAAGGTATGAACCGGCACAATGCACTGTTCTTAGTAAATCAGCCCCATTGTACTTTCAGCCAGCCTGACCAAAAAAGGACACCATGAGAGACTGTCATCTAATGTCTATGGGCACCATTGTCACCCAACCTTGATAGTTACAATTCATTAGGCTTTATTTGTAAAGCTAGCCATCCCTGGTTAGTTTTTTTTTTCTCATTCAGCTAGTTGGTGGATGAGGTGCGTGGAGAAATCACCCCTGCTGGGACATTGTATTCTTACTACAGGACCCGCTGTTCGACAAAGGTTTCCATCATGTCACGTTGACAGAAGCCAATCAAACAATTGACTTCTGTTGAGTGGGGAGGGCCACACGCTGACTGAAATTAGTCCAGTCACTGCTGAACCAGCTGAATTTCAACTTGTCAGATGTTTCTGTTAGAAGGTTGTCAGCCAATGGGGGAGTCTGCTGTTGTCATGAAATTATATAATGGTCCAATTTGGCCAAAAATGTAAAGTATAACTAAAGGCAAAAAATGTTTTTTAGTTTTGGATAGAGTAGAATGGGATTAGAAGGACCTGGGGGTCCTAGTAGATGACAGGCTCGGCAATGGCATGCAATGCCAGGCTGCGGCAAACAAAGCCAACAGAATATTGGCATGCATTAAAAAGGGGATTAACTCCAGGGATAAAGTGATAATTCTCCCACTCTACAAGACTCTGGTCTGGCTGCACCTGGAGTATGCCGTCCAGTTCTGGGCACCAGTCCTCAGGATGGATGTGCTGGAACTGGAGAGAGTCCAGAGAAGGGCAACAAAGCTAATAAAGGGACTGGAGGACATTAGTTATGAGGAAAGATTATGAGCATTGAATTTATTCTCTCTGGAGAAGAGACGCTTGAGAGGGGACATGTTTCAATGTACAAATACCGTACTGGTGACCCCAGAATAGGGATAAAACTTTTCCGCGAAAGGGAAATTTAAAAGACACGTGGCCATTCACTAAAGTTAAAAGAGAAGCGGTTTAACCTTAAACTGCATAGAGGGTTCTTTACTGTAAGAGCAGAAAGAATGTGTAATTTCCTTTCAGAAGCAGTGGTTTCAGCAGGGAGCATAGATAATTTTAAAAAAACTATTAGATAGACTGACACCTAAACGACCTTAAAGGGGTTGTAAAGGTATTTTTTTTTTCTTTAAAAATAACAAACATGTTATACTTACCTTCACTGTACAGCTCGTTCTGCACAGAGTGGCCCCGAACCTGCTTTTCTGGGGTCCCTCGGCGGCTGTCTCGGCTCTTCCCCGCAATAACTAGCCACCTTAATGCGAGCTCCCTCGCATGGTGGATAGTTATTGCGGGCGCGCTCCCGTGATACAGCCGGCGGCTATAGCCGCTCGCTGTATCACTCGGCCCCACCCCCGGCGCGCCGCGTCATTGGATGTGATTGACAGCAGCGTGAGCCAATGACTGCGCTGCTTTCAATCCATCCACTATAGCCAATCAGCGACCAGGCTGATCGGCTGAATGGAGGTCGGGAACGCGCAGGCGAGTTTTTGAGGTGTCAGGTAAGTAAAACGGGGGGGCTGGGGGCGGCGGTATTATCAAAAGTTTTTTCACCTTAATGCATAGAATGCATTAAGGTGAAAAAATGTATACCTTTACAACCCCTTTAAAGTGGAGTTCCACCCACTTTTACAACTCTTCAGCATCCCTCATTAAACTGCGCACTGTAAACTAATTGGATATTTTAAAAAAAATTTTCTCAGCACCTACTGTATATTTGCTGTATTCATTTTTCACTTCCTCCTCCCTGGCCGCGGCCCATCGCATCATTTCCTGTTTGCAATGCCTTCTGGGAAGGGGCGGCAACTTCCTCTGACATTGCCGTTGCTATGGAAACCTGACCTGAAACCTATTACACTGCTTGTGCTGCACTGAGCATGTGCGAGATCTGCAAGGTTGAGATCCAGGAAGAAATACAGTCTGGCTTCAGATGCCCACACTTAAGATGGCCACGGCCTGCTGTAAGTTTATAAAATAACAAACTACTGCTATAAACTAACAAAACAGACCTTAGTTTACAGACCAACTTTACTAGAATACATTAGGCTTGTGTATTATAGGGGTATTTTTACTTAAAAAGTATAATTTCGGCCGGAACACCACTTTAACTTACAGGGATATACAATGTAAGACTGACATATAATCACACACATAGGTTGGACTTGATGGACTTGTGTCTGATAAGGTTGGAAATAATAGGTTGGAGTTCTACTTAAGTTGTTTTCCATTTTTCTGTATAATGTGTACGTGTCAGTATATGTTGTAAGATGTAGCTTAAGTCTTTCCAGATGTGTCCAGCGTCATGTATGTTGAAATTATACTGCTTGTTACCTTATATGGAAATTTGCTGAAATATGTGATCCTGTAACCAGTGTATAAAAAGCCCCAATAAAGAGCCAACAGGTGCAGTTGACAGTACGGGACCTTTAGGCTCTGAGTTGATATACAGAAACTTTCTGATTCTGTGTCTTACTTCTTTAATAGAGCTAAATTTGGCAAAGCAATATAAACTAGAAGCAGTTAAATTGAAAACTGCACTTATCAATTCTGGCGCCCGGAAGTAGGGACACACCGATGATACTTCAAGAGGTGGATGAATTGGACTGACGGAACAAAAAGACAGGCATTCCGGGAACCACAGATCAAACACCTGGCCAGGTAAGAAAAAGCTTTATTTTTCTTATATTCTGTGCTCCCCTGATTTGTGCCTATCCGTTCTGTCAGTTATGGTTCTCCTGGTTTTAAAACACCAGCCTCTGTAGTGGTGAGTCTAGAATTACTGCATATTGTGGTTTATATTGCTGGAATTATTTGTCATGTATTGTCTGTCTGTTTGCTTGTAATGAGCCTTGCCTAGGTTGGTATGAATTGAAAGAATATCATCCCAATGAGCAGTGGAATGCGTCCTTAACCTCGCAAGAGGACTTTGGGGGTCTGCCGCTTAAGTTTGATATTCAATTTAATTCATAAACCATAGACGGGTTGAAAGTATAAGCCCTGTCTGCTCCATAAAGCAGGGATAAGAGTGTATGAGAGGGATTCCCAGATACAGGGGGAATGAGGTCTCCATAAGCCCGGAGATCTAGTCGGATACCTGGTCACTTAAAGGAATGCTTGTATATGTTGTAGCTGTCAGTCTGGTCATAATATTTGTCAGTTGGCTAGCATATAAAGTAATTCGATTTCAGAAATCTCATCCTGGAGAGGTTTTTAGTATTCTGGCACCCTAGGAGGAAAAGGCAACGAGGAACTAGTGTAGCTTTTTTTTTAGTATTTTGTATTGTACACTAAGTGTCCCACACGCTACCTAGGCACGGACTGTCAGAATGGGCCAGCAGAACACGAAACCCCGTCAGGGAATTGTGGCGCATTATACGGTGCCACAGATAATTAAAAACATCTATGGGAAAGATGAAGCGCGGGACTTAAAGGATGTCCTTCGTAAATTTAAGGTGAAAGGAGCAGCGGGTTTAGACCCGGATGTATGGAGTGAAATAAAAAGGGACAGACAAGGAGAGGTGTTAGAGAAGCAATGGATGCGTCAGGTTCAATGCTTAATTAAGGTCTCAAATAGAGCGAAAGAAGAGGGGTGGAAATATAATCCAGATTGTGATGGTTGGGATATGAAAGATAGAAGAACAAAAAATGTTGAAATTTTAAATAATCTTAGTTCAACCATCCCACCCCCATATACTGACATAGAGCAAAATTCGCATAAGCCAGGGTTATATCCTGTACTTGAGGGGAGAGGATGGGTTTGTCAGGTTTGTGGAACACAGAATCCAGAATGGGCAATAGAATGTGTGCATTGTGGGGCACAAAAACCTCATTCAGAAACTGTAGCCCCCGTACGCACTGATACACGCATTGTACAGGTAAATAATCCAGAATTTGGACAAGTAGCCCATCCAAACGCCCCACCTACTATTACTCGTAGGATGCAAATAAGGACTTGGGCACCATGGTCGGCAGACACTCTTATGGCATTAATACAGAGCGCCCCAGACCCGGTAGCAAAGCCAGCTGCTTTCTGTAGATTTGTGACACAGTTAATGAATACACATGAAGCAACCTGGCAGGATGGGGAGGATTTATGTAGACATAAAATGACTCTGACCCTGTTTAACCAGTTTATGACTGAAATAGGTCCGCACCGACCTGCAGACCGAGCTGACGGGGATGGCAATCTAGAGGCAGGACATGTCAGACACATAGACTCAAGGGCCCCTTTTATTGTTAGATTAGAAGCTTTCTGTCAGGCAAAACAACAGGAGAGGGGGTCCATATCACCCATGAAACAAATGCCAGGACAGACTGTATCGGAATTTTACTTATCTATGGAAAGTATGATGGCAGATGAAGGATTGGATTTGGCTCTGCCAGTCACGATCCGAGCCTTCAATAGACAGTTTATGGAAGGATTAAATCCACAGATAAGTGAAAGACTGAAAGCCTGCACACCAGAGTGGAGGGCAATTAGAGACAGAGGGTCATTGTTACAGAAGGCACAAGGCATAGAGGCAGACTTAGCAGAAACCAAAGGGAGGAAACATCATGCAATCAATGCGATTGTGGGTCCCCAAGAGCAAGGTAGAGGTTCCTCTCGCAAACCCCTTACTTGTTACTACTGTAACAAGATTGGTCACATCAGACGCCACTGTAGGAAAAGAATAAGGGATGAAGGAGATGAAGGTGTTGATTCTCCAGTTAATCAGAGAAGAAACCAGCCCAGGGGCAACAACAATAATGGTGACATAAGGCGACAGGGAGATGATCCACGGGCATGACTCGCCCCGGTTTTAGAAAGATCCAAAACAAAGATGCTTAAGACCACTATAACGGTTGGTAATAAGAAAATTTCTTGTTTAGTTGACACAGGAGCTTCACGCTCGTTACTTTCTGATTCTGAACTACTCCCTGAGCAAGAATCACCTGACACTATATTGATAACTGGATATGATGGCATTTTAGCCGACGCCCCGCTGACAAAACCTCTAAAAGTTAAAATAGGGAACCACATGTTCCTTTCACGTTTTCTGGTATCTAGAGGAGCCCCCACTAATTTGCTAGGAGCTGACATTTTGCAGAAAATAGGAGCTAACATTACCTATCACCCAGATGGTACTGTCACCTTAGCTATAGGGGATAATCAAGAACACATGGAGATGTGTAACCTGATACAATACCTGGAGGAGGAATCGGAACTGTCCGGTCCATCTCCTCCAGATTTGGATCAGATCTTGTCATCCCTTCCGGAAGAACTATGGGAGAAACATCCAGCTGATGTTGGACTTTTGCCCATACCTCCGGTTACCCTACAGCTGATTCCAGGAGCAGTGCTTCCCCAACAAAAACAGTATCCACTCAGTGCACCCCAAGAGGCGGCCATAGAAATGCAGGTCCAATCCTTGTTAAAAAGTGGAGCTCTAAAAGAGGTAAAATCACCGGTGAATACTCCTTTGTATCCGGTTAAAAAGAAAACAGTAGCCGGTAGTCCGATTAAGTACAGAATGGTCCAAGACCTCAGAGCAGTCAACAAAATACTAACCCCGATGACACCTTTAGTACCCAATCCACATACATTACTGTCACAAATACCATCAACCAGTATGTACCTTACGGTTATAGATTTGGCCAACGCTTTCTTTTCCGTCCCGCTTGCGGAAGAATGCCAACCGTGGTTCGCATTTTCCCTCAAAAATCGACAACTAACCTGGACACGCCTACCTCAGGGTATGGCGCATTCACCTACCTTGTATTCGCAAGCATTGCAAACGGTGTTGGGAGAATGGGTACCACCAGATTCCTGTGTGTTGTTACAATATGTGGATGATTTATTGTTATGCTGCCCTGACAAGGAAACTTGTTTGGCCACCACCCTTAATTTGTTGCGATTTTTGGCAGAAAAAGGTTGCAAGGTTAATAAGAAAAAGTTGCAAGTGTGTCAGGAAAAAGTTATCTTTTTGGGACATTGTATATCACAGGGTACAAGACATCTCACTGAGGAGAGGGTTCAAGTGATAAAGGGAATGTTACCCCCACGGAATTTCAAACAATTGCGTATGTTTTTAGGTATCGTGTCTTATTGTAGACAATGGATACCACACGCTAGCGCTTTGATGCAGCCATTATACGATTGTTTGAAAATTGTACCGTATATGCTTACAGAAGTAGCTTATGAGTCGTTTGTCACCTTAAAAAGGTTATTGATTTCTGCCCCGGCTATTGGTATTCCAGATTACACCAAGACATTTCATTTGTATATTGCTGAAATCACTGGACACGCCACAGGTGTTTTGACACAGGCACATGTAAAACAAAGACCAGTCGCTTACTTTTCAGCAGCATTAGATCCAGTATCTAGAGGTTCACCGTCCTGTGTACGGGCGGTAGCAGCGGTGTCGATAATCCTAGATAAATCATCAGAGATTGTTCTAGACAATCCAGTTGTAGTGCACACTACACATGACATACATGCAATCTTGTCTCAAGTACAGCCCAAACACATTTCAATGGCTAGGCAATTAAGGTTACAGTGTACTTTACTTTTACCTCCAAATGTCACTTTTCAGCGCTGTACAACCTTAAATTTGGCCACCTTTTTGCCTCTTCAGTCACCAGATTTGGCAAGGGGGAATAATAGCGCTAATAAGGAAGGAGATGAGGAAACTGACACCCTTCAGTTTAAAGAGATAGATGAGCACGATTGTTTTCAGCTCATGGAACAGGAGACAATGGGATTCCCACATGTTACAGATACACCGATTTTAAACGCTGAGCACACTTTGTACATAGATGGCAGCAGGTTTGCTGATGACAAGGGTAAATATCACACAGGGTATGCCGTAGTGACTGATACACAGGTGATTGACGCACAGCCCTTACCAGCCCACATGTCAGCACAAGAAGCAGAATTAAAAGCTTTAGAACAAGTCCTAGAATACTTAAAAGGACGAGAAGGGAATATTTACACTGACTCCGCCTACGCTTATGGTGTAGCACATGATTATGGCCACATATGGAGGGCTAGAGGTTATCTGACAGCAGCAGGTACACCTGTAAAACATGGAGAAGGGATTAAGAGAGTCCTGAACAATCTTCAAAAGGTTAAACAAGTGGCCATTATGAAGATAGCGGCACACACGAGCGCAAAAACAATTGAGGCAAAAGGAAATGCATTTGCAGATTTGACTGCAAAACAGGCAGCTCTAGGGAAAGGAAGCCCTGAAACCTTAGCAGCAGTAGAGGTGAGTATCCCAGAACCAACATGGCAGCAGCTGAGTAAATTACAGGAGCAAGCAGGGGAGAGCGAGAAAGATAAGTGGATCAGGATGGGAGCAGCACCAGACCTTGAAAATGTATGGAGGGAAGGAGGCAAAATATGCCTGCCTGCCTCTCTGTACCCAGCAATGGCAGCGGCAGTTCACCTACCCACACATGTCAGTTCCAATTCCATGTACAGGATTGTGAACCAAGGATGGCTCGCCCCTGGATTCAGTAGCACTGCAAGAAACTACTGTGCAGCCTGCCAAATCTGTCTCCTGAATAACCCAGGACAGAGAGTAAAAACCCCACGGAAACACCAGGTTCGGGCCCAATACCCCTTCCAGAGACTGCAAATTGATTACATACAAATGCCTAAGAGCGGCCCCTTTGAATTTGTCCTCGTGTGTATCGATTTATTCTCAGGTTGGCCCGAAAGTTATCCAGTAAAATCGGCTACAGCTAAAGCCACAGCTAAGAAACTGATCACTGAATTAATACCTAGGTTTGGTCTTCCTGAAACTATAGAATCAGATAGGGGGACACACTTTACAGGAGAAATCATGCAGAATGTGATGACCATGTTAGGGGTTCAACAAAGTTTCCACACCCCTTACCACCCACAGAGTTCAGGATCAGTGGAAAGAGTAAATGGGACAATAAAGTTGAAAATACAAAAAGCCATGCAAGAGTTAAACAAGCCTTGGCCAGAATGCCTGCCTTTGGCTTTGTTCTCTATAAGGTACACTCCAACAGGAAAGACAGGATTATCCCCATATGAGATACTTTTTGGGAATGCACCTAGATTAGGTTTATACTTTCCACAGAGTATGCAATTGCAATGTGATAGTTTGACTGCATATGTGATACAATTACAACAACGTCTAACTAAGATCCACAAAAGTGTGTATTCTTCTCTTCCAGACCCTAACTCAATAGCAGGTACACATACGCTGCTACCAGGAGATTATGTATATGTTAAGAAACACACCAGAAAGACATTGGAACCTAGATTTGAAGGTCCTTATCAAGTGCTTTTTTGTTTTCAAATGGTTTTATTTAAGAAAAGAAAAAAGTTCACATACATTGAAAGAGGGTATTCAATTCTATCAGGGTATAATACATTTTGAAAGGACAAAAGTACAGAGTAGTCCATCACATTAAGAACCATAAAGTAACATTATCTTCTTCTGAGCTGCCCTGAGTGTGACAAATGAGAAGTTATACCCAAAGAGTTGGGTGTGTAATAATTATTAGATAGAAAGAAAGGAAGACCAAACAAAACAACTAAAAAAAAAAAAAAAAAAAAAAGGGGGGGGGGAAATCATACTAGAAACAATAACTCGGTCAGGAGTGTTCAATCTTGAAGTCTTAGTAAGAACCATGGATTCCATTTGGCATTGTATGCAGGAATAGAGTCATGTAATGTATGAAAAATTTGCTCAGATATCATCATATCATCAATTCGCGCAATAATTTGCGCGAAAGGAACAGTAGCGGATTTCCAGTGAAGAGCTGTGCACCAGATCATAGCTATACATATTGTGTGAATTAATCTCAGGAGAGGTTTTGCAATGTCAGGAATATCTTGAAAAAAGAGGCAATGAAGATGAGTGAGATTGATGGGGTGACCCGCCAGTCTATCTACCAGCTTAAAGACCTCTCTCCAGGTAGGTTGAAGTTTTTCACACTCCCAGAAAATGTGCATGTATGAGCCAAAAAGCGTGCATCCCCTGAAACAGTCAGGGGAGGTTTGTGGATATATTTTGTGAATACGGGATGGGGTATAGTACCATCTTGTCATGAGTTTAATGGCTGTCTCCCTAACGGCAAGGGATTTGGTGCATTTGCGTATATTTAACCACCCTCTCTCCCAATCCAAATCGTCCTGTTCTAGATTTAGTTCTTGGTCCCATTGAGACCTATATTTCAGGGATGGGACATCCACAGCAGACCCCAAAAGTTTATAGATCAGTGAGATGAGACCCCGCTGTCGAGGGGCCTCATGGCATAGATCTTCGTATAGAGTCGTGTCAGTCTCTGAAGGGTTGGGGTAGTGTTGATGAAAAAAGTGACGTATTTGAAGGAAGCGAAAAAACTCCTTGTCTGGAATGTTAAATCTAGTTTTTAGTGACGAAAATGTAGTGAATTTGGAGTCTACCTGAAAATCCCTCAGGGTGATTAAGTTGTGTTGTGTCCATTCCTGGAAAGACTCTGGGTGGTAGTAAGCTGAGGGGAATCTAGGGTCACCAAGAAAGGAGGCACCCTGAGGGGATTGAGTAGAGAGGTTGAACCTATGTTTGTAGGAGTTCCAAAGTTTTAACCCCAGTGATACAACCTTATTTTTGGAGGAGATCTCTGGAAGGGAGGGGATGGAGGACCACATTATCCCAGGGAGGAATAGGGGAGAGATAGATTCTTGTTCGAATTTGACCCATGGGACCCTAGAGTTTTGGATATTCCATTGGGCTTGTTGAGCGTATCTACTGGCTAGGTAATAAAGCCAGATTTGGGGGACCCCCAATCCCCCGCTTTTAGCAGAGCGGTAAAGGGTGTCCCTAGCAAATCTGGAGGGTTTGTCCTGCCAAATAAATTTATTGAGTTGTGCCTGAAGGTTCAGCAGATATGATTTAGAAATCCTGATTGGGAGGGATCTAAAGAGATAGAGTAATCTGGGGAGGATTACCATTTTGAGGGCTGTTATTCTACCTATAAAGGAGATGTGAAGTTGGGACCACATTTTCAGAGTTCTCTTTAGTTTGGAGATCATGGGAGGGAAGTTAGATTCAAAAAGTCCGCTGAAGTCTCTCGTCAAAAGGACGCCCAGATAGGATATGTGGATTTCTGCCCACGTAAAATGGAAGGAGTTTTTAAGGTGTTGGAGTTCCGCTGGAGAAAATCCCACCGGTAGGGCTGTTGATTTCGTAACATTGATCTTAAGACCAGAGACTCCAGCAAAATTCGAAAGGGTCTGAAGGAGACCGGGAAGGGAGATGAGGGGGTTAGTCAAGAACATGAGGACATCGTCTGCGTACATGCAAAATTTGTATGTAGAGGCACCTTTTGAGTACCCCGAAATATCTTGGTTAGTGAGTATGGCAATAGCCAGGGGTTCCAGGGCCAGGGCAAAAATCAGGGGTGAAAGTGGACACCCCTGCCTAGTGCCACGACCAACTGAAAAAAACTCAGAGCAACAGCCCGGAATCTTAATGCGAGTTTTGGGATTGAGATAAAGGGCATGGAATCCGTGCAAAAATTCGTTGCAAAAGCCCATCCGCTGCAAAAGGATGGAAAGGTATTTCCAGGAGACGCTATCGAACGCCTTATGTATATCAAGGCTGAGCATGAAGAGTTTCTTGGAGGTCTGATTTGCATCTTGAATTATATTAGAAGCTAACCTGATGTTATCTGTTATAAATCTATGGGGAATAAATCCTGATTGAAAGGGGGAGATAAGGGAGGAGATAATGGAAGCCAACCTATCTGCCAGAATTCGACTAAAAATCTTTAAGTCATTATTCATGACTGAAATTGGTCTATAATTTTGGGGGAGAAGGTGATTTTTATTGGGTTTGGGGATCAGGGACATGTTTGCTAATAGCATCTCGTCTGGGAAGTTACCCCCCTGTAAGACATAGTTAAATAACTGTACTAAGTTGGGGGCTAGAAGAGTGGCAAATTTTTTATAGTATACGGCTGAAAAGCCATCTGGGCCTGGGGCAGAGCCCCCCTTAAGGGATTTGATTACTTTAAGCACTTCTGATGTGGTGATAGGGGCGTTAAGTTTCTCTATTTGTGAAGGAGAGAGGGAAGGTAAAGGGACATTTTGAAACCAAGTCTTTTCAGTGCTAGTGGGAGGAGTTGGAACTGGCGCTAGAAGGGAGGAGTAGAAGCGTTCGAAAATGTGAAGCACTTCTTTAGGATGAGAGGTGGAAAGACCTGCTGTGGAGGTCAATTTATATACATGTGTGGGGCGGGAGGCTTGGTTAAGTTTCCTAGCGAAAAGGGTTGTAGTGGAGTTATTATGCAGCATAAATTTGGCTTTGGACCATCTAAGGTCTTTCTCAATCTTGGAGGATAAGAGAGAGTTTAACTCTAGACTCTTCTGATCTATTGTTTTCCTGGTAGATTCCGAACCCAACTGAGCGGTGTTTTTATATAAGCGGTCCAATTCTGTCGTGAGGTCAAGAATTTTTTGTCTGTGCATCTTATTATGGGAAGAGGCAATACTGATAAGCTTTCCCCTTATAACTGCCTTGTGGGCGGACCATAGTATAGTAGGTGGGGTTTCTGGGAGATCATTGAATGAGAAGTATTCCTCAATGGACTTAGCTGTCTCAGATTCAGCTACTAAGTCCGAGAGCAAAGCCTCGTTCAGTCTCCAGGAGTGTGGGGTGGGAGCTAGGCCTATGAATTGTGTAGTGAAAGAGGTGATATGATGATCCGACCAGACACAAGGTCGGATCGTAGCATTCGACGAGTTGGCTAAAATAATGGGGGTGGTGTAAATATAATCTAACCTAGCATAGCTGTTATGTGGATGTGAGTAAAAGGTGTATCCCCTTAGTCCAATATTATGTGATCTCCAGGTATCTATTAACTGGTGGTCCACCAGACCCTGTGAAAGAGACTTCGGGAAGGCTTTAGAGGAGATCGTGGAGGAGGATCTGTCCAGTGTTGGGTTAGCAACTAAGTTGAAGTCACCACCTATTATCATATGAGGTGAGTTCAGAGAAACCAGTTTGCTAAAAAAAGATTTGAAAAAGGATGCAGGTGCGTCATTGGGGGCGTAAACACTAGCTATGGTTATTTCTTTGTTGTGAATCAGCCCTTTAATAATGACGAACCTGCTATCCCTGTCTTTATAACAATGCTTAACCTCCATTGGCAAGGAGGAATGTAGAAGTATGGCGGCACCCCTGCTTTTGGTTGTATGAAGCGAATAGAATGCTTGGGGAAAGCTCCTGTGAAGGAATTTAGGGTATGAGGTGTGGGAGAAATGAGTCTCCTGGATTAGGAGAATCCTAGCCCCCAGATGATTATATTGATCGAAGGCTTTACGCCTTTTGACCGGGGAATTAAATCCCTTCACATTATGGGAGATACATGTGATAACCATGATATATCATAGTTAAATTATTACATCTGAAAAAGTTTATAGTAAAGCCCACACAGGGGGTAAGCTGGGCTTGTAGGTTGAGGTGTAAGAGGTCAAGCAGGAGTACCGCCATTACAACAGTAGATAAATTGCAAATATAGCATCTAAGGACGTGAATCTTGAGTGCATAGTAATACTTAACAATATTTATAAAGAGACCGAACAATAGGTATCTGATTAGTTGGCCAAGAAAACAAAAAAGGAGAGATTTTTGATAAAAAAAGAAAAATAAAAATGAAAAAAGGCCCAGATTTGGGCTACTAGAAGAAGACATAAAGTCAAACTTTTAAACCGGATCAGTGAAGGTTGTAACAGTGAAAAAAAACCTTACTACCTGATGAGAAAAAAAAAAAAAAAAACACAAACAGTTCACAAGCGAGACAACTAGGTCTCGTACCCAGCTAGACTGCAGTAAAAAAGGCTGCAGAGTGTGTGTTCAACAGGGCTTACCTTGCCCGAAGGGAAAAGAGAAAATAAAAAAAGAGTTACTTTGCTGGGTGGGGAGAACATATCGCGGCACCGAGGGACGGTAACCATCCTAAGGAAAGTACTGGTGGTGCTGAGCATCTGATGTGAGTTGCTAGCGTAATTGTTCTGCGAGGCCCTCTCCGGCTTCATAACGAATCCTCCTCCTGTCTCTCCTGGGCGGAGGGGTTTGCCAGATGGGAGCTGGACGGGGTGTTGATGGAAGGCGACGTAGTGCAGAGGCATCCAAGAGGCCGAGCTTCACCAAAATCTCTTGGCCCTCACGAAGGGAGGAAGCAGCAAACGTAGTACCATTATGGGGGACCAGCAATTTGAAAGGGAATCCCCATCTGTATCGAATGCGTGCAGACTGTAGCGCTGTGGTGATCTCTTTCATGCCCCTGCGTCTATCCAAAGTTGCTGGAGAAATATCTGGGTAAATTTGGATAGTATGATTATCCAAAGTAATGCGTTGTTTATTACGAGCAGCCCTCAGGATTTCTTCTTTAATGAGGAAGTCCTTCATACAGAGGATCACATCCCTGGGGGGCTTGTCATCAGGTGGTTTAGGGCGGAGAGCCCTATGGATGCGATCGCACTTGAAGGCCGCAGATTCGTGGTCAGGGAGAAGTGACTTGAATAAACGGATCACAGTAGGGATTAATTCCATCTCAGATTCAGGGATACCTCTGAGTCTCAGATTATTCCGTCTGTTTCTATTGTCGAGATCCTCGACTTGGGCTTGTAATGAATTGAGGGCCAGAGATAGGGATTCGTGGTCACGACTAAGGTCATTATAAGCCAGGGCTAGCTCATCGTGTTTAGTTTCGAGGAGTTCGGTACGTGATCCCAGGGCTGCTATCTCTTGTGACAGAGTATGGGAAGTTTTATGGAGCTCCGTTTGGAATTTGGTTGCCAATTTTGTGTACATGGCTTCCAGACTACTGTCCAGGTCTGCCTTGGACAGGGAGGGGTGGTACTCACTGGAGCCGTGTTTGTTAGGAGAGAGGTCCGGCTGTGGCGGAGTGGATGGAGTCGGAGAGTTCCCTCTTCCCGCGGCGCCATCTTGGGCCATGCTGTAGCGTTCCCGCGTGCGGAGGAGATAGTGGGTTAAAGTGTTCTGAGAGGAGCCCCGAGATTTCTTCCGCTTCGACGGCATGCACCAAGCATATGTGGCTTGAGGGGTGCTAAAAATAGATGAGGTTCGAGCTGTTTATGGCCCTCAGGAAGCCTATAGTGTCCCGGGTGTAGCGGAGCTACTGTATCAGGCGTCCATCTCCTTCTGCGCCGCGCATGCGCCCCCCCCTTATCAAGTGCTTTTGACCACAGCCACTTCAGTGAAATTGGAAGGAAAAGCAGCCTGGATCCACGCATCACACTGCAAAAAGAGTCTTGAACCGAGAGAAACAGAATGAAGATCCTTCTAACTATGATAATAATGCTTGAATGTTTTCAAATGTTTGTTTATACATGGACTCCGGGTATCAATGTAACAGTTCATGAAAATAATACTGATCTTAGATGGGTAAATCAGGATAAGAGTATAAAACAATATCCTTACTACGAATGGTATACGGTAGGAAATTTCACGGTGTCAGGACAGGAGGGTCCTTTTTATATGATGCAGAATATAGAATCACCAGTAGTGTGGATAAAAGCTAAATCACAAGCACAAGTAAACATAACTTTCCATTGGAGGGACAATTTAACATGGCCCTTTAATAACACACCACATAAATGTCATAAGTTAGGTCCATCTGAAACATGGAGAGAAGTAAAAGACAAATTACTACAGTTACTTAGAACTCCGAATTCAAAAGAATACGAGATAGCACAGAAGGGAAAAGGTCCTAGACCAGCAAGGGGAAGTGGGCAATTCAATCTAATAGGTCCTCTTAGTACCAATCAATCTGCAACTTATATTTGTACAGCATGGTATTTTGTACCAGTAAGGAAATGGGAAAACACAACAGGAGGATATATACAATGGCAACATTATGGTTTCAATATAAAAATAGAAGACGCTCTACCCACCATCTTCGAATCCTCTGTATTAACTCCTATTCCTAGATCTTGCATAAATGTTTCGCTATCACAACAGAAAACAAAAATCAAATTTAATGTAACTTTTCCCCAGCTACCAGAATGTAGGTATCGCCGAGAATGGTATGATACAGTTCTGGGAGCTGCAGGAACTGGAATGGGAGTAATGAATGGGATACAGATGGAAATGATACAAAATAAGTGGAACCGTGCAGGAAGTCACATAGCTGATAGTTTAATAATTACAAGCAAATGGTTACCTACAACATTCGAAACACAAATTAGCCAGGTACAATTAACTAAATATCTCAATATTATGGTTAATCACACAGCACTAGCCAGTCTGGAGTTGTGGAAAGAAAATCAGGAGTTTATAAACATTACTCAATGTGCTTTTTCTACACTATCTTATCACATTCAAATTAATAGAGCTCGAGATGAGCTACGATTAGGGAATTATCACACTTGGATGAACTATTTCAAGGGTTTAAATTTAGAAAGTACATGGTTTGAAGTACCAGGAAAAGAAGTTGAATGTGAGGAAAGATGGTGTGCTGGAAGGTTTGATGTATACAAAGTGGAGGAGGTCCAGGTAATGTGTAAGTTAATAGTGATGCCACTCCTGATAGGAAGGGATCTACCTGAATTTTGGTATCCTGAGATTTATGGACACTATGTAGATACACAAAACATGACTCATGATCTAAGTCTATGTGCTAAAACTAATAAGGGAATAGTCTGTGGAAGAAGTTCTCCAGTCTATGAACCTTGCTTATTGAAACATCAATCTAACATATGTAGGTTTCAGAGATTACCAGTAGGTGTAGGAAACAGATTTATGGAGATAGGACCACAACATATTTGTTTAGTCACAAATGATCAGGAAACTATGGAAAGTTTAAATAAAACGGCCCCTTTTTCAGGATGCGTAAAGAATGTTAAAATGATTAAATGGCAAAATGACACTTTCCTTTTTGAACCAGATGCACATAGAATATTTAATCTAGAATGGACGGTAGATAATCTTACTGATACTACTCCTTTTATAATATCATTAGAGCCCTTACAGCAAATCTTAAATGAGTCCGAAATACTTAGAAAACACATAGAGACACAAGAACATACCCTTCAAAATAATCTAATATCTGCGGTTATAGATAAAGGGAAATTAATACATTTATCCTCACAAATAAGAGATGAAACAACACATCATTGGTATGATGTATTTGCTGGATGGTCACCCACTGCTACGGCAATTTTTTATTGGATGCTCAATCCGATACTTATTCTAATTTTAGCTTTTGTACTGCTTACCGTGATAAACTGTTGCTTATATAGGAAGATTAAGGCACGAACAGACAGAATGGAAAGAGAAAGGTATTAGGAACTCTAATGACAAAAAGGGTAACTTGACATCACCCCTTTTCTATTCTCTTTGCTTATAAGATGCTGGTATGGATTTGAGGGATGAGGGTAAATAAAGAAGACTTATCCTCCTCTGACAACCCGTGGTCAGGGATAGTACTCTTTGAAGTATTGGCTGTTCACTTGTTTGCAAGGACCCAGAATCGTGGAGGGGATGATGTCAAAGGGGGAAATTGATAAGGTTGGAAATAATAGGTTGGAGTTTTACTTAAGTTGTTTTCCATTTTTCTGTATAATGTGTACGTGTCAGTATATGTTGTAAGATGTAGCTTAAGTCTTTCCAGATGTGTCCAGCGTCATGTATGTTGAAATTATACTGCTTGTTACCTTATATGGAAATTTGCTGAAATATGTGATCCTGTAACCAGTGTATAAAAAGCCCCAATAAAGAGCCAACAGGTGCAGTTGACAGTACGGGACCTTTAGGCTCTGAGTTGATATACAGAAACTTTCTGATTCTGTGTCTTACTTCTTTAATAGAGCTAAATTTGGCAAAGCAATATAAACTAGAAGCAGTTAAATTGAAAACTGCACTTATCATGTCTTTTTTCAACATCACCTACTACGTAACAGTGTAGCTATATGTAATTAGAACACCTTTCATGTTTTTATTATTATCTGTGTCCCTATTCGGGAGATTCATCCTATTTGTCTTGGTTATCCTTATCACAGAGCGTAAAAGTCAAAGAAAATCCCATATCACCAGGACAGGAATAGAGTCAAAGCCTTCCAATGGAGTCACTATTTCTGGTGAAAACCAGGGATTACATTTTGGAGGTGTTTCTTCTAGCTTCCTGTTTTAGCTATGGAACAGGATGGAAATGGCAGATTGCAAAAAAGCTGACAAAGGTTATAATCCTCTTTTCCTGTATCCAAAATTAAAAAAACAAGTTTTTCCCATTAGTACTATCTTAACCTCTAGACATCCGCGCTATAGCCGAATGACGGCCACAGCGCGGACCTACATTCCTGGGAGGCCATCATATGACGGCCTCCCCTGTGCACGCTCCCTGCGCGTGCGCGCCGGGCGAGTTGTGATCACCGAGTCACTGAGACTCAGCTGATCACCGATCTGTGTAAGGGGCCGGTCCCGGACCGGCCCCTTACATCACATGATGTAAACAAAAGATCGGTAATCTTTTTTTTTTTTACTCACGCTGACAGCGCGAGTAGAAAAAAAAGCCGATCACCGGATCGGATGTGAGGGACATCGGTCCCCAAGTGGAAGAGGCAAATCTGCCTCATCAGTGCCCAGAGGTTTCTAGGGGATCCTTGAGAAGACAACAGTGGTAGATTGATCTCCTGTCTACACTGACCAAACGAAGGCAGCCCATACATTAGTCCTTTTTTTTTTTTCCATCAACCAGATTGTTAAATAGGAAAAAACATGACCTGATTCTCCCATCCATACACTCAGTGTGGATATGGGAATCCTTCCCACTGAGGTATTGTATCCTGACAGCGGGGAGATTTCCCTGCTGTCGGAATACACTGATTGGTGTTGCCGGCTATACCTGGTGTCACTGAACAATCGGGAAAACCCAACAGGGTGGTTTACATGGTATATACATGTAGCACGAACCCCCTAAGGAGCTGCTGAATTATTTGGGCCTGTACTCTGCTTTATACCCCCTTGAATATCTCAGTCCCCCTGACACAGCTGTGGTGTAATAGTGTACAGTAAAGCGAAATCACGAAGGCAAATTCACAATACTCAATATAATATACCTGTCTGTAGTTACCTTACCCTCTTCTCGGCTGGTGATGAAGAGGAAAAAAAAACAGCAATCACACAGTTGTACTTAAATAATAACCGTATTTACTTTAGTTGTTGTAAAAGGTTTGAACTACAATGGTTGTACTGTCAGACCAACATAGTCTGACAGACAACTAAACTTTATATTATAAAGGTCCAATGCAGGTGTATAATGTCCGAAATAATATATAAGAGGTATAGCAAAGTAAATAGGATACTGTCAGAGTGTGTGTATCTCACTTAGAGCACTGTCCTATTTCCTGCGCGCTTAAAGCTATACCAAATCAAATGTTGACTTGATTTAGTATAATACAACACTAGGGAGCTCCCTCCTGTAATACCACACCACCCTGATATAGTAAAATAACCCAAGGCCTTATGTGAACAGTCCTTCTTTATCTTCTTTCTTCTGCTAGCAACAAGGTAATTTTGTAATCCAAGAGTTAATGATTCCTTATCAAAGTAACCTGATATATAAAGCAAAGTCCTGATGCAGCAGAGCTATAACTAACTTTGATGCAGTGACTTAGTGTTGAATCCTCTTGACTTTGCTTGTGGGACTACAGGTCCCAGCATCTCTGTCTTATGTAAACTGATGTATGAAAGTGCGTCAAGAAACTTGTGGGCCTCAGCCCTCTCACCCAACCAGGACAATGCTGTCAGGAGACTCCGCTCTGATGTGCAGGGTTCTCCGCTCCTGTCCTCAAGACGCTCCAGAACTCACAGATGACTACAACAAGCTCCTCTGGCTCCTTCCCAGTCTTGCCCCGTCGTCAGTCCAGCTCTGTGAAATGTCACAATGCCGCTGCTCGGATCGCTGTTCCGTGGAGGTAGGCCGCACTGTACTGCAGACCTCACACAGATCCTCCCAGGCTGGCTATGCGTGTCCAAGAGACCTAAGCTGGCCACTCCCAGCCCTTTTATAGGCTTCCCACACATAGTTGCCAACATTGTAAAAAAAATTTTAGGGACACTTTTTTGGCTGTAGCCGGAGTCTTATTATAATTAGGGGACGGGGCATGTGTTTGTAGGTGTGGCATAGGGTGAAAATAAAAATGCGTTGCGCAGAGCGCGTTGCGTCAAAAATGGGCGTGGTTGACAGAGAGTAGAGGAGGGGCAGCTGGAGGGGGGGTGGCTGACAGAGAGGAGGGGGGGCGGCTGGAGGGGGGGACGGCTGACAGAGAGGAGAGGGGGGCGGCTGACAGAGAGGAGAGGGGGGGCGGCTGACAGAGAGGAGAGGGGGGGGCGGCTGACAGAGAGGAGAGGGGGGGCAGCTGCATGGGGGGACAGCTGACAGAGAGGATGGGGGACGGCTGGAGGGGGGACAGCTGACAGAGAGGAGAGGGAGGGGCGGCTGACAGAGAGGAGGGGGGGACGGTTGACAGAGAGGAGAGAGGGGGCAGCTGACAGAGAGGAGAGGGGGGGCGGCTGACAGAGAGGAGAGGGGGGGCTGCTGACAGAGAGGAGAGGGGGGCGGCAGACAGAGAGGAGAGGGGGGGCGGCAGACAGAGAGGAGAGGGGGGGCGGCAGACAGAGAGGAGAGGGGGGCGGCTGACAGATAGGAGAGGGAGGGCGCCTAACAGAGCAGATGAGAGACACACAGCGCTATAGGACACTCCGGGAACATGCAGGGCTGGCGCGATTACTCACAGACACAGTCCAGCCCTGCATCCACATATGACCCGCTCCTCCAATCACGTCCTCCTCTGTCCCGCACATGCCGCTGCGCTCTGTGTTTGAGCCGAGCTTAGCATGAATGGGCAGAGGTGGGTGTCCTGTACCCACCGCTGCCAATTCATGCTAAGCTCGGCTCAAACACAGAGCGCAGCGGCATTGATTTTGACAGGAACGGTCTTCTGGAAAATGGCAGCCGGCGGGGACATTATCTCCGCCAGCCGAGGACCTCTATCAAAAAAAAAAAAAATCGTAAAAAAAGGGATTTCCTGGAACATTTGCAGGGAAACCCTAAAATCTAGAAAAGGGTCTAAATCCCGTGAATGTCCCGAGAAATTCGGGACTATTGGCAACTATGCCCACAATGCAGTTCTGTTCCCTGGGGTTTGTGGGAGTCACTGAGCATTGTGGGTAGGTCAAGTTAATGTCCAGATATAAACAAACAAAAACTTCCAGGTCAACTTGAAAAGCGAAAAGAAAATAAAGATTCAGTCCTTTTGCACTTTGGCCGCTAGATGGCGCCAGAGGATAAGATATAACATTGACATCAAGTTACATCAAAAATGTGTCCCCGCTACATACAGTAATGTACAAAACTGGAAATTACACATTTTGTATTTTTTTTTTAGTTTTTTTTATATATCCACATTTATATACCATGTGACATGGGGTAATGTGTATGTTGTTGGGCATGTATTTTTAGTTGTTTTTATGAGTTAGCAGGTATTTCACTATTTCTTTATTTTTTCATATATAAATACATTGTTTACTGGTATAAGGAATTTGTGGTGTGGCTTTTTTTTAAGGAGATCTACTTTCTTTTGGTTTGCAGTTTATGGTTACGACTCTGCAATTTTACAAAATTTGATGACACTGTGTGGAAAAAAGCTACATAAAGGTCCCTTTCACACGGACTGGATCCAGTTTTTCTTACCAGGAGATCCGTTCGATGATCCCCTGTCGAATTTGGCAGACAGTATTGCCACACATTCAAGTAAATTGGGCCACACTGCTTGAGCTGAGTATGGCAGCATTGCACGTTGCTTAGACTTCATATATTTAACATGAAAATATACCCCATGCTATCACCACTAATGCAGGTCAGAAATGTAGGGATCATATTAGGCTTTGGAAAGGGTAGAGGTAAGTCTGCTTAACATGTAGGGATAAGCCAAAAGTTAGGAGCACATGGATTTTATTACAATTTGTTTTTGGTGCAAAAAGCTTACGGTGCCAAAAATCGAATGTACTATTTCATTTGGAATTCATTATAATAGCGAGCCAGATGTTACAGATTTTTCATTCAGTCCAGTGAGACAAGTTTGTTGGTGTGTTGACAACCTATCTTAGCCACTAAGGCTGGGTTCACACCTATGCGAATTTGATGCGGATTTCCCAGCATCCAAATTATATAGCAGTAGATTGTGACTGGCTCTTTATGGAGCCAGTTCACACATCTCCGCGGTGGCTCCGGTGCGATTTGCACAGGAGCCCTGTGCGTCTTTTGGGCTGTTTCAGGTCCAAATTCAGCCAAAGATTCAGGCTGAAATCGGACCTGAAACTGTGAATGGAGATGTACTGGACTCCTGCTGTGAGCAGCTGCGTGTTATAGTGTGAACCCAGCCTTAAACCATAGTTGCCAACATTGCAAAAAAAAAATTCAGGACACTTTTTTGCATGTAGGCGGAGCCTTGCTATAATTAGGGGGCATGGCATTCATTTGTAGGCGGGGCATACAGTAACAGAAAAATGTGGCATGCGTAGCGCACCGCTGCGAAAAATGGGCGTGGTTTGAGCAGAATAGTGGGCGTGTCTTCATTGGCGTGGCTCGGAAGGGGTGTGGTATGAGATGAATGAGGGATGGAGGGAGAAAGAAAGAAAGAGGGAGAAAAAGAAAAAGAAAGAGAGAAAGAAAAAGAGAGAAAGAAAGAGGGATGTAGGGACAGCAGGCCCAGATCCTACACAACAGTAGAAATATATGTATTCCAGAAAGTTTAACAAATCAGCAGATAAAGATACTCCAAACACCTGGTGTTGGTGCCTTCAATCATGCCGGCACCATGGTTGTTATGGTGTCAGGATGATTGAAGTGCATTATTTCTATAATTACATTGTAATATGGAATGAAATTATTTAACTCACCATAATGCAGAATCAGTGGGAACCCTGAGCGTGTCACCTGCCACATCGCCTGCCACCAGATGCCATCAGGTGTCCCCAGCGGAGTCCTCCCTTACATCAGGCATTTCCAGCTGACTCCTCCCTTACATCAGACATTGCAGCGGAGTCCCCCCTTACATCAGGCATTGCAGCGGAGTCCCCCCTTACATCAGACATTGCAGCGGAGTCCCACCTTACATCAGACATTGCCAGAGGAGTCCCCCCTTACATCAGACATTGCAGCGGAGTCCCACCTTACATCAGACATTGCAGCGGAGTCCCCCCTTACATCAGACATTGCAGCGGAGTCCCCCCTTACACCAGACATTGCCAGCGGAATCCCCTCTTACATCAGACTTTGCCAGCGGAGTTCCCCTTACATCAGACATTGCCAGTGGAGTCCCCCCTTACATCAGACATTGCAGCTGAGTCCCCCCTTACATCAGACATTGCAGCAGAGTCCCCCCTTACATCAGACATTGCAGCGGAGTCCCACCTTACATCAGACATTGCAGCAGAGTCCCCCCTTACATCAGACATTGCAGCGGAGTCCCACCTTACATCAGGCACTGCCAGCAGAGTCCTGTCTTTACACCAGGCATCCCCCAATGGAGTCAGGCATTCCCAGCAGTGCAGTATGGGACAAAATAGCCGGGTGGCTGCCAATAGCAATTGAGCTGTGGCGTCGCCCACCCTCGCCCCTTCCCACATCAGGTCGCAGCGGGACGGGAGGTGGGCGGTGCCACAGCTCAAATTCTATTGGCAGTCACCCGGCCATTACTAAATAGTAATTTGGCCCCTGGGAAAATGGCGGCTGGTGGAGACATTGTCACAGACCTCTAGCGGTGGGCGGCGACGAAAAAAAACCGGTAAAATTAGAATTTCCCGGGACATTTCCCGGGAATGGCGAAATCCGGGAAAGGGGGCTAAATCTCGGGAATGTCCCGGGAAATTCGTGACAGTTGGTAAGTATGTAAAACTGGAGAGTGCAAAATCTGGTGTAGTTCTGCAGAGAAACCAGTCAGCTTCCTGTCTTTATTGTCAAGGCTTAATTGAACAAGCTGAAGTTAGAAGCTGATTGGCTACCATGCACAGCTGCATCAGATTCTGAGTGCACGAGTTTTAGTAAATCTCTCCCATTGTCTTTTAGTGCAAGATTATAGCATTGCAAAACAGCACATTACAGTTGCATATATAGTTTTTATTGAAACTGGATTGACCTTTAACCTTCCTTTACCGACCTATTCCTAATAAACGTTAAAGAGATATGGCCTGGTTCATAATATTACTGCTAGCTGGATGGTCTAGGAGAAAGCCTCTTGCCTGACCCCTGCTGATACATACAGAAAGTGAGAGCTAGCTCTTTTCACCAGCTCCCATGCTGAGAACACACATTATTTATCAAGTGTGTCTTACTTTTGCCTTGTACTTTTATCCTACTTTAGAGCTAAGCTGCATTTAGGTGTCCTAATAGGTGCAAGAGATACTACCAAATTAGAACTCACATTGAGATGATTAGACCCTCTCAGAACTTTATAAAGGTTGCTAATGCACTCCTCAGGCAATCTAATTATTGCACACAGAGGACCTCCTGCAAGTAGATCCTGATTCTTAAAGTAGAAGAAAACCCATCCATAAAACAGTTCCATTTATGGCACATGCAAATGTAACACTCCCATTGGTTGTGCTCTCAACTAAACTGTCAAACCATCCAATGGCTGGTGTCATAACTGATCACATGTGCAGTATCATGGCAATTGTAGAATTAACAGAGGTAAAGATGGCAGCTTCCTTGGCTGAAAACGATAGGGGGGTTTACTTACACTTTAAGCTGGCTATAAACTAGATTTTCGAACAAACGTTACATTCGATGACTTCATTCCAAAGTACTTCAAGAAACATTTGCTTTCCATATTTGATTTTGGAGAGAATAGACTTTCTCAAATTAAAAACCACATTTACAGTTAGAATATCCATTGTTTAAGAAAAAAAATTCCATCCTTTTCCTTTGAATTTTCTCACCACTGTCTTCAAAAACGAATGTCAATTGGACCCACATTATGATTAGGAAACGTAAAAAAATCTAATGAACATTCTTAAAATTAAAATTCGAGCCAGGGACTTTAGCTGGGATGTTTTTGGTCTGCTCGACTCTGCTCGCACACAGAACCCCCCTTCCTTTTTCTTCTTCTCTCTCATCTTCCCAGTCATGGCCTCTTTCTTCTCTTTTTCCCTTTTCTTCTCTTACTATATATATATGGCTATACGGGATGCACCTCAACCAGTTATTTTCCGTGCATATGGACATCATGTGCTCAGATGTGATCTCTGATTCTATACTTGTCTGGTGTTGATTATTATTATCATGTTCTTTTGAGTTTTGGATAGTGTTAGTCTAACTTCCATATGTGCACAATGTTCGATGGACAATGTATTTTTATGGTCTTCTAACATTTTATCTTTCTTTTTTTTTATATATCATATATTTAGGGATTGGAAAATCCGTCTATATTATTTCCTGTGTGCAGTCCGGCCACCTATTATTGTAAAACATGGTCTTCTAACTGGATTGATTATACCTGTATAATTTAAAAACTAAAAATACAGAAAAAAAATGGAAATTTGAAATTAATTTTAATAGTAAGGCCAGCTTTAGGGTGACCACACACATATCGATATAATCATTTAACTGAACGAACAATACGACTTTTGGCCAATTCAGCTGGAAATTTGTGTATGGCTAGCTTTAAAGGGGATTTTCTCTCACTTTGGAGAGACTTTGTCTCACTTCCTGTTGTGTCTTTGAGACAGGAAGTAAAGACAAGTCAAAAACATTTTAGAGATCCTAACCATTTCTTCTTCAATCCAAAATAAAAAAAACAGTTTGGGCTGTATATACGCATCAGCTATGTCATGGAGAAGAGATACTTTCCTGTTTGGTATTTCTATATCAGGGAAGCATGTGACTAATTCCCTTTCTTCTCACATGACAGTGCTGGGGCTTGGTGATTGGCAGCTCAGGCACCCATTACTGTCACATGGACATGGGAGCGATATGAGAGTCCTAGTCTAAGGCCAACCCTAATATGAGATTTGAACCATTAATTTTTATTATTTTTTTTTTAAAGCCAGTGGCGTGCAAAACACACCTCAAAAACTTCCACCCGGTGCCAAAAAAAAGTGCCCACACATAGAGAATGAAACACAAAAACGTGCAACGGGTGTACAGAGTCCTCCACTAGGGAAGGACCTTACCCTGATCCCCCGGGGCGTTAGGCTCCAGACAGGGACTGAGGTACTCAGACAAAGGGTCCATCTGGCCGAAACCAGGCGGACCCCCACAACTGGTAGGGCTGCCGAAGCAGGCCAACCCAAGTACAGTGGGGCTCCCCCGAAGGGAGACCCCTAAAAGGAGAGGGCGAACCAAGCCAAAAGGCCTATGTCCACCCCTTCCCAAGACTTTAAGAGTAGGCCCGAGGACCCACACCCTACTCGCCACACAGTGACAAAACGTGTATACAAGACAACCAAAAAAAACACCATTAATGGGCAGGCTAAATGAACCAAGTTGATCAATCAATCAACTTGGGTACAACCAGCCCACCAACTTCTTTTATGAGCTGCTAACGATAATTACTGTCTTCTCCCGGCGGGGACGGCTTCCCATGCCCTCCCACCGGGAGCAGACAATCGCTCAGCAGGAGGGATTCCCCTTTCAGCACTGTCTGTATTGATGGGGTAAGCGTGTGAATTTCTTACCAGCAACCTGCCAGAAAAGAAATTCACACCATGTATGGCCTACCTTAGGCTGGCCATACATTATACAATTCTCTTATTTAATTTCCTTTATATTTACCTTCAACTATGTAGTGCAAGGGTCTGCCTAATTGCATACAAACTGAAAGTGTTTAGGTTTGACCTCATATTATATGGTTTTGGTAAATCTAAAGGAAAGATGTACAAGAAAATTGTATAACTTATGGTCAGCCTTAGTCACAACATTAAGCTGGCCGTACACCAGTAGAATAAACAGTAGAATCTCAGGAATAGTTTTTGACTGTAGTGATGAGGAAAAGTGAAGGAGAAGGATGTAATTTTTTTCTTAAATGAATGAAATCTTAACTGTGTAAGGTATATTCTGTCCGGAAAATTCTTACTTATTGTAATGTGCATGTGTATCCCGAAATCAAGCGTAGAATTCAAAACGTTGGCGTGGCAATCCAAGATCATTTTTCAGGTTTCCTCATACAAAATGTGATGAGTCCATAATGATACTATTAAATGCTCTGAATTTCTGTATGAATGTTTGAATGATATTCTGCCTTTATATGGCCAGCTTTGGATCCTGCACAGGTTTCCATCTCTTCACTCCTAAGGGGTGGCAAAAGAAAGCTAATTATAAGATTGTCAGTAAGTAAGAGCTGGTTGACTGAATTTGTGTCCGAACAAGGACACAGTAAGGAATGGTGGAAGGTAAAACTCTCTTAAACACTACAAAAAGAGTCTTTATTTTCACCCCCCCCCCCCAGTACAGGTCCACTTTTATCCATCACATAGAAATTCAGAGTACAGATATTCATTCATGTTCAAAGCTAAACATAGTTACATATAGTAGTTGAGGTTGATTAAGTTAATGAAGTCCAACCTATGTATGTAACATCTTTCAGCTCTTTCCACCTGAATGAGCCTAGCAGGGTGGAGGCAAACCTTTTATTTACATTTGATTTGACATGGCTGCTGCTTGGGTGTTTCTTATGGTAATGTTTGTTTTTAACGTGTACACTAAACAAGAAAGAGAAGAAAAGAAGCAGAACATGTAAATACTAAAATGCTAATTAACTGTCAATTAAGCCAATTAAATAATTAAAAAAAACAGATTTCATTTCAACTTAAATTTAAATTTAGTATGAAGCTAGAACAATGACCACGGACTTAGTGCATTTATTCATTTTCAGTTTACAATTAATAAATGTAAAACTTAAAAAAAATATATATTTTTTTGTTATTGTTTTTTTTTTTTTTTTGCAAATTTGATCAAATGTAACATGTGAGTTATTACTCTACATTTATTACTACAGAAATTCACCTACAGAAACATAACTAGTTTTTAGACAGGAAAAGCTGTCATATGACCTGTATCACATGCCTGATTTCAGAAGAGCTCCACCATGGAACTACACTGCCTTGAAAAAATATTCACACCTCTTGAAATTTTCCACATTTTGTCATGGCATAACCAAAACGTAAATGTATTTTATTGAGATTTTATGTGATAGACCAACAAAAAACGGCACATAATTGTGAAGTGAAAGGAAAATGATGAATGGCTTTCAATTTTTTTTTTACAAATAAATACCGTATTTATCGGCGTATAACACGCGGCGGCGTATAACACGCACCCAAGTTAAGGAGGGAATTTTAAGGAAAAAAACTTTTAGGAGTAAAGTTTAAGGAAGAAAAACTTACATTAAAATGCCCATCAATGCAGCGTTATCGGTGTCCATCTGCAGCCTTGTCAGTGCAGCCTTGTCAGTGCAGCTTTGCCCCAGTGCAGCCTTGTCAGTGCAGCCTTGTCAGTGCAGCCATGTCAGTGTAGCCTTGTCAGTACAGCTTTGTCAGTGCAGCAATGTCAGTGCAGCCATGTCAGTGCAGCTTTTCTCCAGTGCAGCCTTGCCCCAGTGCAGCTTTGCCCCATGCAGCCTTTCCCCAGTGCAGCCTTGCCCCCCCCCGTGCAGCCTTGCCCCCCCGTGCAGCCTTGCCCCCGTGCAGCTTTGTGGGATCGCCGCAATCCCTGCCGTCATACACAGCCCTTTGTAAATTTAAATATGGCGCCGAGACTGCAGGGACTCGGCGGAGCGCTGATACACATAGCCGAGAGTCCTCGGGTTTTCTCGGCGCCGCTTGCAGTCCCGCCCAGTTCCGCCCTATGGGCGGGACTGTAAGCGGCGCCGAGAAAACCCGAGGACTCTCGGCTATGTGTAGCTCCGCTCCGCCGAGTCTCGGCGCCGTATTTGAATTTCCACACGGCTGTGTATGTCAGCGGCGATCGCGGCAATTGCCGCGATCGCTCCGATCACACACAATTGGGGGGGGGGGGGGGATCGGCCTATAACACGCACCCACGATTTCCCCCTGATTTTCAGGGGAAAAAAGTGCGTGTTATATGCCGATAAATACGGTATCTGAAAAGCACCTTCTTCTGATCCCCACATGGCTTCTCACAAACTGCAAACGGGACTTTTTATGGCTTTCTATCAACAATGGCTTTCTTCTTGCCACTCTTTTATAAAGGCCAGATTTGTGGAGAGCACGACTAAAGCCTCGTACACATGATCGGATTTACCGACGGGAATTGTGCGATGACAGGCTGTTGGCGGAAAATCCGACCGTTTGTACGGTCCATCGGACAATTGTTGGCGGATTTTCAGCAGACAAATGTTGGATGGCAGGCTTTAAAATTAACATTCATGAGGTGGCAAATTATGAAATCTCGAAATGCAGTGCACATTCTCTTCTTCTTTATTTAATTGGATAATAAGGAAGCTGCTTTTCTGGTGATACTGATGGAGTTATGGCAAATGTATTTTAAAAGGCTTTTATTTTCTAGTGATATCAAGACTATATACATATAATATATATATATAATATAATAAATAATATACATAATATTATTATGCTTTTTTTTTGGGGGGGGGGGCAAGTTACCACAACACCATTATCCTGTAGATTTTAAGATCAAAGATACAACTATGTTGGTGTCCCTTGTCAATTTTGCATTGTATTTTTTTAAATGTAACTGCCTACTCCCAAACTGTCATTTGAAGTAAAACACATAGCAAAGTATTATTCTCCACAATTTTTTTATTGTGCATTAAAAAAAGAAAACAAATAAAATTAGACATGCTATCTGCCAATAGAAATTAACCAAAAAGTGCATTCTATGCATCCAAAAATATAGAAAATATAACTAATCAAATCATTATTCAACCAAAAAATAAAATAAAAGCCTCATGCATGTGTCCTGCTTCTTGATATAGGGGGTCAGCAATGGCAAGAGTTGGTGAAAGCAGGGGTCCGTCATCCGGGGATAATTCCGAAAATCATCTGGATTATTCTCCTGGAGCTCCCGCAGCAAAGGCATATGACATAATTGGTCACAATTAATAAAGCGACCAATTTTTGGTCCAAGAAATCCTCCTCCTATTCCTGGACTGGACTTGGGTGAAAGCAATAACTCCAAGGCCAATAATAAATAATACGTTATCTCCTCCGATTCTGCAACATGTCTCGTTGATGAAAGGGTCGTTCAAAAACAAACTGAAAAGCATGAAATGAAAAACGATAAATGAAAAGCGTGAAATGAAAAGTGCGAATCAACAATCGCCAAACTTCTACTAACACAAAATTAGCAGAAGGAGCCCAAAGGGTGGCACTAAAGACCTGAAAAACCATGTAGTATGTCGCTACGTTCGTGTTTGTTGGCCGACAATTCCTTGCTGTTTGTATGCAAGACAAGCTTCTGGCCAACGCCCTTTGGACAAAAGTCCAAGGTTTTGTCTGATCATGTGTACAAGGCTTAATAGTTGTCCTGTTGTCCAGAGTTACCATGGGTCTCTTGGCTGCTTCTCTGATTAATGCTCTCCTTGCCCGGCCTGTCAGTTTCCATGTCTTGGCAGGTTTACAGTTGTTCCATACTCTTTCCATTTTCAGATGTAGGGATGAGCCAAACACCCCCCTCCCCCCTTCGGTTCGCAACAGAACATGCGAACAGGTAAAGCATTTTTACGAACAAGCGGACACCGTTAAAGTCTATGGGACACAAACATGAAAAATCAAAAGTGCTATATATGCAAGTTATTGCCATAAAAAGTGTTTTAGGACCCGCGACCTCCCCCCAGTTGGACATCAATGCAAAAAAAAGTTTTTAAAACTGCAGTTTTTTCAGGAGCAGTGATTTTAATAATGCTTAAAGTGAAACAATAAAAATGAAATATTCCTCTAAATATCGTGCCTGGGGGGGTGTCCTTAGTATGCCTGTAAAGTAGCGTCTTTTTCCCGCGTTTAAAGTAATGTCTTTAGTAATGTCATTTTTCCCAGTAAAATGACATTACTAAAGGAAAAAATCGAATTTAAAACTGATCGCAGCTGTAATGTATTGTCGGATCCAGGCAATATAGATAAAAATTATTGAAAAAAATGGCATGGGGAAACTAGGTCCTGCCCCAGGGGACTTGTATCAATGCAAAAAAAGTTTTAAAAACTGACGTTTTTTCGGGAGCAGTGATTTTAATAATGCTTAAATTGAAACAATAACAATGAAATATTCCTTTAAATAGCGTGCCTTGGGGGGGCTTAGTATGCCTGTAAAGTAGTTTAGAACAGTACCACAGCAAAATGACAGACCCTTCAGGTCTGTGTGACAGGTCCCAGATGATTGCGCGGCCAGTCACTGCACACAGCGCGGCTCGCGCATGCACAGTGGGTGCCCGGCTGTGAAGCTACAGCCAGGCACCCACAGTTACAATGCCGGCGCCGCCAAGCGGAGGGGGAGACGAGGGGGGGCTTCATATGCCTGCATCTCTGGACCCTGGGACAGGTAAGTGTCCGATTATTAAAAGTCAGCAGCTGCAGTATTTGTAGCTGCTGAATTTTTTTTTTTAAGTGGAACTCCGCTTTAAAGTAAAATGTTAAAATGTCCAATTCATTTAAAACATTTATTTCCTGGGGGTTGTCCTAATCCTAATGGGTAAATCTCTGTGATGGAAAGAAAATGCTGCAGCAGCACTGACATTTAAAGCATAGCATATCCTACAGCGAGAATTAAAAAAAAAGTTGCTTAATCCCCCCCCGAATGCATTCCAGACCCTCTGAGTCTGGTATGGATTTTAACAGGGGACCTCACACAAAAAAAAAATAAATAAAAAAAAATAAACAAATAAAAAATTGTGAGGTCCTCCAGGAAATCCACACCACAGTCCTTTATTAGAATATAAAAATCCCAAAAAGAGTCCTGCGTCAATCCATTGTCAATCACAAAACCTGCCGCAGCCTTGCCAGACAAAAAAAAAAACCTGATGACCCGCCACACACAACCGATCCTGGCGGTAACACTATGTTCAGGCATGTTGAATGCCCTAAACATTCAGGATTCGGATAAAGGTCCAAACACCAAGCTCCTCCCTATTGTAAAGCGCTGAGTAAACTGTTGGCGCTATATAAATCTCGTATAATAATAATAATAATAATAATAATATTGCTGGTGAGTTGTCACCATTGACAGTATTGATTGTCATGACAAGGCACTGACCTTGATATAACCATAGCTGTCAGCATGTGAAAATATTAAAATAACACTAAAACAACTATATTAACGCCTAAATGAACATTTCACTAATCCAAATGGGAGGTGAAAGTTGAGTGAAGGGGAGTGCTTAAACGTAGAGCGTCTTTTAGGTTTAATGCATTGTTTGTTTAGAAATACAATTGTGCGTCTCTTCTACTTTGCACATCAATACAAGGTATACAAATAAGTGCTGCCACTAGGAAGGTCTCCACCCATGCCTGAACCAATCGGACAAACAGCAACATCCCAAGGGTTAAACAGCTGGCTGCAGATGTAACTTCAAATGAACATCATAACAACAAACCCTGATGCCAATCAGCGGCTCCCATTGCACCCGTACCCGGGGCATGTAGAGAATTTTGAGATGAATACATGATCTGACTCTATCTAGGAATGTAATTTACTATCCTCGCATACATAACAAGATGTTCCATGGGTTCACATGAGATTGCATTATCATTATTTTGTCACGCTCTTTGTTTATTTGCACACCCGTAAATAAAAAAAAGTTTTTGTGTTCCCTTTGATCAACTCTTCTTGAGATGTATAGGGGACAAAGGGTTTTTTGTTAATATTTTGGTTTGACCTTAACCATCTTTTTTTAGATTTAACCCCTGTAAACTGTATCTAAAGTATATTTTTTTTCTTTAAATTTGAGATAGATTAGGAAATTGAAAAAAAAATCCTAGTCATTTTTTTCCCTGCCATCTGTGTAGAGATTTCCTTTATTTCTTGTACTTTTTATCACTTTTACATTTTTTCTTTCAAATATGATTTTTTTTTAACGCCCAACGTGGGCAAAGGTATAACAAACAATACAAGCATATGACATCGTTGAATATAATACACAGGTAAAAATTCCTGTACTTTTTAAAACAAATCAATTAGGATCAATAAAATATATATATATCAATTTAAATTAAAAAAAAATCTTGTCCTGTAGATACATCAGGAAGTTGAAAGAAGATCTTTCTAAAGTGAGGGGAAATCCAGATCAGGTATTAAAAGAACAGATGTCCCCACTCTAAAATTCCCCCTTTATTACAGTTACAGTCAAAATGTATTTTCCTTCCCTTTCAACCCCTGTGACAATGGAATCTAGCCAGAGGGGACACAAACAGCAAAACTAATGGTGATTCTAATGCTTCTACACTCCATCTAACATTATAAGAAAAAATCTGTAAGTTGGGGCTGATCTATTATTCACACAATACAACGAGTAAAGATTCACTTTAATTAACCTATTGTGTGAAAAGAAAATTCCTGTTTGCCTATTACATCTGCACATGATTGGATAATTAAAATGAATATTCATTCATTACCAAGTGGGAACGTGACCTACAGTTGACTTTTACTCAGGACCAGTATGACAAAATCCTATCATTCTCTCATAAAGTTTTCATGTGTTCTAAACATCAGGAAATTAATTACAAGGTTCTGACGAGATGGTACTTGACTCCAGCTAGACTTTACAGACTGTATTTGCACTCTTCAGAGCGTTGTCAGCAATGTGGTAACAAACTCGGAGATAAAAAAAATAAAGATAATACCAACCCCCCTTGGACCTGGCCTAGTTCCTTCTTGACCATCATACCATACTGCGGGAGACATATAAACGCTTGGTTTTGCCTCACCCGTTTAACGCAGCTAGGAACTGTATCCCAGACCTGTGGAAGCAGACACAGACCTCCACTGTATCCATGTGTTGGCCAAGGTTGGGGAGGTGAACAGAATGGAGGACCTCATTTCAATTGATCGAGGGACTCGCAACAAATTTCTGAAAAAGTGGTTTTACTGGCATGCATTTACGTTTTCTGTGAAGTAAAAACCCATTCTGGAACATTCGGAGATCGGTTCACTTTGAGAGGAAATGGGACACAAGGGGGAGGAGGTGTACCCTATCCCTAGCCCTTTCCCAACCTTCTATCCTCCGGTCCCTCTCCCCCCCCATTTTTTTTCCTTCCTAACTGTTTTCAAAACGGGACAATTATGGCTATTTTTTACACTTTTTCGAGGTTGTCTATACTAAAAACATGGGAAAAAGTTTTGGGTGAGGTACATGCCATTTTCCACTGGTTTACATCCTTAAGCCTGGTACACTATGAGTATTTTCCATTCAACCCAGCGGGTTGAACAAAAAAAAAACTGTAAGCCCTTTTCGGAGCCGCAGTACTAACTATCCAATGTTAGCACAGCGATCTCCTATGCTGAGCTGTTGTGTTCTGACAGGGGGATGGCTTCCCCCCCAGAACACCCCGAGCAGCGCTCTCTGCCATTGGCTGAGAGCGCTGATCGGGAGTCGGTCAGCTGCTGGTTTTCCCAGCATGCTCGTCCGAAAGAAGCTGGCCAAACTGCCAGCTTCTGTCGAACCGGCTGCCTTACACACAGGCCAAAAATCGGCTGTTTTTTATTGAACCAGCCGATGTTGCCCAGCATTTGGCCCATGTGTATGGGGCTTTACTGAGACATGCCTTCTGGTGATTTATACTTGTGTGTATAGTTTTCACAGTATGTGTCTGAACTATACCTATGCTGGTCTCTTGGCTTGTTCCAACAATAAGTCTGTATGTAATTTTGTTAGTTTATATATGAATGTTACACGATTTGTGGCCTGGTATGTACTCTCTTAAACTACAAATAAAGAAGTTACAAAAAAATAATAATAATATTCATATTTAAGTCAATGTTAACATTTTCAAATCATTTAGTAAATTGTCCTATTTATTTTCTAAAGGTATATTAGGGAGGGTAGCATATCAGTTCTGGCCAGTTCCTTATGTTTACATGAGCTATTCCAATTAATGCTAGGTGCCATCTTGATCAATGGCGCACTGCCGTTTTACATCCCCTTTAGACCTCTAAATAGTTTTTAGGTGAGTTGAACAATAACGGCAGACACCCTTCTCCCCCTAGATATTAATTGCTGCAGTCGCAGGTGTGATGACTGACAATAAAGGCATGAGGTCTCAACAAGTAGCCTGTAGCTGTAAGCAGAAAGGAAACCTGTAGTAGCCAGAAGTGATAATGCAGCCATCGATCACTGGACGACTGCTTGGTTAATTGTGAAGCTGCTGACAAGAGTTCCTTATCATGAGACCAGAGACTCACTATCTATGGGAGAGATCACTTCTTTATTTAACCAACTAATGGGACAACATCTAAGTGATACTGCAACCCTCAATAAAGCTGCCTGTACATAGCAAATTGGACTTCTCCAGGTTTGTGCTTCTTGGCTTTGGGCAGGCCAATCTGCAGCATAATTAGTCTGCCCATAGATTGTTTGATAATTACAAACAAGGCTCCTAATTTCAAGAATTACTTTTACATACCGGGCTGTTGCTAAACACAAGAAGTCAATAACATTTGATATTCCGTGAAAGAGATTTTAAAGCCATCATATTCCACTGTAAGGGCACTCAATGGTTGGCGCTTTCACATAAAAGGGAGAAAAAAAAGTACTGGTTTATCTGTCAGGATCAGGTCTAGACTGCAGAGGGCTCTGAGTACATACAGAGCTCAAATCTCAGCCCATTTCTGGTCAATTGGCCAAAATTTGAAACATGGGTGGTCATATCGCTGTCTGTGCAACCCAATGTGCATATATCTAAGGAGCACTAGACCAAAAGATAAGAGCCCAAATTCATTTTTTGATGTTGTGTTAAAAGACAGCCAATGCATTTGGGGGGTCACGTGAACTTCCCTTTCATCAGGGTTTCAGGTAAAATCAAGCACCTTGAGAGGACTTAAAGTAAGGCTTTCCTGTTTGAATTTGATCAGGGAAGCCGGTTACTGGATTAAGATTCCTGGCCAGCAGTATCTGCATCAGCAGTCAGCCCTGTCCCACTAAATTGATATTAAAGTGGATAACTTAGACATAGCTTGGGGGATTTTGTGAACACTCACATTCACAGTAGAATAAGTCTCAAATGTGTACTTGTATCACACTACACTGACCGAGAGCATGCAATCAACAATTTAAACTTTAATAAAAACTCGGAACAAGTACCGTAAGCCATTAAAGCATGAACTTACAATTCTAATGCCGCGTACACACGAGCGGACTTTACGGCAGACTTTGCCCGGCGGACTTTGTGAATGAACGGACTTGCCTACACACAATCAACCAAAGTCCGTCGAATTCGTACGTGATGATGTACGACCGGACTAAAACAAGGAAGTTCATAGCCAGTAGCCAATAGCTGCCCTAGCGTGGCTTTTTGTCCGTCAAACTAGCATACAGACGAGCAGACTTTTCGACCGGACTCGAGTCCATCGGATAGATTGGAAACATGTTTCAAATCTAAGTCCGTCCAACTTTTGAGAAAACAAAGTCCGCTGGAGCCCACACACGATCGAATTGTCCGACGAAATCCCGTCCGCCGGGCAAAGTCTGCCGTAAAGTCCGCTCGTGTGTACGCGGCATAAGGCTGCATTCACACTGCTCCATAGAAGTGAACAAGCTCAATTGGAAAGAAGGAAACTGCCCTTAAAGTCAGAATCCTAGTACAGTCAAAATAGCTGCAGTCCCCATAGTCATACAAAGAGCAAACGCAGGGTACAAAAAAAAAAAACATGCGTGTCCCACGGTTTCCTGGTTGCACATCATGCTATTTGTTCCAACCATTTATTTGTCCTGTGTAAGCCTCCTCCAGTCCACTACTAACACAGCCTGGGTGTTTTGTGGCTGGTACCCCATGAATAAGCCCATCTTTCAACCTTAACAGGAGCCACAACTCGGTCTTCCAGTGCCTTCTGCAGATGCTCACCAATGGGATTCATGCTATTTCTGTCAAAGGATAGACAGGTAATATAAGTTAAAAGTGTCTTTAAAGGCAAACATTTTTTTTTTTTAGTTTTGGATAATGTGGTGAGAGATTAGAACCCCTGCCAGATTTGTGTAGTTTCCCCACTTAAAAGAGTCACCCCTCTATCTATCCTTGTGGCCATTGTCACAGGTGCTGCCATTTAGGAAAAATCCAGTATTTTGAGTCGTCACCAGAATAGGAATAGGGGAGAAATCTTTCAATGGGATTTATTTAGTGCCAACAGTTTACGCAGTGCTTTACAATGTAGGGGGGGGGGGGAGCACAATTACAGTACAATACAGAAGGGACAGGAGGGCCCTCCCTGCTCGTAGAGCTTACATTCTAAAGGGAGGGGGTGGTGGTACAAAAGGTAATAGATGTGGGGGATGATTTGATGGGGTTGTTAGGTGGGTGTGGGATAAGCTTCCCTGAATAAGTGAGTTACATTACATACAGTGGCAAATTTTATCCTGTGCTGACTTTTTGAATAGGGAAATATTTTCTAGCACTGATAGAGTGAGAGGTTATTCCCTTGTGTTGTATAGTTCTTTCCCATTCCTGCCTTTAACCTCTTGCAAACAGCCGTCTGTGCTGAGAACTGGGAAGGATAATTTTAGCACCAGAACTAAAAATGATGATTATCAATTGATCTTGTGATTTCTCTGTAGTTTCATACTCCCCATAAATAAATAAATGAATGCATATTTTAAGAAACCAAGACTCATAAAGTCCAAACATTTCTGAAGGGAATTAAAAAAAACCCCAAAAAATACATATTTTGTATTGTAGGTTAATAAATGTATTTTACCTGGATTTGAAGAGTAGTATTTGATATGTGAGGGGTGTATCCACTCTACAGAGTCCCATGACCATTGCCTGGACCAACGCCCCTCCCTCCAACACAAGATATTTGTCGGACCTAATGCCCTGTACACACGGTCGGATTTTCCGATGGAAAATGTGTGATAGGACCTTGTTGTCGGAAATTCCGACCGTGTGTGGGCTCCATCACACATTTTCCATAGGAATTTCCGACACACAAAGTTTGTGAGCTTGCTATAAAATTTTCCGACAACAAAATCCGTTGTCCGAAATTCCGATCGTGTGTACACAAATCCGACGCACAAAGTGCCATGCATGCTTAGAATAAATGAAGAGACGAAAGCTATTGGCTACTGCCCCGTTTATAGTCCCGACGTACGCGTTTTACATCACCGTGTTCAGAACGATCGGATTTTCCGACAACTTTGTGTGACCGTGTGTATGCAAGACAAGTTTGAGCCAACATCCGTCGGAAAAAATCCTAGGATTTTGTTGTCGGAATGTCCGATCAATGTTCGACCGTGTGTACGGGGCATTACTGTGTGCATTCTCTGAGCATGCACATGTAGGCACCTCCAGCTGCATTTGAATATCTATAAAATATTTTCCATAGTACATAGTTACATACATAGTTGGTAAGGTTGAAAAAAGACATCTAGCATCCAATTGGGGAAGCCTTCACCATATACAAAGTACTCCACAATAGATCATTTTATATAGTACTGCAAAAAATTATACAAACAGTCACTGAAATATACTATAAAGTATTAGAAGAATAACAATAATCAAAATGATTGCCATTCTGTAATCAGGTCATTTGTTTGGCATCTATTGGTAGGGAGGTTACATAATGGCACAGCTTCTATATGACTAAATGTTTTTCAAAGTACAAGTTCCCTTAATGGTTGCTATACACGTACATTGTTGTGTATATAAAGAGACATCTCCTTTTATCACAGGGAATACAAATACATCATACATTTTTTTTAATCTTTTTTTTTATTTTTCTGTATTTAAACAAATGTATAGGCAAAACTTTTTTTCTTGATCGTACAGTACAGGACACAGGCATAGTCTTAGACTGGCCATAGACGGTGTGAATATCTTTCCCACAGCCACAGGTTGAAAGAAAGAAATTTGCACGATTCACGTATCAACACAAAGAGTGCTGACAGGGGAATCCCTCCTGCTGAGCAATTGTCTGCTCACAGTGGGGGAGGGGGTGTTGCGGAGGCAAGCAGGTAGCAGGTAAAGCCGTCCCAGCCGGGGCAAAACAAAAGCATTGAATCCGGCAGGCTGGTACCCAAGTTAATCGAACTTCGATTAGGTTTACACTGCTGCGATTCGATTTTGATCTAATTTTCAGTGCGATTATGTAGTGCAACCTAAATACAAATTGGATGTGGTTTGCATATTTTGTGGGTCCAAAACTGTGCTGGACTTGCATCAAACTAGTACAGGAACCTTTTTCAAAATTGCGCAATGCTGAGTTCCATTAACCACTTAAGGACCGAGCCTCTTTCTGAGATTTGGTGTTTACAAGTTAAAAACAGTTTTTTTTGCTAGAAAATTACTTAGAACCCCCAAACATTATAGTTATATATTTCTAACACCCTAGAGAATAAAATGGCAGCAGGTGTTTTTGTCACACCGTATTTGTGCAGCGCACTTTTTTTGAATTAAAAAAAAAGACAACAGTAAAGTTAGCCCAATTTATTTTTATATTGTGAAAGATAAGGTTACACCGAGTAAATTGATACCCAACATGTCACGCTTCAAAGTTGCGCCCGCTCGTGGAATGGCAACAAACTTTTACCCTTAAAAATCTACATAGGCAATGTTTAAAAAATTCTACAGGTTGCATGTTGTGAGTTACAGAGGAGGTCTAAGGCATGAATTATTGCTCTTGCTCTAATGATCGCGGCGATACCTCACATGTGTGGTTTGAACACCGTTTTCATATGCGGGCGCTGCTCCCCTATGCGTTCGCTTCTGCACACAAGCTTATTTATTTTACCTTTTGTTTTTATTTTTACACTGTTCTTTTAAAAAAAAAAATTGGGTCACTTTTATTCCTAATACAATGAATATAAACTTCCCTTGTAATAGAAAAAAAGCATGACAGGACCTCTTAAATATGAGATCTGGGGTCAAAAAGAGCTCATATCTCATATTTACACTAAAATGCAATAAAAAAAAATACATTTTATTTTTTTAATGTCATTTAAAAAAAAAAGTCCCTTTAAGAGCATTGAGCGGAAGTGACGTTTCAACGTCGCTTCCATCCCGGCAATGATATGGAGATGAGTGGAGGCCATCTTCCCCTCACTCGTCTCCATGTCAGAATAGGGAGAGGATCTGATCGCCTCAGCCGGTAAGTGGCGAAGGGCACCGGAGAGCGGCGGGAGGGGGGTCCCTCTCCCGCCACTGATAAAAGTGATCTTGTCGAGAATCTGCCACAGAGACCACTTTTATCTTGAAGCGGACCGCCCGCTGAAGAAGCGGATACCGCTGCTAGCTGCTACCATAACGGCGGTTCCTCTTCAAAGTAGCGATGTAAAACTGTGGCGGTTGGTCCGCAAGTGGTTAATGGGCACCATTGAAAACAATGTGATTTAAAGTGTTATGCATTTCTGTGCAACTCCAATCGTATCTGAAATGACACTAGAGTGAACTGAGCCTATCAGCACTAGGGTCGTCAGTTCCCAACCACGATACTACCTGCCTGGAATTTCCATGTTCTCCCTGTGCCTGTGTGGGTTTCCTCCGGGTACTCCGGTTTCCTCCCACACTCCAAAAAGACATGCTGGTAGGTTAATTGGATCCTGTCTAAATTGGCTCTAGTATCACCACTGATTTGCACACTTAAACTGGCCATAGATGGATAGAATTCCTGACCGAAATTCTCAAATGTTGTTTGAAAGATTTTGTTTGCGTTTAATGTTTGATTTTGGAATGAATGGACTTTATTGGATGAAAACCACATTCACTCTTATGCCCCGTACACACGGTCGGATTTTCCGATGGAAAATGTGTGATAGGACCTTGTTGTCGGAAATTCCGACCGTGTGTAGGCTCCATCACACAATTTCCATAGGAATTTCCGACACACAAAGTTTGAGAGTTTACTATAAAATTTTCCGACAACAAAATCCGTTGTCGGAATTTCTGATCGTGTGTACACAAATCCGACGGACAAAGTGCCACGCATGCTCAGAATAAATTAAGAGACGAAAGCTATTGGCTACTGCCCCGTTTATAGTCCCGACGTACGTGTTTTACGTCACCACGTTCAGAACGATCGGATTTTCCAACAACTTTGTGTGACCGTGTGTATGCAAGACAAGTTTGAGCCAAAATCCGTCGGAAAAAATCCCAGGATTTTGTTGTCGGAATGTCCGATCAATGTCCGACCGTGTGTACGGGGCATTAGAAATGTGTTTGTTTGAGAAAATTTTTCCAAACTAGTCCTTCAAGTTTTCTCGTGACTGCAGTCAAAAACGAACAATTTGACCCACTAATAATTTGAAAAACAAACATACATCCTAATGTCCTGTACACACGATTGGACTTTCCGACAACAAAACCGTGGCATTTTGTTTGAAGGTTGTTGGCCAAACTTGTCTTGCATACACACGGTCACACAATTGTTGGCCAACAATTACGAACGTAGTGACGTACAAGACATACTACGTGGTTTTTAAGCTCTTTAGCGCCACCCTTTGGGCTCCTTCTGATAATTTTGTGTTAGTAGAAGTTTGGTGAGTGTTGATTCGCACTTTTTTATTTTGCGCTATTATTATTATTATTCTTGATATCACTTGAAAAAAAAAAGCCTTTGAAAATTTGTTTGCCATAACTCCATCAGTATCACCAGCAAACTGGCTTCATTATTATCCCATTAAAGAAGAAGAAAATTGTGAGCTGCATTTTGAGATTTCCTGAATTTGCCACGTCACCAATGTAAATTCTCCATTACGAACGCTAGTTTACAAGACCGTCCGCTTCTGCTTCCGAGCATGTGTGGACTTTTATGCGACGGACTTGTGTACACACGATTGGACTTTCCGACAACAAATTTTGTTAGCGGAAAAATTGAGAACCTGCTAGCAAACATTTGTTGGCGGAAAGTCCGACAGCAAATGTCCGATAGAACATACACACGGTCGGACTTTCCGGCAACAAGCTCACATCCAACATTTCCCGTCGGATGACAAAATGCACACAAACACCCAAAAATAGGTTGTCCGAAACATGCCAAAGTCAGCTCCAAAGAAGGTACAGGAGCTACTTTGGTACAGTTTTGGAGCGTAGGGAAGCCCATTCGTGTGAATAGTGAAAAGGCGTGAAAAACGTGATGCTCCTGTGACGCTCAGGTGTGAACGCACTCTCTGAGTACAGAGAGAGTTCTTTAAATAACATTATATTGTATATTTTATCTTATTGTTTTTTGGCTCAAAATAAGCAGTTTTTTATACCTACTATAAAATATTTTTTCTTGAAGTTCATTGAAGGACACGGGAATGTAGTAATTATTCATTATGAGGTTACACTGCAGCAAATCCTCCTGTAAATGGCAGTAGAACTTAATTGTTTCTGAATCCTGTGTCTCTTAACAAACAAGAAAAAATAGGATTTTTGTGCTTACCATGAAATCAGTTTTTTTGTGGTTCATCAGGAGGCAAAGACACTTAAACCTCGTACACACGATCGGATTTTCCGCAGACAAAACCTCTGACTTTTGTCTGAAGGCGTGTGCCTGGATTTTGTCTTGCACACAAACGGCAAGGAATTGTCGACCAACAAGCACGAATGTACTTTGGGCTCCTTCTGCTAATTTCGTGTTAGTAGAAGTTTAGTGAGTGTTGATTCGTGCTTTTTCAGTTTGCGCTTTTCATTTCGTGCTTTTCAGTTCGTTTCTGAATGAGCGTTCGTCAACCAGACATGTTGCTGAATCGGAGGAGTTACATAGTTACATACATAGTTGGTAAGGTTGAAAAAAAGACATCTAGCATCCAATTGGGGAAGCCTTCACCATATACAAAGTACTCCACAATAGATCATTTTATATAGTACTGCAAAAAATTATACAAACAGTCACTGAAATATACTATAAAGTATTAGAAGAATAACAATAATCAAAATGATTGCCATTCTGTAATCAGGTCATTTGTTTGGCATCTATTGGTAGGGAGGTTATATAAAGGCACAGCTTCTATATGACTAAATGTTTTTCAAAGTACAAGTTCCCTTAATGGTTGCTATACACGTACATTGTTGTATATATAAAGAGATATCCTTTTATCACAGGGAATACAAATACATCATACATTTTTTTTTAATCTTTTATTTTATTTTTCTGTATTTAAACAAATGTATAGGCAAAACTTTCTTTCTTGATCGTACAGTACAGGACAAGGACATAGTCTTAGACCGGCCATAGACAGTGTGAATATCTTTCCCACAGCCACAGGTTGAAGGAAAGAAATTTGCACGATTCACCTATCAACAAAAAGAGTGCTGACAGGGGAATCCCTCCTGCCGAGCAATTGTCTGCTCACAGCGGGGGAGGGGGTGTTGCGGAGGCAAGCAGGTAGCAGGTAAAGCCGTCCCAGCCGGGGCAAAACAAAAGCATTGAATCCGGCAGGCTGGTACCCAAGTTAATCGAACTTCGATTAGGTTTACACTGCTGCGATTAGATTTTAATTTAATTTTCAGTGCGATAATGTAGTGCAACCTAAATACAAATTGGATGTGGTTTGCATATTCTGTGGGTCCAAAACTGTGCTGGACTTGCATCAAACTAGTACAGGAACCTTTTTCAAAATTGCGCAATGCTGAGTTCCATTAACCACTTAACCTCCCTGGCGGTTTTCCCGAGTGTGGCTCCGGGTTAAAATTCAGCACCATTAGCGGTAACCCCGAGCCACACTCGGGATTACATCGCAGGATCCTGGTGCCTCCTTACTTACCTTGTCCGCAGGATCCTGCGATGTCCCCCGCTGTGTCTGCAGGCTGTGTCCTCCTCCGAAGCCTCTCCGTGCCAGGCTCCGTTCCCTGCGACGCACGGGGGCGGAGCCTGGCGGCAAATTCAAAAAAAGTGTAAAATCATAACACATAAAGTACTGTAATCTTACAGATTACAGTACTGTATGAAATGATTTCACATCCCCTTTGTCCCCAGTGCTTTGGCCCATGCCCTGCATGCAGTTTTATATTGCATATACTGTTCTTTCTGCCTGGAAACTGGAGATCGTCCATAGCAACCAAAAAGTGTCCCTTTACGTCAAAAATGGCTTTAGACCAGCTAGAAAACAGCGATAGTAAATTAGAACACTTGCAGAATTGAGCGATAGTGAATCGTGTGGAAATTTATTTTATTACTATTTATTTTTATTTTTTTTAATTATTTTTTTTTTTTTTATTATATTATAATTTATGTTTTTGTGTTTCAAACTTTATCATACCCGGGATATCTACTAGACTCTTGTTTGGACAGATTTAAGTGTGTTATTGTTAAGAATTACAGGCCTACAATATAAAACGCCAAATTTCCATGCAAAATAATTGTACCGCTTTCAGCACCTAAAATCCAAAATAATCATACCGCCAGGGAGGTTAAGGACTGAGCCTCTTTCTGAGATTTGGTGTTTACAAGTTAAAAACATTTTTTTTGCTAGAAAATTACTTAGAACCCCCAAACATTATAGTTATATATTTCTAACACCCTAGAGAATAAAATGGCAGCAGGTGTTTTTGTCACACCGTATTTGTGCAGCGCACTTTTTTTGGAAAAAAAAAAAAAATTTTTTAATTAAAAAAAAGACAACAGTAAAGTTAGCCCAATTTATTTTTATATTGTGAAAGATAAGGTTACACCGAGTAAATTGATACCCAACATGTCACGCTTCAAAGTTGCGCCCGCTCGTGGAATGGCGACAAACTTTTACCCTTAAAAATCTGCATAGGCGATGTTTAAAAAATTCTACAGGTTGCATGTTGTGAGTTACAGAGGAGTTCTAGGGCTAGAATTATTGCTCTTGCTCTAATGATCGCGGCAATACCTCACATGTGTGGTTTGAACACCGTTTTCATATGCGGGCGCTGCTCACCTATGCGTTCGCTTCTGCACACAAGCTTATTTATTTTACCTTTTTGTTTTTAATTTTTACACTGTTCTTTTAAAAAAAAAAAAAATTGGGTCACTTTTATTCCTAATACAATGAATATAAACTTCCCTTGTAATAGAAAAAAAGCATGACAGGACCTCTTAAATATGAGATCTGGGGTCAAAAAGACCTCAGATCTCATATTTACACTAAAATGCAATAAAAAAAAATTATTTTTTTTTTTAATGTCATTTAAAAAAAAAAAAAGTCCCTTTAAGAGCATTGAGCGGAAGTGACGTTTTGACGTCGCTTCCATCCCGGCAATGATATGGAGATGAGTGGGGGCCATCTTCCCCTCACTCGTCTCCATGTCAGAATAGGGAGAGGATCTGATCGCCTCAGCCGGTAAGTGGCGAAGGGCACCGGAGAGCGGCGGGTGGGGGGTCCCTCTCCCGCCGCTGATAAAAGTGATCTTGTCGAGAATCCGCCGTAGAGACCACTTTTATCTTGAAGCGGACCGCCCGCTGAAGAAGAGGATACCGCTGCTAGCTGCTACTATAATGGCGGTTCCTCTTCAAAGTAGCGATGTAAAACTGCGACGGTTGGTCCGCAAGTGGTTAATGGGCACCATTGAAAACAATGTGATTTAAAGTGTTATGCATTTCTGTGCAACTCCAGTCGTATCTGAAATTACACTAGAGTGAACTGAGCCTAGCAGCACTAGGGTCGTCACTTCCCAACCACGATACTACCTGCCTGGAATTTCCATGTTCTGCCTGTGCCTGTGTGGGTTTCCTCCGGGTACTCCGGTTTCCTCCCACACTCCAAAAAGACATGCTGGTAGGTTAATTGGATCCTGACTAAATTGGCTCTAGTATCACCACTGATTTGCACACTTAAACTGGCCATAGATGGATAGAATTCCTGACCGAAATTCTCAAATGTTGTTTGAAAGATTTTGTTTGCGTTTAATGTTTGATTTTGGAATGAATGGACTTTATTGGATGAAAACCACATTCACTCTTATGCCCCGTACACACGGTCGGATTTTCCGATGGAAAATGTGTGATAGGACCTCGTTGTCGGAAATTCTGACCGTGTGTAGGCTCCATCACACATTTTCCATAGGAATTTCCGACACACAAAGTTTGAGAGTTTACTATAAAATTTTCCGACAACAAAATCCGTTGTTGGAAATTCCGATCGTGTGTACACAAATCCGACGGACAAAGTGCCACGCATGCTCAGAATAAATTAAGAGACGAAAGCTATTGGCTACTGCCCCGTTTATAGTCCCAACGTACGTGTTTTACGTCACCACGTTCAGAACGATCGGATTTTCCAACAACTTTGTGTGACCGTGTGTATGCAAGACAAGTTTGAGCCAAAATCCATCAGAAAAAATCCATGGATTTTGTTGTCGGAATGTCCGATCGATCAATGTCCGACCGTGAGTACAGGGCATTAGAAATGTGTTTGTTTGAGAAAATTTTTCCAAACTAGTCCTTCAAGTTTTCTCGTCCCTGCAGTCAAAAACGAACGTCAATTTGACCCACTAATAATTAGAAAAACAAACATACATTCTAATGTCCCGTACACACGATTGGACTTTCCGACAACAAAACCGTGGAATTTTGTTCGAAGGTTGTTGGCCAAACTTTTCTTGCATACACACGGTCACATAATTGTTGGCCAACAATTACGAACGTAGTGACGTAGTGACCCGCCACCCCTGCTTTTACCAACTCTTGGCATTGTTGACCCCCTATATTAAGAAGTAGGACACATGCATGAGGCTTTTATTTTATTTTTTGGTTGAATAATAATGATTTGATTTGTTATATTTTCTATATTTTTGGATGCATAGAATGCACTTTTTGGTTAAGTTCTATTGACAGATATCATGTCTAATTTTATTTGTTTTCTTTTTTTAATACACAATAAAAAAATTGTGGAGAATAATACTTGGCTATGTATTTTACTTCAAATGACAGTTTCGGAGTAGGCAGTTACATTTAAAAAAATACAATGTAAAATTGATAAGGGACACCAACATAGTTGCATCTTTAAACTTAAAAACTACGGGATAATGGTGCTGTGTTAACTTGCCCAAAAAAACCCATAATAATATTATTCTTGATATCACTAGAAAAAAAAGCATTTGAAAATTACTTTGCAATAACTCCATCAGTATCACCAGCAAAGCATTGGGCCTTAGGCACTGGTGCCACAACACTGCAACCCCTCACAGATACTCTAGTTGGAGCGCAGGAACTAGCCCTGCTGCAAAGAATTGCATCAAAAATTGTAATTACACTCCCCTGTTTAACAGGGGCTGAAAAATTGGGCCTTAGGCACTGGTGGCGGCACCCAGAACCAAAAATGTTCTTACAAGCTATCAGCGTGATGATTGAGGAGGAAGAGGATAATTACTCAGCATAACAGGATAGTCACTCAGCATCAGCATAGGCAGTCTTTGAAGGGATCTGAGATTTCAAAAAAAATTATTTGGTTACATCAGCATCAGGTGCTTGGTAGCTGGTGGTGATCCAAGACTGAAATTCATTTTTATGAAGGTCAGTCGATCGACCGAGTCGGTGGACAGACGCACCCTGTGATCAGTTACAAAGCCTCCAGCAGCACTGAATGTGCGTTCTGAAAGAACGCTGGATGCAGGACAGGCCAGTAGCTCAATTGCATACTGTGCAAGCTCTGGCCAGTGATCCATCCTCAAGACCCAGTAACTCAGAGGATTTTCGGTGGGAAAGGGGTCCAAGTCAGATCTTGCCCCTAGGTATTCCTGCACCATGTAAAACAGACACTGGCGATGTTTGCTGGAACCGATCATACCTTAGGGCTGCGGACTAAAAAATTGTCTGAATGCATCGGTCAGACAGCCACCTTCTTCACCGCTCCTTCTTTGACTGACCGAAGCCTCAGCAACACGTTGTCCAGGAACAGGAGTTTGTAACCTCCCAGTCTCTGGGAAGGCGTTGCACAGACCTTTCTGCAAGGCCTCCCGAAGATGTTTCATCCTCTGCTCCCTCTGCGACGGCAAGATAAGGTCCGCAACCTTACCCTTGTAACGTGGATCAAGGAGGGTTGCCAGCCAGTACCGATCCCTCTCCTTGATACCATGAATACGAGGATCCTTTCGCAGGCTTTGCAGGATCAGGGAGGCCATGCAGCATAGGTTTGCTGAGGCATTCGGTCCGGAGTCCTCTGGGTCACTAAGGACGACATGATCCGCAGCCACCTACTGCCAGCCATGTACAAGTCCATGGGTTTCTTGGGACTGTAAATGATCCCTTAAAGACTGCTGCTGATGCTGAGTGCAAAGCTCCCCCTCCATGCTGACACAATCCTCCTCCTCCTCCTCTTCCTGTGTGATCGGCGGGCACGCAGGAACACTGTCTGGATAAAGGGGGCCTTAAGAGCTAAGGAAGTCCTCCTCTTCCTGCCCCTGTTCTGCCTCAAGTGCCCTGTCCATTATTCCACGCAGCGTGTGCTCCAACAGGTGGACAAGGGGGACAGTGTCGCTGATGCATGCACTGTCACTGCTCACCATCCTCGTGGCCTCCTCAAATGGTGACAGGACAGTGCATGCATCCCTGATCATGGCCCAAAAAAACCAAGCTCCCCTGACCCTGTCCTGGTGCCATAGTCGCACAGGTACTCATTGATGTCCCTCTGCTGCGTGCGCAGCCGCTGCAGCATGGCCAACGTTGAGTTCCACCTGGTGGGCATGTCACAGATTAGGTGGTTCTTGGGCAGGTTAAATTCCTTTTGGAGGTCTGCCAGCCGAGCAGTGGCATTATATGACCGGCCTGCCTCAGACTTTCCTGGCCTGCCTCAGGACATCCTGTAAGCCCGGGTACCTGCCCAAGAACCGCTGCACCACCACGTTAAGGATGTGAGCCAAACAGGGCACATGGGTCATTTGTCCCTGTCGGAGGGCGGAGAGGAGGTTGGTGCCATTGTCGCAAACCACTATTCCTGCCTTAAGTTGGCGTGGCGTCAACCACCTCTGAACCTGCCCCTTCAGAGCTGACAGAACCTCTGTCCCAGTGTGGCTCCTGTCCCCCAAGCACACCAGCTCAAGCACCGCATGGCATCTTTTGGCCTGCGTACTTGCGTAGCCCCTTGAACGCCGACAGAGCACTGCTGGTTCCGAGGACAAAGCACAGGAAGAGGCCATGGAAGAAGTAGAAGAGGAGGCAGTGGAGGAGAGAGGTGTGTCAGAATCACCAGTAGTGGCATTTTGGAGGCGTGGTGGGGGAACAACCTCCAACACTACTGCACCTTGTCCTGCATCCTTTACAGCTGCCAGCAGAGTCACCCAATGCACCGTTAAACTTAGGTAACGTCCCTGTCCATGTCTGCTGGACCATGAGTCAGCGGTAATATGCACCTTACTGCTGACAGCCCTGTCCAGCGAGGCCAAGACGTTGCCTTCCATATGCCAGTAGAAAGCCGGAATCGTCTTCCGTGAGAAAAAGTGGCATTTGGGAACCTGTCACTGAGGAACCGCACATTCCTCAAACTCACGGAAGGGGGCAGAGTCTACCAACTGAAAAGGTAGCAGTTGAAGTGCTAGCAATTTTGCCAAGCTAGCATTCAACCGCTGGCAAGTGGCTGTCTGGGAGCGAACTTCTTTCAAAGCCTCCTTGGCTTTGGCCAATTATGGCTCTCTGTTCAGACGATGCTGTGATTGGCCAAGCATGCGGGTCATAGTGCATGCTTGGCCAATCATCAGCCAGCAATGCACTGCGATGCCGCAGTGAATTATGGGCCATGACGCGCCACTCGAATTTGGCGCGAACGGCCCATATCGTTCGTAATTTGGCGAACGACCGAACACACAATGTTCGAGTCGAACATGGGTACGACTCGAACACAAAGCTCATCCCTACTTCTGACTCGTCCGATCGTGTGTACAAGGTTTTATATACTTTTGGGTTATACCGCTGCTAACAGGAGGATTTTCTGCAGTATGACTTAAATGTCTAATGCCGCGTACACACGAGCGGACTGTACGGCAGACTTTGCCCGGCGGACGAGATTTCGTCGGACAATTAGATCGTGTGTGGGCTCCAGCGGACTTTGTTTGCTCAAACTTGGATTTGAAACATGTTTTAAATCTATCCGTTGAACTCCAGTCCGGTCGAAAAGTCCGCTCGTCTGTATGCTAGTTTGATGGACAAAAAGCCACGCTAGGGCAGCTATTGGCTACTGGCTATGAACTTCCTTGTTTTAGTCCGGTCGTACGTCATCACGTACGAATTCGACGGACTTTGGTGGATTGTGTGTAGGCAAGTCCGTTCATTCGGAAAGTCCGTCATGAAGTCCGGCGTAAAGTCCGCCGAGCAAAGTCTGTCGTAAAGTCCGCTCGTGTGTACGTGGCATAAGAATTACTACCTTTCTGTGTCCCTCAATGGATGATAAAGAAATACCACTTAAATTATGTTCTGGTGGCAGCAAATAATATGCATAAATGCACACTTTTAAACTCTATTAAACTCTATATATCTATATTATTTAGCTGACTGTGTCAAACCTTTATAAGAAAAAGTACCACACAGAAGCAAACTAAAATCACATTTACTTCTTAATTTTCCTTTGTGATTCCTAAGTAATCTGCAGTGGAAAAACAGAACAAGTTATTCCATTTACATTTCTGACAATAGCAGAAATCTGAGGGAGGTAAAGAATTCTGAACATTTCAGATAATTATTTAAACAGGCAGAAGTCACTATTGTTATTTTACTTTGTGAAAATAAAGCAGACATTGACAGACTTTGCAGAAATGTGCTGCTTTATCTAGGTAACTGAACATCCAGTTTAGTTTTCATGGAGAAAGACTGCTTTTTAATTTTGAAAACATTAATTATAGTTTTACTACCTGTAAAAGTATATACATCTATATAATTACAGTACACACACACACACACACACACACACACACACACACATATATATATATATATATATATATATATATATATATATATATATATATATATATATATATATATATATATATATATATATATATATATATATATATATATATATATATATAATATACATTGAACACAAGTCACTGATTGTAAAAACTTACAGCTGAATTTACAAAAACATCTAACAGCTAGATATATAAATCTTATAAATCTTTATTATTTAATTACAGTACCCACACATAACTTTATTTGAAATATGACTTTATATGTGTGTATTATTATTTATATTTAAATATCTATTTAGCGCCGTTCTCTGATTTGTAAAACCTTACAATTAAATTCACAAAAAAAGCTGATAGGTAGATATAAAAAATCGTATATGTCTTTATTTTTAATTGCTATTATAGCATAGATCCTTATCAAGGGCAGATCTCAATAAAGTTATGTCTTATTTTAGTTTTTAGCATCTTTTACACAGGTGTTAAATGATAAAATTACATTGTTGTACCACATTTTAAATCAGAACTTTAAAAGCTGTTGAACATTTCTGATGAAAATGTCACACAGTCTATATTATGTACAAAGGAGGAGATCCATAGTATGTAAACTCAGAGTTCATGTTTAACTCCCACCTAAAACATAGTAATCAACATACGAAAAGAGGAAATCATGTCCTGCAGCTGCAGACATGGTGAAAAGAGTCTATTGTCTTCTCTGGTGCCTTTCTGATGAGCAGACCTGTTCTGGACACTCCCCAAGCTTTCCATTGAGCTATCAGAATGGTTGCTCAGAGAAAGACACACCTATTCTCGGCCCCAGGCTGATAGTCCCAAGAGGTATAAAGGCAGGTTTCATACTTGTCAAACATCACTTGATGCGCCTTAAGTTTGAAAGGTGTTGAAGAGCATGAACTCCATCCAGCTTCCAGCTCATCAGAGACCTCCTGCTTCAAGCCCACATCAGCTTCACCCAAAAAGTGCCCAGGACCCTCCAGAGATGTCTGTGTACTGTGACAACTTCAGCATGTACCAACAGAACCTGCACGCTACTCAGAGACCACCAAGTTATGGAATAGGAGACTTCGCTCCTCCAGCAAATCCCTACTTGTGGCTCGGGGGCCCTGGAGTCAACAATTCCACCAGCTATTCTTATGGCAACAACCCCTCTCCTTACATGCCACCATCTTATGGATCTCAGAGACAGTTCCTGCCAAATTCAACTGGCTATGGTGGTACAGACATTACCTGGATGTCTGTGGCTTCCCATGAAGATATTTTCAAGGTGGTGAGGCCTCCATATTCCTACTCAGCTCTCATTGCCATGGCCATTCAAAATACCCCAGAAAAGAAACTCACTCTGAGCCAAATCTATCAGTATGTGGCTGAAAACTTTCCCTACTACAAGAAAGCTAAAGCAGGCTGGCAGAATTCTATCCGGCACAACTTGTCCCTCAATGACTGCTTCAAGAAAATTGCTAGAGATGAAAATGATCCAGGTAAGAAAAAACATGTTACATATTATATGCTAAGCATATGTTACTATTCTCTTTTACACACCAAGGGGGCAATTTACTAAAACGGGAGAGTGCAAAATCTGATGTAGCTGTTCATGGTACCCAATCAACTTCTAACTTCAGTTTTGACAAAAAACCTGGAAGCTGATTGGTTTCTATGAAAATCTGCACCAGATTTTGCACTCTCCAGTTTTAGTAAATCAATTTTCTTTGGTACATTTATTCAGTTTTTCAAAGCTCAGGATCCCTCTTTACACAAATCAGTCTCCAAAACACACATTTGGTGAAGCCTATTAAATCACCTCTTATTACATAACTTATAGTTTTTTTTTCCTAAATTGCATTTGCACTCATAATTGTATTTATCTAGGTGTTTAGTTATATGATCAATTAAAAATGACATTTTTATACACAAACAATAATACAAATAACTACATATATAAAATATGTAAAAAATAGGGAAGAAACCATATTCTTATTTTCCATTTTTCTTATAAAAAAAAACAATCCAAAACATCAACATAACAGCTTAATTTTAAGCAAAAACCAATCCAAAACATCAACATAACAGCTTAATTTTAAGCGCTAATACGCCAAGATAAAGATCTTTATTTACAAACAAGTTATTTTCAGCTGAGTCAAATTATATTTGAAAATTTCAGATCCTTATGCTTGTGCTGAGCTTTTTTTTTCCCTAGCATTAATTTTATTCTAGTTTATTACTATTTAAGTCCATATACTTTTTCCTTTGTCTTTATTAATTTTGTTTGCTGTAACTGTGGAGAAGCCTGGTAGTAGAGGTATTTGCAATACAAAATCATTGATATGTTTCTTTTACTTATCCATCTGCTACTTTCTTTGCAGGTAAAGGAAACTATTGGACTCTGGATCCCAACTGTGAGAAAATGTTTGACAACGGGAATTTCCGTCGTAAAAGAAAGAGCAAATCTGAGTCTAACTCAAACAAGGTCATAAAAACGGAGGAAGATGAGACCGTCTCAAACAAAAAAGAAAAAGAGAGTCCGGCTTTGTCAACCCCATCTCCCCCATCTTTGGAGACATCGCCACATGACATAAAATCCACCTCACCACCAGCTTCGGCAGTTTCTTATACTCCTTGCTTGAACAACTTTCTTAACAGCATGGGATCCATGGACACAAACTCAGCAAGCAAACAAATGTCCTTTGGTCTGATGAACGAACTTTCTCAAAGGAATATTACTGGCCTGAACAGCTTCAACTCAATCCCTCCTGCAGATCCATCAGGAGACATACAGGACAATAGCCCGTTCTACAGCAGGACCTCTTATTACAACTCGTTCTCCACAACCAACCCAAAGCCACCACAGTTTTTACAGCAGCTACAACAGCCTCACATTTATGGGATGTTTTAACAAATCCAGCATTTTTCAATGGGTTGAACTCTGAGCAAGGGTTTTCTCATTTTTTGGGCCAACTGATCAGTATTGCATCATTATTATGATCAAAGGACAATGAAAGTAGAAAGTACAAAGTAGTTTTTCTGTTGCTATAGACTCCTTTGACTTGCTGCCCTTTGATTTCATGTACATCTGTAAATGTCATATAGTCAAATGTAAATTATGTTTTTATTGCTATTATTATTTTTTTATTATTTTTTTTTAATTTATGATAAATAAAGCTTTGTAAACTGGCCAAAAGGTATACTTCATTTGTTTCTGAAGCAACACAATAATATATTTCACTTCATACTTCGTAGTATTTAAAGCTGTGCATAGCTTCCCTTTGGACAGACCAACTATTTAATAATGTAGAGCAAAACTGCCATGATTATTTGTAAGGTACATTGACCCATGACAGGCAATTGGAATGCAGTCTGCAATAGTCTCTCCAGTGAATTAGTTTGTTAATCAGTGGCTCTTGTTTGTCAATCTTATATAGTCCCGTTGTATAATTGGTAAGTGGTGAATGTCCTCAAGGTGCTATCTGCCATAGGTTCAAGGGATAATCCAGCCTGTTAGGCTCCATGTACACTAGCAGCTTCTAAACTTGAGTTTAGAAGCTTTTGGTGTTTTTTTTTTTTTTGCCAAAGCTCCTAAACGCAACTCAATGAAAGCCTATGTGTCCATGTTAAACTTTTTGCTTTGTTTTGGATAGAATAGGGAGAAGGTAAACCACCTGCCAGGTTATTTATTTGTTGCCTGTTTACCACTGGGGAAATTTCCTTTTACTTTCTGTCCCTGAGATGCAGCACAGGATAATACAACCCACAATAAACCCACCACACAACATTACCAAACCATTAATAAATTAAATGATATGCCATAGCTGTAGCAAAAAAGTCTGTGGAATTCAAAACTGCCTATAATAAAATTAACCTTTACTAAAACAGACCTACAAACTAAACTTGAACTTAAAAGAAAACCATTGCCTCTGTCTTTAGGACTCAAGCTGTACCATATCACTAGATGACCAACTGGTGGGTAACAATACCCCCAACAGTGTTAAAGCTACAACAAAGAGAGGGAAGGAGGGACAACTATAACTTGATTTAGGGTCCAAACTTCCGACAGGACCCAGGTGCTGGAGATGTATGAAGGTAAGCCAGAGATCCTAATGGCTACTAATTGTCCCACTGAAACATCATCTTCCAATCTTTTTTGACAGCTGTTATCAATCCTCCTTAGTAATAGCAGCATCTAGAAACTGTCCTTCACACCAGAAGAGAGAGGTCATGTATTGTAAATTAGAAAAGAGGCACAAGCCATGACAAAAAAAACTTTTATTTTAAACCTTTAATTTGAGAACCTCACACACATAATAAAAGAAAAAAGGGGGAGGAATGGTGGGGTCAACAAAACCCATTAGGATGCATCATCAGCTTGGTGTCTCTAACAGAAAGTTAAAAGAAACTCCTAAAGTGAGGAGAACTCCCCTCTAAGACCATTGTCCCTGGATCAGGAGTCATCATTGGAAGGTTTCCCCTTCCCTTCTAGGGATAATTTTCCCCACATGTTTTTCTCAGTGACAGAAGTACCAGTACTTTTAGAGAGGTGTGATTCTCCCCAATGGGAAATTTAAACATTTAGGCTGCTTTCACTTTGGCGGCTGGAATTTGGTAAAATATCCATCTGTTTCTCCGCAGATACACTCTCGCTATTTGTCCTGGTAAACATTAACATCATCCAAAATTAACATCATCCAAATAATAACATTGTTCAATAAAAGTGAGGGAGGAACCAAAAATTTGAGTTGCCATCAGAACAGGAATACAGGTGAAATCTTCCAATGGGGACACTGGTTCCCATGGCAACTGTTTAATACAGCATTTCACTTTGAAGAGATTTCTTTTTACTTCCTGTTTTGTCTACAGGTAAGAACACGACTGAAAATCTCCCTTATAGGGGCACAGATCAAATAAAGGAAAAACAAAAAAAATTGACAGGTGTTTTCACCTTTCATACTTTATCTACAAAGAAAAACGTTTTGGCTTTTTTTTTTAAAGAGTAAAATCTCTGTTTCAAAAAAAAAGAGAAAATAACAAAACAAACATTTACTCATCTCATTTACCAATCTATTTGGATGTCAAGTAGCAAAAATGGAATTGTGAAATTGGAAAAGTAACCTTCAAATCTGTGGGAAGATAAATCTAAAAGAATGGCCTTAGAAACAGGCTGGGCCCGTTTATCCAAAAGCCACTGATGTTTGGTAGATTTGATTTTTTATTAATTTTCCTTCGTAACCTTTAATACAGCTTTCCGATGTTTATGAGACAGACCAATCAATTGGTCACTGTGGGCTCTGAAAGTAAATATATATATACACACACATACATGATCTCTCATACACAGTTATATTATTTATTTTTCAGATGGATAGAATATCGAATAAAATAAAATAAAAACCTCAGAAGTTTTTTTTTTTTTTTTTTACCACGTGTGGATAGAGCAGGGAAATGGTTGAAACTCCCAGCAGATTTTCTTTTTGCTGTTTTGTCTTATTTGGAAAATTTCCATTCACTTCCACTCCCAGAGACCCAGCTGGAAGTCAGAGAAAATATTATAGTGCCCATTGGGTGATTTCCCCTCTATTCCTGTTTTGGTGAAATTTTTGATTATCACCTCACTTTTTTGGCATTGGTCAATAAGACAAAATTTTGCTTAGCTATGTTAAGCAAGACACGGACAAATGTTCTATCGGACCAATGGAGCTGGCCATACATTAGTAAATTTTCGAACATATTGTTCATGTGATAATTTGTGCGAAAATTCATACAAAAATTCTCAGTACATTCGATGACTTGACCAATGTTGTTTGAAAGTGTTTCAAAGATTTGCTTGCTTTTGATTCATTTAATGGCTTTTAATTCTGGAATAAATTTATTTTCCTGAACAAAAACATACATTGTAAGAAATTGGCTCGAAAAATTTTCCATCCTTTTCCTTAAAATTTTCTCATTACTACGGTTGAAAAGGAATGTTGATTTAACCCCAACGAATAGAAAATCAAACAAACGTACTTAAAATGAAAACTTTTGAGGGCAATTCTACTGGTGTATGGCCAGCTTAAGTGTCTATGTTTTTTCGCAAGCCATCACGACACGAGTCTGTAAAAATAACTTGGTTGTAACATTGGAGTGCTTTATTGAGGTTTACCCAAGGTATTATTAACAATCACACATCACTGGTGTTACTTTTTTAGGAATAAAAGGTTCCAGGTACTATTACCAGGACTATTGTGAGTGGAAAGGATTAACGTGGTCACAGAAACAACAGACAAGACACACATGAATTGGAGAAGTTATTACAGCTTCCTAGTTTATACAAGCTCACAGCTTAAATAAACTGAACAGGTTTTCTATTGACAGTCCTGGGATGTTATACAGATTTATGCTCCCTATATATGAAGAAAACTAAACTTATTAAGTAGAATGCAGCAAGCCCCCAATCTGAATCATGCATCTCGATACAGGAAAGGTTGACAACCAATTGTCGCAAGGTAATTATCTGAACAAATTCATTGCACTTTTTTCACTCTGTGGCCACACCAAGAAACAAAAACACTACTTGCGTCATTCCTTCAGAATACAGAGCCTATGCAATGAGCAGGTTCATTGATATGCAGAGAGGGGGTGACAACTCCTTATCCCTGCAGAAAGTCTCTGCCTACAAAAGCAAAATGCTAATCCCCAACAAGAGCTAAAACATGTTCACTTTTAAAAATGGAAAGTCTAATTTATTATACATGGATTCATCCCATTTTGAAAGGAAAGCTCTGCCCATTTCTCATTGCACTAATTTTTTTTTTTTTTGAAAGCCCATGGTGTGTGAACACACTCAAAAACTTTACCCGGTGCCAAAAAAATGTGCACACACATAAAGAGTGAAACACAAAAACATGCAACAGGTGTACACAAGTCCTCTAAAATCAGAAGACCTTGCCCTGATCCCCTGGGGTGTCAGGCTCCAGAAGGGGACTGGGGTACACTTGGTCCATCTGGCTGAAACCAGACTAAAAGATTACCTAAAGGCATTATTTTTTTATTTTGTACAGAGTGGAGAGGGATTAACACACCTGTCAGGTTTTTATTGTTGTCGGTGTCCCAATTAGGGAGGTTTACCCCCCTCTATTTGTCTTATTTACTGTTAACTACAAGACTGAGTAAAAGAAAAAGTTTTTGGGTTGTCCCCAGAATAGGAATAGAGGGGAAACCATCCAATATGGAAACTAGTTCTGGTGATCCTGGTAAAAACTAGAAATTCCCTCACTGTGGAGGGATTTTCTCTCACTTCCTTTTGTACTTTGGGACAAGAAGTAAACAGAATTCTCCCCAATGGGACATAGATGGCAAAAAATACCCGATAAGGGTAATAACCCTCCCTTACGTTACCCAAAATGAAAAAAAAAATGCCCTTAGTTCTATTAGAATGATTAACCACTTGACATCCGCGATATGGCCGAATGACAGCCACAACGCGGACCTGAATTCCCGGGACGGCCTCCCCTGTGCACGCGCCCTGACCCCCCTGCGAGCGCGCTGTGATCAGGAGTCACTGAGACTCAGGTGATAACCGATCCAAGTAAGGGGCTGGTCCTGGCCCCTTACCATGTGATCAGCTGTTAGCCAATGACAGCTGATCACATGGTGGAAACAAAAGATCGGTAATCGGCTTTTTTATCTACTCACGCTGACAGCGTGAGTAGAAAAAAAAGCCGATAACCGGCTCGGATGCGAGGGACATCGGTCCCGAAGTGGAAGAGGCACATCTGCCTCATCTGTGCCCACATAACAGTGCCCACAGTGCCACCTAACAATGCCCACAGTGCCACCTATCAGTGCCCACAGTGCCATCTATCTGTGCCCACAAGTGCCACCCATCAATCCATCAATGCCCACAAGTGCCACCTATCAGTGCCCACAAGTGCCAGCTATCAATGCCCACCAGTAGTGAAAATCATTGCCACCTAGCAGTGCTGCCTATCAGTGTAACTGATAGTGCCCATTATTGCCACCCATCAGTGCCCATCACTGCCGCCTATCGGTGCCCATCAGTGCCGCCTCATCAGCGTACATCAATGAAGGAGAAAAATTACTTGTTTTAACATTTTTATAACAAAATATAATTTTTTTTTTTTTTTTTAAATTAATTTTTTTTACATTTTTTAACAAAAAATAAAAACCGCAGAGGTGATCAAATACCACCAAAAGAAAGTTCTACTTGTAGGGAAAAAAATGATATGGGTACAGTGTTGTATGACTGCGCAATTGTCATTCAAAGTGCATCAGCGCTGAAACCTGAAAATTGGTCTGGATAGGAGGGGGGTTTAAGTGCCCAGTAAGCAAGTGGTTAAACAGAATGGATAGGAAATGGTCACACTGGGAAGAGAGATGCCGCTCTAGGAAGGGTGTCTGGAAATGTAGCTCTCCTCGGAACAGGAACAGCAGGTGCTGGCTAAGCATAGGTAATTGGATGAAGGGAAGATTCTGGACAGCCGCACTCAAAATCAAATGCCTTTATTAAAAAAAATGTGGTAATAATCCAAAAAGTGCAAGCCACAGCAAACACCGGATCAGAGGAGCTGAAGCGTTTCACACTTTCAAAAGTGCTTATTCATAGCTTATTCATAGGGTCACACTGCCCTGATTTATAATAATAATTTAACCACTTCACGCAAATCGCCATACCCGTATGTCGGTACTTTGACATTAAGTGCCGGGGTTATGGTAGCAGCTAGCTGCCATAACCCTGGTATTTTCGTGAATGCCGTGCGTTTTTATTTTAGATAATAGTGGTCTCCATGGCGGATTAACCGCAAGATCACTTTTATCAGTGGTCGGGAGAGGTGCCCACCCGCCGCGCTCCGGTCATCTCCGCCGCTTACCGGACCCGCAGGTATCGGCGTAGACGATCACGTCCTCTCCCATGGATGCCTGCCTGCTGACTGAGTGGAAGATGGCCCCCACTCGGCTCCATAGCATGGGAGGGTGGAAGCAACGTCAAACATCACTTCTGGCCATAGCTCTTAAAGGAGAATTTTTTTTCCCAAGTGACATTTTTTTTTTTTTATTGCATTTTGGTGTAAATATGAGATCTGAGGTCTTTTTGACCCAAGATCAATTATTTAAGAGGTCCTGTCATGATTTTTTTCTATTACAAGGGATGTTTACATTCCTTGTAATAGGAATAAAAGTGACCCAAACATGTTTTTTAAAAAGGCAGTGTCAAAAATAAAAATGAAAAGTATAATAAATAAGAATTTTTTTTTTTCAAGTGCCCCCTCCCTCCTCCCGCATACGCGAGTAGCGTCCGCATATGAAAATGGTGTTCAAACCACACATGTGAGATATCGCCATGATCGTTAGAGCGAGAGCAAAAATTCTAGCCCTAGACCTCCTCTGTAGCTCAAAGCTGGTAACCTGTAGAAGTTTTAAACATTGCCTATGGAGATTGATATAGGTAAAAGTTTGTCGCCATTCCACGAGCGGGTGCAATTTTGAAGTGTGACATGTTTCGTATCAATTTACTTGGCATAACATTATCTTTCACAATGTAAAAAAAAAAAAAAATTGGGCTAACTTTACTGTTGTCCCATTTTTGTAATTCAAAAAAATAAATTTTTTCCAAAAAAAGTGCGCTTGTAAGACCACTGCGCAAATACGGTGAGACAGAAAGTATTGCAATGACAATCATTTTATTCTCCAGGGTGTAAGAAAAAAAATATATATAATGTTTGGTTTATTTCATTTTCTAGCAAAAAGAAATGATTTGAACTTGTAAACAACAAGTGTAAAAAAAGAGGCTCGGTCCTTAAGTGGTTAAACAGAAAAGCATTACCGACAAGTGAAAAAAGGATAAAAAAATGTATCTCTGGAGTATAAACCTTTAAAAACATTTGATACGATTGCATTTAAATATACACTATATTGCCAAAAGTATTGCAGAAAGTCCCAAAAGTATTGGGACGCTTGCCTACAGACACATGAACTTTAATAGCTCCGCAGTTTTAGTCCGTAGGGTTCAATATTGAGTTGGCCCACCCTTTGCAGCTATAACAGCTTCAACTTTTCTGGGAAGGCTGTCCACAAGGGTTAGGAGTGTGTCTATGGGAATGTTTGACCATTCTTCCAGAAGCGCATTTGTGAGGTCAGACACTGATGTTGGACGAGAAGGCCTGGCTCGCAGTCTCCGCTCTAATTCATCCCAAAGGCATTCTATCGGGTTGAGGTCAGGACTCTATGCAGGCCAGCCAAGTTCCTCCACCCCAAGCTCGCTCATCCATGTCTTTATGGACCTTACTTTGTGCACTGGTGCGCAGTCATGTTGGAACAGGAAGGGGCCACCCCCAAACTGTTCCCACAAAGTTGAGAGCCAGAAATTGTCCAAAAAATGTCTTGGTATACTGACACCTTAAGAGTTCCCTTCACTGGAACTAAGGAGCCAAGCCCAACCCCTAAAAAACAACCCCACACTACAATCCCCCCTCCACCAAATCATTTGGACCAGTGCACAAAACAAGGTCCATAAAGACATGGATGAGTGAGTTTGGGGTGGAGGAACTTGACTGGCCTGCACAGAGTCCTGACTTCAACCGATAGAACACCTTTGGCATAAATTAGAGAGGAGACTGTGAGCCAGGCGATCTTGTCCAACATCCGTGCCTGTCCTCACAAATGCGTTTCTGGGAGAATGGTCAAACATTCCCATAGACACACTCCTAAACCTTGTAGAAAGCCTCTCCAGAAGAGTTAAAGCTGTTATAGCTGCAAAGGGTGGACCAACTCAATATTGAACCCTACGGACAAAGACTGGGATGCCATTAAAGTTCATGTGCGTGTAAAGGCAGGCGTCCCAATACTTTGAGCAATATAGTGTACTATACACTAAAAACGGTAGCCTGCATGCGGTCTAGTTTTTCTGAAACCAAACATCTACATATTTTAAAGAAATTTGGTCTAAACGTGAGGAGTTTAAGACTGTGTTTTTTTTAAGTTGCCATATTTAACAATGCAATGCCCTGGCAGCATAAGACAGCTTTTTCCAACCTTTTTTAACCTGGAGAAACCTTTGAAAAAAATGTCAAGTCTTCGTGATTGCCTCAAATAATTTTCACATCTATAACTCTCAGTATGTTTCTGCGATCAATGAGGTATTTATATAAAAATAAATTAGAGAATAACAATTTTAAATTACCTTTCTAATATAAAACATTCTTATTTTTTGCTGCACACAATTAAATTCTCTGGAAACAATATACAGTAAAAGCATTAGCTTTCAGTGCCAAAAAAATACTTTTACATTGGCTAAAGATACTTCAATGTCATGTGTGCTGCAGAAAATGTTGGAATTATAGAAATACAGGACTCACATTGGCATCAAAAGGAAAATAATGCCCCTCACATTGGCATCAGTGACAAAATAATACTCCCCCACCCCCACATTGGAATCAGTGGGAAAATAATTCCCCTCACATTGGAATCAGTGGGAAAATAATTCCCCTCACATTGGAATCAGTGGAAAAATTATGACCCTCATATTGACAAGTGTGGGAAAATAATGCCCCTCATATTGGCGTCAGTGGAAAAATAAAGTCCCTCACATTCGCCTCAGTGGGAAAATAATTCCCCTCACATTGGAATCAGTGGAAAATATATGACCCTCATTTTTTATTACAAACAGGACATGGCTACAGAATTTTTTTAAAGACATGAGGTTATGTGCACATGTACAAAAATACATCTAATAGTTCTAAACAATTGATGAAATTCGATCACTCCCCAGTAGAATTGGAGTGATTGTCCCGACATGTTTCTGTGGAGTGATCGAATTTCATCAATTGTTTAGAACTATTAGATGTATTTTTGTACATGTGCACATAACCTCATATCTTAAAAAAATTTCTGTAACCATGTCCTGTTTGTAATAAAGAATCCAGTTATTATATTTTGTACTTAGTGTGGAGTATCGAAATTACTTCTCCTTTTCTGGCACCCCCCAAAAATCCAGCCAAAAAACCCTTCCTTGTTTACATTTATTTTCAGGGATGTTGGTGTCATTTCTTCATCATTGTCACCCACCCATATTGTTATCTCCAATGTTTATGACCCTCATATTGACAAGAGTGGGAAAATAACGCCCCTCACATTGGCATCAGTGGGAAAATAATTCCCCCCACATTGGCATCATTGAAAAAATAATGCCCCTATCATTGGGATCATTGAGAAAATAATACCTCTCACATTGGGATCAGTAGAAAAATAATGACCCTCATATTGACAAGAGTGGGAAAATAATGCTCCTCACATTCGCCTCAGTGGGAAAATAATTCCCCCCACATTGGCATCATTGAAAAAATAATGCCCCTATCATTGGGATCATTGAGAAAATAATACCTCTCACATTGGGATCAGTAGAAAAATAATGACCCTCATATTGACAAGAGTGGGAAAATAATGCCCCTCACATTGGGGTCAGTGGAAAAATAAAGTCCCTCACATTGGTGTTAGTGGGAAAATAACATCCCTCAGAGATGATATACCGCCAGACAGTGCTTACATGGCAAGCTTCAATGACTAAAGCATAACTAAAGACAAAACTTTACTTTTTTAAAATTTTGGATGTACTGGAATGGAATCAGAAAACTTGTCAGATTTTTATTGCATTCTCTACCTCCCTTAGGGAGGTTCACCATTTTTATTTGTCCTGGTTACTTTATCACCAACAGTGAAAGTGAAAGAAAATCCCAAATTTTGGGCTGTCACCAGAACAGCAATACAGGAATAGAGGGAAAATATTCCAATAGAGACACAAGTTCTGGTGACCCTGGTGACAAATTTCCTCTCACTTGTTGTTTTGTCTAAGGGACAGGAAATTAAGGAAAATCTCCACTTTTCCGTTACTTCAGATAGGGAAAAAAAAGAAACATCAGGTGGTATATCCCTCCCTTACTCTATCCAAGATGGAAAAGAAAGTTTTGTCCTTAGTTCTACTTTAAGAAAAAACGCAGTGTTATTGCTGCTTCTGCCTAGAACTTTTCTGTCTCTGCCAGCCCAGCCACATTTCTTCTCCTGGGCACGTAGACCTGTCTTCCACCAACTCTGCCACCTACGATGGTGACACCCCCCCTGCAAACCTCTTGCACAACCCCAGCTGAGAAACCATGGTGTAGGGTTACATACTGTTGCTTTGCTGTTCATTTAATTCTACCTGAGCTGTAAAGCTATTAATCCATCCATAGAATGAAATAGGATGACACTAAAAGACTCTGTAAACAAGCTTAAAGCATCTTCCATTGCCTTGCATTGAATCACAATTGACAGCATTTTCTCTTCCCGTCTTCTCATCTGAAAACAAAGAGAGGGGTTTAGGTTCTGATGGCACAACAAACATTTTAAGGGCCAAAACGTGCAGTTGTTGATGTCTGTATGGAGGTTACAGCACGGAATGAAAGATAGGGTACCCATAGACATAAGAAGAGCATTGCCCAATCTGTTAATGATGTTTGGATTTGGAAATGGTTATTGTGCCTTTAGTGTAGGCAACATCAACAGTTGACTAGAAAGGTTCCCCTAAAGCGGTATTAAACCCAAAAACAAAAAGGTATTCTATTGCAGCATACCAGTTCTTGTGAAGTGAAGGCTGATTTCGTTTTCTCTTTTTTTAGATAATTTTTTTCCCATTATTTTCACCTGGTGAAGCTTTAATTTCAAAAGTGAAATTGCTTTTCCAAGTGTTTGCTTTGCACCACTTTAATCTAATCTCACATCTGGAAGATTCATATTTACTTTAAAGTATAAAGCCCAGTACACACTAGTCGTTTTTTTTGTTCAACCCAGCGGGCTGAGCAAATAAAAAAACTGAAGAGCTGGGGAGGAGATCCTGTATTAACAATCCGATATTAGTACATTGATCTCCCTGCTAAGCTATTGTGTTCTGACAGTGGGACATCCCCCCCACCCTCACCCCCATTGGCTGAAAGCGCTGATTTGGTGCTGATCGGCAGACCTTTTTTGGTCACGCCCCTTCAACAGAAGTTGGCCAAATGGTCAGCTTCTTTCAGACCGGCTGCTGTACACACAGGCAGAATGTGTTTTTATTGAACCGTTCGATGCCGCAGATATTCGGTCCATGTGTACGGCCCTTAAGTTCTCCTTTTGAAAAGGTGAACTAATACCCTACACCCTCCCCAACCCCCTGGTCACCATTGCACTTAGCTGCATAGGTGGTTAGCTGTCACTGCCCAAGCAGCTGGTGCGGTGATCCAGGGATTTGAAATCCCTGCTCTTCTACCCCCTCTTTCCTTATGGCTTCTGGGATAGATTGGAGAACAGAGATTTTAAAAAGGACATAAGGATTACATGTTACTGTTCAAAAATGGGGTTTGATTATAATTTTAAACATGTTCAACCTTAGGCCTGTTCAGGTTTAGTTGGGCAAGCCCAAGCAAAATTGTTGAGGGGTTTTGTTTTCCTTTGATTCTGTCACATACCTGACGGTAGAGCCTGATGTGCAGGGAACGGCCTCTCTTGCTCCTCTGATTCTGGCCCCCTGATAGAGTAGACAGGAGGAGCAGAAGTGCAGAGTCGCACAAGTGCCAAACAGTTCGTCTTTACTGTAATGTGGAACAGCGGCAGGTGGCACGGTGCTGGAGCAGGGTTCTCCAATGAGCGGAAGATGCAGGTCGGGCAAGCCGGGTCAAACACTGGCAGGAACGTCAGGAACAGAAGCGGAGGCAGGTGCGTAGTCTGGATGCAGGCAGGGTCGGCAACGGGCTGGCAGCATGGTAGTAGAAGGAGCAGGCAGATGCGGAGTCAGAACAAGCCGGGTCATATGCAGGCAGCAGGTAGCAGAGTCAGAGGCAAGCCGGGTCGGTAAACAGGTGCAGGTATCATGGGTAAAGCAGGCAGGAACACACGGGAACGCTGTAGAATGGACAGCACTGGATGCAAGCACAGACCAGGTTTAAATAGCCCCTTGGTAATGTGAACCGAAGGTGTTCTGACAGAGGCTGAGGTCACAGGTCGACTTCTCCATCGGCCATCTTGAGTACTGGCTAGTCTTCCCTGACAGGCTGAGGTCACAGGTCGACCTCTCCTTCGGCCATCTTGAGTACTGGCTGGTCTTCCCTGACAGGCTGAGGTCACAGGTCGACTTCTCCTTCGGCCATCTTGAGTACTGGCTGGTCTTCCCTGACATTGCCCCCCCCTAACGGGCAGCCTCCGGATGCCCAATTTGGCTACTTTGTCAGGATAGGTCCTCTTAAAGGTTCGGATCAGTTCTTGGGCATGAATGTTGGTTTCAGGTTCCCACGAATTGTCTTCAGGACCGTAACCCCTCCACTTAATAAGATATTGAACTTGACCTCTCCTTCTCCTGCAATCTAAAATTGCCTCTATTTCAAATTCCTCTTCGCCATCTACCACCACAGGTTCAGGTGGCTCTGTATTCCGATCCGGAAAAGAGTTGGGGATGGCGGGCTTCAGTAAGGTTATATGAAACACCGGGTGGATCCTAAAGGTCTCCGGTAACTCCAGCTCATAGGCAACATCGTTAATTCGTCTCTTTACAGGAAACGGTCCCACGAATTTGGGGCCTAATTTCCTTGAAGGACAGGTTAGTCTCAGATTTGTTGTGGCTAACCAGACTTGGTCCCCCGGGTTCAGGATCAGGTCCCCTCTTCTCTTCTTATCGAAGATCTGTTTGTTATAAGCTTGAGTCTTGGCCATTGTCTCTTGTAGCAACTTGTTGGATCTAAAGAAATCCAATGTTTCAAGTACAGCGGGTACCGGGCATTCAGGAATGTTATTAAACAGAAAGGATGGGTGAAAACCGTAGTTTGCAAAGAAGGGAGATTGTTTTGTGGCTGAATGAGAAGAATTATTGTAGGCAAACTCGGCTAAGGGAAGTAAGGACACCCAATCGTCTTGTGAAAAGGAGGAGAAGCAACGCAGATTTTGTTCCAGTGTCTGGTTGGTCCTTTCTGTCTGACCATTAGTCTGCAGATGATAGGCTGAAGAGAATGAAAGTTCAATACCCAAGGATTCACACAAGGATCTCCAGAATCTGGAGGTGAACTGGACCCCTCTGTCTGAGACGATGTTAGCCGGAACCCCATGGAGTCTTATAACCTCTCTGATGAAGATCCATGCCGTCTCTTGTGCAGAAGGGGTGCCCTTCATAGGAATGAAGTGGGCCATCTTGGACAATCGATCAACGATTACAAAGATAGTACTGTATCCCTCGGATGGGGGCAGTTCCACAATGAAGTCAATTGAAATCATTCTCCATGGTCTGTTCGGGACAGGTAATGGCTTCAACAGACCCCAGGCCCTGGATTTGCTGTTCTTATTACGGATGCAGGTGGTGCATGATTCCACATATCTCCTACAGTCTCTTGCCACCCCCAGCCACCAGAAGGTTCGCTGCACCAATTCAGCAGTCTTGCTGACCCCAAAGTGTCCTGACAGCACGTGGTCATGGCACATGCTCAACGTGGTAGTTCAGAGATCCTCTTGCATGAAGACCTTATCATTATACCAGAGTAGCCCTTCCTGTGTCCGTAAAGTGATCCCAGATGGTGTAGAACTCCTCACAGAGGCTTGTTTAATCTGCGTCATTAAGTCCCCTTGTAGGAGAAGGAAATTTCCCGAGGACAGGATCGTATCCGGGGGAGAGATGTCTTGGGATTTGCTGAATATGCGTGATAGCGCATCTGGCTTTATGTTCTTGGATCCAGGTCTGTATGTCAGATGGAAGGTAAATCTTGAAAAGAAAAGTGCCCACCTGGCCTGGCGAGGTCTCAATCTCTTTGCTGTTCTTAGATATTCGAGATTCTTGTGATCTGTGTAGATGAAGATTGGATGTGCTGCTCCCTCGAGAAGGTATCTCCATTCTTCTAATGCTGCCTTAATTGCTAAAAGTTCGCGATCCCCAACGTCGTAAATCCTCTCCGCGCTAGACAGTTTACGCGAGAAGAACACAACTGGGTGCAACAGGGCCTTGGGGCCCTGTCTTTGGGACACGATAGCTCCCACCGCAGTTTCCGAGGCGTCCACTTCTAAGACATACGGTAAGGCCGAGTCTGGGTGCTTCAAGACGGGTGCGGATGTGAAAAACCTCTTCAGCGTTTCAAAGGCTGACTGAGCCTCTGGAGACCAGCGGAATCGGGACCACTGTTTGGTAAGCTGTGTAATGGGGGCAATGATTGCTGAGAACCCCCGAATAAATTTTCGATAAAAGTTTGCAAAGCCTATGAAACGTTGAATACCTTTCTTGTCACATGGAGTAGGCCAGTCCAGGATAGCCGTTACCTTCTGGGGATCCATCCGGATACCTTCGGTGGAAATGATCAGCCCCAGAAATTGGATACTCTGGCGTTCAAACTCGCACTTCTCGGGTTTGGCATATAATCCGTGTTGTCAAAGGCGGGTTAATACAATTCTCACGTGTCTGCGGTGGTGTTCTACGGAGGAAGAAAAAATTAGCATATCATCAAGGTATACAATGACAAATAAGTCCAGGAAGTCTCTGAGAACATCATTAATGAAATGCTGGAAGGTAGCCGGAGAGTTGCAGAGCCCGAAGGGCATCACGAGATACTCGTAATGCCCAAATCGTGTGCGGAAAGCAGTCTTCCACTCGTCTCCCTCCCGAATGCGCACTAAATTATAGGCGCCCCGAAGATCCAATTTTGTAAATATAGTAGCGGAACCAAGTCTTTGAAAAAGTTCAGGAACTAATGGAAGTGGGTAACGGTTCTTCACCGTCACCTTGTTAAGTTCACGGTAGTCCACACAGGGCCTTAATGACTGATCCTTCTTCTGGACGAAGAAAATCCCTGCCCCAGCTGGAGACGTGGAAGGGCGGATGAAGCCTTTCCTGAGATTGTCATTGATATAGTCCTTCAGTGCCACCAGCTCGCTTTCAGACAGAGGGAAAATCCTCCCAAAGGGAACTTCGGCTCCGGGGAGTAGCTCTATAGGGCAGTCATAGGGCCGATGAGGTGGGAGGATCTCTGCCCCCTTCTTACTAAACACGTCTAGGAAGCTGTGGTAGGCTGGAGGCACAAGCTGACTGGTTTCGGAGTCCGTATCTAGACACAGCAGAGCGGGAACATCACAGGAGGTCTGTAGGCAGTGCTGGGTGCAGTAAGAGGAGACAAAGTTAATGCTTCCTTTAGACCAGTCGATATGGGGTTCGTGGGCCTTCAACCAAGGTATACCGGGGATAACTGGGAACAGAGGGGAAGCAATGGCGTCTAGTCGTAGCAGTTCTCGGTGGTCCTGGGGCATGATGGTCAGCAGAGGAATGGTTTCGTGAGTGACTGCTCCGGACTTAATGGTGGAACCATCGGCCAAGTGAACCGAGAGCTTCTGTGCTTTAGGCTGCAGGAGGATATGATGTTCGGCAGCAAAGGACAAATCCACAAAGCAGCTGCAGGCTCCGGAATCAATTATGGCGGTAGTCTAAAGAGTCCTTCCTGGCAACTGTAGAGAAATGGGAATAGTAAAGTGAGCGTAGTTGCTAAGCGAGCTTGGGGTTAGCGAGGCAGAAGTAGTGAAGAGAGACTTACGAGGTTTCACTGGGCAGGACCTCACGTAATGTCCGGATCCCCCGCAGTATAAGCATAAGTTCTGTTGGCGGCGGCGTTGTCGTTCTTCAACAGTAAGAGAGGGCCGCAGCAGGCCAAGTTGCATAGGTTCTGGGACGTCAGGAGCCGGAGTGGCTGGAGCAGGTGGAACGGGATAGGACGAGCTGGGTACCCGAGGTAACATCCACACTGGACGGGATGGAGTGGACGCTCTCTCTAGTCTTCGTTCTCTCAGCCGGCGATCGATCTGGATGGATAGATCAATCAGAGTTTCTAAGGTAGGGGGTACCCCTACCCGCGCTAACTCATCTTTGAGTGGTTCGGAGAGGCCCATACGAAATTGGTATCGTAGGGCGGCGTCGTTCCAGTTTGTGTCAAATGCCCATTGTCGAAATTCAGAGACGTAGCCTTCCACCGCCCTACGACCCTGTTGAAGTGCATGAAGGGCCGCTTCGGCTGAAGCTGTCTGCTGAGGATCTTCGTAAAGCTGGGCCATGGCACTGAAGAAAGAGGTTAAGTCGGATAAGCATTCGGCCTTCTGTTCCAGAAGGCGGTGGGCCCAGGACTGTGGCTCCCCTTGTAGCAGGGAGATTACAAAGCCGACCTTGGTAGCTTCTAAGGAGAATGTGCGGGGTTGAAGGGCAAAATACAGTTCACATGCATTCCAAAATGCTCTAAACTTGCTGCGTTCACCCAGGAACGGGTCTGGGGTAGGAACCCTGGGCTCAGGTGGGAGCATGACCACGGCAGGAGCAGGAGAAGATCCCTGAGAGGAGGCTGATGCTGAAGGTGGACCCTGCGGAGTTGCAGCGCCTGTCAGGGTCTGTAGGCATCCCTCTAGCTGAGTGTAGCCCTGCTGTAGGTCTTTGACGGCTTGTGCCAAGCCGGCCAGGTGCTGGCAAAGTTCATCCATAGGAGAGGGTCCCTGCGCAGGCTCAGACATGGCTGTCCGTTACTGTCACGTACCTGACGGTAGAGCCTGATGTGCAGGGAACGGCCTCTCTTGCTCCTCTGATTCTGGCCCCCTGATAGAGTAGACAGGAGGAGCAGAAGTGCAGAGTCGCACAAGTGCCAAACAGTTCGTCTTCACTGTAATGTGGAACAGCGGCAGGTGGCACGGTGCTGGAGCAGGGTTCTCCAATGAGCGGAAGATGCAGGTCGGGCAAGCCGGGTCAAACACTGGCAGGAACGTCAGGAACAGAAGCGGAGGCAGGTGCGTAGTCTGGATGCAGGCAGGGTCGGCAACGGGCTGGCAGCGTGGTAGTAGAAGGAGCAGGCAGATGCGGAGTCAGAACAAGCCGGGTCAGATGCAGGCAGCAGGTAGCAGAGTCAGAGGCAAGCCGAGTCGGTAAACAGGTGCAGGTATCACGGGTAAAGCAGGCAGGAACACACGGGAACGCTGTAGAACGGACAGCACTGGATGCAAGCACAGACCAGGTTTAAATAGCCCCTTGGTAATGTGCACACAGGTGAACCGAAGGTGTTCTGACAGAGGCTGAGGTCACAGGTCGACTTCTCCGTCGGCCATCTTGAGTACTGGCTAGTCTTCCCTGACAGGCTGAGGTCACAGGTCGACCTCTCCTTCGGCCATCTTGAGTACTGGCTGGTCTTCCCTGACAGGCTGAGGTCACAGGTCGACTTCTCCTTCGGCCATCTTGAGTACTGGCTGGTCTTCCCTGACAGATTCCCTCACCTGCAGCTCTGTTTAATGGTCTGGAGTGAAAAAAAAATTCAGCACTTCCAGGTATTGAGTATATAGGTAGAATAGTTCAACTCTAGTGGGGTATAGGAGAAATTGCCCACATCCCTAATATGAACAACAAAACAAAAGGAAACCCTATGGTGGGACGATGAAGGGCAAAAACTCCAATTAGGAGTAAACTAATTGAATATATAAAAAAAATTATAGTAATATAACAAAATGTAAAATAGGACACAGAATTGACTATGTCAAGCAAAGTAAAATTGGTGAACAGAATGATACCCAACACGTTTCAAGGTCATGCGTTTTTCCTCTTCATCAGCGGCAAGTGGTGGAGATATCTATGATATTTACAGTTTATAGAGCAAAGAAAAAAACCAATAAGTAAAAAATATTTAAATGCGTGTAATTGTACAAAAATAGATATACGTAGACAACCAATCATTAAATAAAGCCAGTATTTACTGACCATGTACAAGCAGGTATTTCATTGTGTCACATCAAGAATATTAAAAACAAAGGAAATAATGGCTCTGCTGGCCCTGAACCATCCAGGAAGATTGGAGACAAGAGGCCACCCTACTGATGACCAAAAGGGGGAGCAGGGCAGAAGGGCCCAACCCTCAGAGCAACCCACACCATGGGGTCTGACCCCTTGGTGTGGGTTCCTCTGAAGGTTGGGCCCTCTTGCCCTGCCCCCCCTTTTTGGTCGTCAGTGAGGTGGCCTCTCTTGTCTCCCTTTTGTACAATTACACGCATTTATATATTTTTTACTTATTGTTTTTTTCTTTGCTCTATAAACTGTAGATATCATAGACACCTCCACCACTTTCCCCTGATGAAGAGGAAAAATGCATGAGTTTGAAACGCATTAGGTATCACTTTGTTCACCAATACAAGAGTGATTCTAAACAGTGGTTGTGATTTCATGAGTACTTTGCTACACATTATTTATGTATTTGTCCAATTGTATTTTGCTTGACATAGTCAATTCTGTGTCTTATTTTACATTTTGTAATATTACAATTATTTTTTTATATATTCAATTGGTTTACGCCTAATTGGAGTTTTTGTCCTTCAAAGTCCCACCAGAGGGTTTCCTTTGGTTTTGTGGTCCAGGTATGGAGGAGAAAGTTACTCACTTCCCTTCCTCTCATGTGACGGGATTGTTAATTGGCTCAGCACTGTGGCATAGGGGTTGATTTACTAAAGGCAAATAGACTGTACACTGTGCAAAGTGCAGTTGCACCCTGCAAGTGCAGTTGCTCAAGAACTTAGTAAATGAGGTAATGCTTCACTTTGCAAAGAGTATATAATCATGTGCAAGGAACATTTAAAAAAAATGCATTTTTGCTTGCACAATTTTGGATGATGGAAGTCATCAGAGCTTCTGCTCATTTACTAAGCTCTGGATCAACTGCTCTTGCAGATTGCAACTGCACTTTACAAAGGGCGCAGTCTATTTGCCTTTAGTAAATCAACCTTGTAGGGTCAAAAAGAAAGTATAACTAAAGGCAACTTTAATTTTAGAGTGATGCGGAATTAGAACACCTAGCAAGCTTTATTGCTGTTTGTATCCCCGTTAGGCAGATTCATCCTAACCCTATTTTTTCTGTTTACAGTTATTACTCAGAATGAAAGTGAGTGAAAATCACAAATTTTGGGTTGTTACCAGAGCAGGAATAGAGGGGAAATCTTCCAATGGGTACACTAGTTTTGGTGACCCTGGTGACAAACAGGCATCTCCTTGCTTTGGGGCAGGGCCGGACTGGCCAACCGGGATACCGGGATATCCCCCGGTGGGCCGGTGGTCTGGCTACCCCTGCGGCCGCCGGCCGCTGTGAGGGCAGCGGCGCCTGAAAGAAAAATGGCTGCGGGGGCCGGGCCGACGTGCAACTGCGCAGGCGCCAGCGCTGTTCCGAGGTTGGCCGTGCTCGGGAAAACCCGTACACGCTCGGCAATTTTCGGAAGTGCGGGCGCATGCGCAGTGACACGATGGCGCCGAGCGGCGCCATTTTCAAAGGTAAAGCGGTTGCAGCGCTCAGTGTCTGGTGGCCTGTGCCTCTTCCTGCGTCCCCCCACAGCCTCTGACCTCCTGCCCGCCCCCCCTGCAGCCTCCGATCACCTGTCCCCCCCCTGCAGCCTCTGATCACCTGTCCCCCCCCTGCAGCCTCTGACCACCTGTCCCCCCCTGCAGCCTCTGACCACCTGTCCCCCCCTGCAGCCTCTGACCTCTTCTCGTCCCCTCCTCAGCCTCTGACCTCTTCTCGTCCCCTCCTCAGCCTCTGACCTCTTCTCGTCCCCTCCTCAGCCTCTGACCTCTTCTCGTCCCCTCCTCAGCCTCTGACCTCTCCTGTGGTCCCCTCCGCAGCCTCTGACCTCCCCTGCACCATCCGCAGCCTCTGACCTCCCCTGCATCATCCGCAGTCTCTGACCTCCTGTCCCCCCTGCAGCCTCTGACCTCCTGTCCCCCCTGCAGCCTCTGGCCTCCTGTCCCCCCTGCAGCCTCTGGCCTCCTGTCCCCCCTGCAGCCTCTGACCTCCTGTCCCCCCTGCAGCCTCTGACCTCCTGTCCCCCCTGCAGCCTCTGACCACCTGTCCCCCCTGCAGCCTCTGACCACCTGTCCCCCCTGCAGCCTCTGACCACCTGTCCCCCCTGCAGCCTCTGACCACCTGTCCCCCCTGCAGCCTCTGACCTCCTGTTCGCACCCCCCTGCAGCCCCTGACCTCCTGTCATCCCCTCCTCAGCCTCTGACCTCTTCTCGTCCCCTCCTCAGCCTCTGACCTCTTCTCGTCCCCTCCTCAGCCTCTGACCTCATGTCGTCCCCTCCTCAGCCTCTGACCTCGTGTCGTCCCCTCCTCAGCCTCTGACCTTGTGTCGTCCCCTCCTCAGCCTCTGACCTCGTTTCGTCCCCTCCTCAGCCTCTGACCTCGTGTCGTCCCCTCCTCAGCCTCTGACCTCGTGTCGTCCCCTCCTCAGCCTCTGACCTCGTGTCGTCCCCTCCTCAGCCTCTGACCTCGTGTCGTCCCCTCCTCAGCCTCTGACCTCGTGTCGTCCCCTCCTCAGCCTCTGACCTCGTGTCGTCACCTCCTCAGCCTCTGACCTCGTGTCGTCCCCTCCTCAGCCTCTGACCTCGTGTCGTCCCCTCCTCAGCCTCTGACCTCGTGTCATCCCCTCCTCAGCCTCTGACCTCTTCTGTGGTCCCCTCCTCAGCCTCTGACCTCCTGTCGTCCCCTCCTCAGCCTCTGACCTCCTGTCGTCCCCTCCTCAGCCTCTGACCTCCTTTCGTCCCCTCCTCAGCCTCTGACCTCCTGTCGTCCCCTCCTCAGCCTCTGACCTCTTCTGTGGTCCCCTCCGCAGCCTCTGACCACCCCTGCATCATCCGCAGCCTCTGACCACCCCTGCATCATCCGCAGCCTCTGACCACCCCTGCATCATCCGCAGCCTCTGACCTCCCCTGCATCATTCGCAACCTCTGACCTCCCCTGCATCATCCGCAGCCTCTGACCTCCCCTGCATCATCCGCAGCCTCTGACCTCCCCTGCATCATCCGCAGCCTCTGACCTCCCATGTACCATGCGCAGCCTCTGACCTCTCCTGTACCATGCGCAGCCTCTGACCTCTCCTGTACCATGCGCAGCCTCTGACCTCTCCTGTACCATGCGCAGCCTCTGACCTCTCCTGTACCATGAGCAGCCTCTGACCTCTCCTGTACCATGCGCAGCCTCTGACCTCTCCTGTACCATGCGCAGCCTCTGACCTCTCCTGTACCATGCGCAGCCTCTGACCTCTCCTGTACCATGCGCAGCCTCTGACCTCTCCTGTACCATGCGCAGCCTCTGACCTCTCCTGTACCATGCGCAGCCTCTGACCTCTCCTGTACCATGCGCAGCCTCTGACCTCTCCTGTACCATGCGCAGCCTCTGACCTCTCCTGTACCATGCACAGCCTCTGACCATCTCCTGTCTTATATCATGTCTGCAGTCTGGAGCGGAGTCAACAGTGGGAGTGCCTCAGGGATGGGGGTCATGGGAGAAGTCAGACATGTATAGACTATGGAGAGGAAACTATGGGATAAAACCAGAGCCACCGAGCTGGAGCCGGCTGACTGAGCCCTGTACGGTGCACCTGAGAGGAGGTCAGTGACAGCGCCGCCAGGCCTACCTGAGGGGGGGGGTCAATACAATATTGTAAGGGGGCACTGATATATAGGTTTCCCCCTATATCAGTAAACCCCCGTACCTTAGTGTTTTCTTTCTGCGGAAGGTGGTCTCTGGTCAACAGAGTCCTCCCCACATTCCCAGAGTTCCCCTTTACATCATAGTCTGCAGGATTCCACCTTACAGTGCAAGGGGGGACTCTGATGTAAAGGGCAATGCTGCAGACCCTGATGTAAGTGAGAACTCTGATGTAAAGGGGAAAGCAATGGACTCTGATATAAGTGGGGTCTCTGGTCACCAATGCCCCCCTTTTATATCAGAGTTCCTGCTTAGATCATGATCTGCAATGTTCCCCTTTATGTCAGAGTTCCCTTGCACTGTAAAGGGGAATCCTCCTGATATATGGGGGAACTCTGTGTTGGGTTATATTAATCTGACCTTCATGTAAGAGGAGAAATATGGTTTTTGACTTTTGTTTAACTTAACACATTGCTAATAGCAGTTTATAGCTTAAATATTGATATTTGCACTGAAACCTGCCATTTACGGCACCTTTTTTTTGCAGTATCAGTAAAAAATGTGCCAGTAAATGCCATGATTTTTTTGCCAGTAAAAAAATAAAAAATTGCTGCTGTTTGTAAATTCCATGTCTCTCTTATCTATAGATAATACACTCTTCAAATGTGCTTTAAAATGCATGGTTTTCCCTTTTGTGAACAAAAAAAATAACGACGTTATGCGGTTGGGCTGGTATAAAAATGCTATGGGGCTGGTATGAAATTATTTCCAGGGCTGGTTTTTATTCCCAGTCCGGCCCTGCTTTGGGGGGATATCCTCTCACCTGTTATGGCTATGGGACTGAACGTCTAGGGAAATTTCCCCAACAGGACACAGATGACAAAATAAAAAAGGACAGTGATTATAACCCTCCCTTGCTCTATCCAAAATGAAAACATTTTTTTACCTTTAGTTCTACTTTAAATATGACCTATTTTCCATTCTGCTATCAGCCAAACAAAGTGGTGAGGGTGCAAAAAAATGTGAGTATGTGTTGCTGGAGACCTAAGCTTTCCTCTTACTTTTCTCTAAATGGGTAAGGCACAGGGTCTGCTTTATGCTATGGCTAGCATTAGCTTCTACCAACAAGGATGTAAGGATGGTCTATCCAACTTACCTCTTGGGCTTAGGTTTGGGTATTGAATCAGAGACACATGGAGACAAAAGTATTGCTACACCTTAATGAAAAGGGTCATTTTTTAAAGGGAGGTGGGGGGGGCACATTTTGGAGAGAGAGGACAACTGGTTCACGAGAAACTTGAAAGAGGCCATCTACGACAATGTGGAACAACCATTACTGAGCAGGGGTTGGGGTTCTCAACACCATCTGTCAATTACATATAATTTCATTTTAACTTCTCTACTCTGGCAATTTGGAAACATTTCACATCTTAAACCATGCAAATTGAAACATTATCAACTATGCAGCCTTCCTGACACCAAAGATGACGTCAGGTAACTAGAAGAGGATAAATTTCACACATCCCATCCTGTTCTTCTAGAATCAAGATCTGCCTTGATACATTCCATGGTGATTAAATTAAGGTGACTGTGCTGCCTGTGTGGATTGGATATGCTATGAAACATCTTCAGCACTACAGAACACATGCAGTTGATTGTGACCAACTACTAGTACATATACAACGACCTAAAGAAATGAGAATCTTCATGGACACACAAGAACACCCACTAGTCTGCTATCCTGGGAGAATATACCAAAAGCTCGGTATTGGGAATTGCTTTCTTCCTGGTTGTAAGCTGGTGTCTTGCCGAGAAAGTTCCCCCGGCGGATAAGGACCGCCCTGTACTGCGCAGGCGCAGCGCTTGCGCAGTACTAACGACTAAGGAGACGCTGAAAACCTTCAGTCAGCTGTACACGGCGCCTGCGCCCTGGGTTCAGGTTCAAGCACCACCATCCAAGTGGACCTAGAGGTAGAATAAAAAAGTGCCAAGCGTAGTGAGGCCGTGCCCGAAGTGCGGCGAGCGAAGCACAAATCCAAGGTCATGTAATGAGGACACTCAATGTTATTAACGTTAGCCATTTTCAAGAAAGGAAAGGTTATTATGACATTTCTCAGAAGTCTTCATTGTCTCTAATCACATTGGATTGTTCAGATTATAATATGAAAAAGACCCCTCTAGGCTGCTTGCCTGTACTGTTTAGACACAATATTTACATCCTTTTGAAGGAGTGTGCCGTCATCATGATAACAAAACCCCAAATTAGTTGGTTAACATAATTTTACATCATTGGCTAGCCATAGACATCAAACATTGCTAGGATGGAAACGTCTGATCAGATGATCTCACAACGCTGTTTGGCCCTGCTTTAGCTGTATGCAGAAACAGGCTGCATGCAACTGCAATAACTGTGCCAATACTAAGATTAGTAATAACATTATCTACATCTCAAGATGGTCAGTGCTGGGAATTGTAGGTTACATTCATATCACAATGCTCGAATATAAGTCAGTTTTCCCAACTATCTCTGTGATTTTCCGGCTTGTCTGGTCCTACCATGAAAATCAGCTCCTCATAGAATAACAGAACTAAAGGTAGTTTTTTTTTCCCATGAATTGTATGATCTCTTGTGTTCCTATAATTTGAAAACATCTGGTATATGTGTATAGATATTAACATCACCAATACAAGGCTATGTAATGGCGACACTCAATGTTATCAACCCTAGCCATTATCAAGAAAGAAAAGGTTATTACGTGAGAATTCTCCGAAGTCTTCATTGTATCTAAGCACATTGGAACTTTCTGATTATAATATGAAAAAGACTCCTGTAGCCAACTTGCCTGCACTGTTTATACACAATACTTGTGTTTATATCCCTTTGAAAGAGTGTGCCATCATCATGATAACAAAACCACAAACTTGCTAGGATGTGAAAGGCTGATCGGATCATCTCACAACGGCTTTTGTCCCTATATTAACTATACACAGAGACGGGCTCCATGCAATAGTAATAACCGTGCTACTATTAACATTAGTAATGACATTATCTACATCTCAAGATGGTCAGTGCTGGGAATTGTAGGCTACTTTCAGACCACAAAGCTCCAATATAAGTCCAATTTCCCAACTCTCACTGTGATTTTGCTACTTGTCTGGCCCTACCATGAAGATCAACTTCTCACAGTTTGGAATGCAAGAACTATAGGTCACTTTTTCCCATGAATTGTATGATCTCTTGTATTCCTATACTTTGAAAACATCCGGTGTATGTGTATAGGTTAACAGGACAAATACAAGGTCATGTAATGACAATATTCAATGTTATCAACCTTGGCTATATTCAAGAAAGAAAATGTTATTAGGTGACATTGCTCAGAAGTCTTCATTTTATCTCAACACATTGGACCTCTTTGGTGCTCATTGGTCCTCATTGGATTATAATATGAAAAAGACTCTTCTAGCCGCCTTGCCTACACTGTTTAGACACAATATTTACATCCATTTGAAGCAGTGTGCCGTCATCATGATAACAAAACCCCAAATTAGTTGGTTGAAGTCTAAATATTGAGCTATTTATACAATGTGTCTACTCCTAAATTGCCTCCTTTTATTTCTCTCTTTTGTAATAGCAGGTCTTATTCATTAAAAAGAATCACTTAACAGCAGCCTCAAAGGGAGAGCGTTAATTACAGGGCCGCAAATTCATTAGCACAACTGCAAAGAAATCACCCAAAGGTAGACTATGCAGAGACAGTAGACAATTAGAAGTTAAAAACACGCCTGACTGCTCTCGTCTACCTAGCCCGAGTCTCTCCATTATTGTAATCGAGCCACGAATATGTATAGGAGAAAATCCCAGTGGAGTCATTACAATGATGGCCCAAAATCTCTAAACTGGTCATGGAGCCTATTGCCTACTATTGCCCAGTAGTAACACAAAGGATCATATTTTGAAACAATGATATTTTTCGCAGCCTACTTTAAAAAAAAAAAAAAATATGTACAGCTGAACTCTGGGATTTATTTTATTGCATACTTAGTATGTTGTAAATAAGCGTATACAGTATCTTACCGATGGATGGCTGGGGGAGCTGGAAATTAATGATTTATAGGGGACTACTACAGTGATAACAACAATCATCTGGGTCCCACTCATATTCTGTGCAACCGGCTTCCCCTCTGCACACTGACTACAGGGGTTTGTTCACTCAGCAATGATGTCATGTTATGACTACCACTACAATACTACTAATCCTACATACTGTATAGCTAGCACATCTTTGGTAACTGCTATAGTATTACCACTATTCTTACTACCGCTGCTTCTAACAATAATTAATAACATAACATAAGCTTTTGGTGCCATCTTCTACTACTGCTCTGGTAGTAGTGTAATGTTTCTGCTTCTAATACTAGAAATACAAATATACTGTTATTGATATCACTGCCGCTACTGATATTTTTCCTGTGACTACTAATAATACTACTGATGCTGATCTTGCAATACAACTAGCTCTACTACTACCCCTGCTATTGCTTTTACTACTGACACTACTATTATCAGTATAAGTACAATACTGCTGGTGGTGTTACAGTACTAATATTTCTATTTCCTCACTACTACTTTTGCCACTACTTCTACTGTTTGCAATACTACGATACTACAATGCTACTAACACTATTACTTCACTATTGCAACCGGTCAATACTCATCACTACGATTAGGCCTCAATCATACTACATAACCTAAGAAGCCAGAACTGCTAGCAGGAAAAAAAAACAGCATTAAAAACATGCGTCTTGATGTGTTTTTATCACACATTTATGCACGTTTTGGAGCGTTTTTTCCAAACATTCCCCTTTCAAATGACCACAATGAATTGCAAAACATTATAGAGAGAGAGCGAGAGAGAGAGAGAGAGAGTGAGAGATAGAGAGAAAATATATAGAGAGAGAAATATATAAAAATAAAAAAGGAAAATAAAAAAAATGGCAATTTTTAAAAAAAATAATTAATAAAATGTAAAAATTGAATAAAAGTAAAAAAAAATTAAATAAATAATATTATTTTAATAATACTTTCTCCCTCTCTCTCTCTCTCTATATATATATATATATATACACACACACACACACAGTACACAGTATATATATTTATTTATGGAACGTATCCAATGAAAATACTGTGGCTTCTGACCACTGTGCATAGAAAATGCCAAGCGCTCATAAACGTTTACATAGGTTTAGATGCGTTTGTGAGCGTTCAGACTTTTTTTTTAGCTCAAGAACTACTCTTCAGAATGTGACTTTGGAGAGTTTTTTTTGTCTGCCACTAAACTCCTGAAACGCCTATAATATGAATGGGCACATAGGCTAACATAGAAGGTAGTTTAGAGGCAGAGAAAAAAATGCCCAAACGCCTGTAAGAGCAGCATTTTCTACTATCGTTACAACTACTAATGCTACATCTAAATAGTGTGGCAACTATTAGTACTATAGTATTGCCGCTATTGCTACTACCACTGCTGCTAATAATAATTAATAGCATAGCTTTCTGGTGACATCTTCTATTGCTGATTTTTCAAGTACCAGTGGCATGTTACTCCCTACAGACACAATTTTTCTTTTATTACAGTTATGATGTCTACTACTTCTACTATTACTAATACAGCTAGACCTTTGATTTCAGCATTAAAGTGGCCTCCCCGCCCCCCCCAAAAAAATTGTTTGCATCTGGCTCCAGCCCCCTTCCTCTCCCACAATTGGATATATATTTTTGATTTTATATTTTTGCTGCAGGGAACTTTCTCCTCCTTCACTTAGGTGAGAACAACATTGCACCCAATTCACACATGCGTAGATGTGCTGAAGGGCTGTGCAAAGCCTTCAGTACCCAGCAGAGACCAGTATGTGCGTGGCTTTGCCCATGGGCATGTGCGAAGATGGAGCAATAAAGGAGGTAGATGAGCTCTGTTTGGTCTGTGCACTCACTAACTCGTCAGTGTATGTGCAGATGTGCCACAAGGCTCTGGTAGGTCCCAAAGACTGGGCACAGCACTTAAGCGCATTTTCTCCTTTTCTATACTTTTCACTTTGTTGTTTTGTTTTTTCTAAGTGTTCACACCAGTTCCCCATTGTGGTGTATATTTTTTCACCCTGTTTCGATATTTTCACTCTATTCCTTACTAGGGCACAGGCTCATTCTCTTTACATCCTATTTATCGTCAATCACTTTCAGGATAAGCACTGGGTTAACCCCACAGAAGCAGTTAGACATGTTTTCTTCAATTATATACATCCCTATATTTGTTCACTGATGTTTTTTTTGTGACGTTCATCACATTATCACTATTTGCCAATTGGGGACCATACTCCCAGGTACATTTGCCCTCTGATGTCTGTCTGCGGTCATGCCAAGGGTTATACCACCTCAGCTCCTGGGATAGACCTTGCTCCCAGTCAACCTCCAGTGCCCAATACTACACGCCATATTCATAGTTCACCTGTAAGCATGGGTGGACGTTCTTTCCTCCATCTCCCTTCTCCCCCTCTTTCTCTTATCAGTTAGACTTATTGTTCATTCATAATCTTTTAGATACTCCTTTTGCGCGTGCTTCTGATGAGTGGAAGAAATCCATGAAGTCCATGTCAAGCTTTCATATGCTACAGTCATGTGTACATATTTTAGAACTCTACTAACCCATTTTCAATCATGTTTTATTATATTGTGCCAAAATTATCATGTTTTGTATCATATATTATGTGAATATGGATTCAAGAAATTGGTGTGTTACAAGTCAAAACTTTGGGGTTGATTTACTAAAGGGAAAAAGACCATGCATGTTGCAAAGTGCAGCTGCCCTCTGCAAGTGCAGTTGCTCCAGAGCTTAGTAAATGATCAGAAACTCCGCTGACTTCCATCATCCAATCATGTGCAAGCAAAAACTCAGTTTTTTTGATTTTCCTTGCACGTGATTGGGTACTCTTTGCAAAGTGAAGCCTTACCTTGTTTACTAAGCTCTGAAGCAACTGTACTTGCAGAGTGCACAGTCTATTTGCCTTTAGTAAATCAAAAGTGGTCCCCTTTGAACCACTATGCTATTTTAAAGGGGTTGTAAACCCTTGTGTTTTTTCACCCTAATGCATCCTATGCATTAAGGTGAAAAAACACTTGGCAGTCACCGGCCTCCCAGCCCCCCCCCCATTTTACTTATCTGAGCCCCTGTATACACATATACATAAATTTATTATTATTCACCAATACTTTTTACTTACATTGTGCTGTGACCCTTTTTGTATTGATACATGAAATAAATTAATTTTTACCGACACACAGTGGTTTTGCTTTTCCTGACTGCATGCTTCATTCAAAGCCCCAACACCTCTTTAATATTTCTTAAGCACATCTGTACACACACAGGACCATCAAAAAAGCAGGCGCCAGAAAGGTTAAAACAGGGCTAGCAGTAAGGGGACTAAATTCCTCTTTAAGTTGCATGTTAATCTTTTTCTTTATAATGTGCATTTTTTGTTACTTTCTGTTTTTTTACATATTGTATAGGATATGTGGAAAAAACACGTTGTATTGCAAAATGTCACGTTTGTAAAAGTACAATATAAAAAAAAAAGAGCAAAGACAAATCAATTTAGATATATCACCCAATATTTTGAATAAAGCTATCATAAGAAAAGAAGCATCTATTTGTATGCCCTGTACAATCATTGAACCAGAAACGGTACTAGGGTATAGATTACAGAAAAACATAATAATGTTCATTTTTAACTTTCAGTTTATAAATAAAAAAAAAAAAATATGAAAGTGATCATTTTCAGCTGACAGCTGTTATACTGTACTGTGTGCAAAAACACAGATTTTACTTGTAAGTGTATTTACTGTACAAATATAAACCCATGTAACGACGACACACAGGGTTCTAGAATGGACGAGGCTCTTAGCCGGCACTTTTCAGAAGCCTCTATTGTTTCTTAATGTAAATTGCAGATCCCATTACAATATGAAAAAGTCTGCTTATAGACAGCATGCTGCCTCTGTTTACACACAATATTTACCCCAACTACCAGTGTTTTCACTCATCACGAGAAAAATCTAAATCTAAAGCTGAGCACAGAGACTGCCATGATTGCAGTGATGGTGAGAAACTGGTGTTATGTTTCAGTCTTTAAAACCCCTTTCACTCTGTGGCGGCGCGGGCGGTAGCGGTAAAGCGTCGCTAGTTTTAGCGGCGCTTTACTGCTGTTATAGTGGCGCATTTCGGTGCTTTTAAACCCCCGCTAGCGGCCAAATAGAGCATTAAAATCGCCCGTGTTGTGGCGCTGCCAAAGCATTTTACAGCGCTGCCTATTCATTTCAATGGCCAGGGGCAGTGGAGAAGCTCTGTATATGTCGCTCCCGCACCACCCCAAAGATGCTCCTTCCAGGACTTTTTTTCCCGTCCTACACGCGCCTAGCCCCCGTGTGAAAGCACTCGGACTTGCACACTGGGGTGGCTTGAGAGGCGCTTTTCTGGTGGTTTACAGGCGCTATTTTTAGCGCTAAAACGCCTGAAAAGTGTGAAAAGGGTTTTAGTGACACCAAACTCTGGGTAAAAAAACAAGAAAAACTCTATCCAAGTGTGTATTCTTAACTCAGGAAAGCCCCATCTATGGATCTCAGCCTCCTACAAATTTCCAAATTATTTTTAATTGCTGCTGTGATCAGATTTCCTGTTATGCCGCGTACACACGAGCGGACTTTTCGACCGGTCTGGTCCGACGGACCGAATCCGGCGGACAATCCGACCGTGTGTGGGCTTCATCGGACCTGCAGCGGAGTTTTTCGGTCGAAAATACGACGGACTTTAGATTTGAAACATGTTTCAAATTTGTCCGACGGACTCGAGTCCGGTCGAAAAATCCACTCATCTGTATGCTAGTCCGACAGATGAAAACCGACGCTAGGGCAGCTATTGGCTACTGGCTATCAACTTCCTTATTTTAGTCTGGTCGTACGTCATCACGTACAAATTCATCGGACTTTGGTGTGGTCGTGTGTAGGCAAGTCCGTTCGTTTGGAAGTCCGTCAACAGTTCGTCGAAAGTCAGTCGGAAAGACTGTCGGACCTTTGTTGCCGAAAAGTCCGCCCGTGCATACACGGCATTAGAGTATGGCTACATTCATTCTGTAGGGTCCCACTGTATGTAGGAACGTAGCCACCCTCTCAACAATTTCAGAATAAATAGATTACAAGTAGTGAATGTGTATGGATTATTTTTGGAGAATAAGGATATCATTTCTTGATAACTAACTACAAGGTCACATGGTGGTCTCCATGCGTTGTCAAGAGATTTTTCATGTTGATTTTTTCAAATTGAGCCAGAAGGAGCGCAATCAAAAGGGAGGCCAAAACTGTATTTTATTAGTTCTACTAATGACAACGGGATAACACAAGGCTGCATGAATAAATCCCTGACATGGCACAATTGTGGATGAGGGGATTGATTCAGGATAAGTTGATTTTGCTTTGAAATTGCTGAATAAAGGCCCGTACACAAAAGAAGAAAAATGCATTAACATTTGTATACGAGGAATGCGAGGAATACGAGGAATGATCATTTGACTATCTGTTCATTAATATAGTGCTTTTAGCAGCCGATTACCACTGTTCAGATGGAAAAAAAAACAAAGGTGCAAGCTAGAAATTTTTTATCACAATATTCGATTTCTGTTCTCTGTCTACAGTAATATTATGGAAAAAATCAAATCGAATATACCATGCATTATCAGAAGCAAAGAAGGACCTGGAAACAGCTAGTATGTAGTTACCTTTTTTTTTAACAAAAACAGTGGTGCTTTATTATTGTAATAGACAATCAGAGTTACAGAATACCATTCAACAGAGTACAATACATTACATACGTAGAGTACCTATGTGAGGATATGGAAAATAATATGCAAAACCCACAAGCAATACGTAGGGTTAATAGTACCATTCTCTAAAAGTACCGTCCACCCTCCAAAACCCTTCCCTATTGGGGCAATGAACGTAGTGAACTGGATGTGTCTCTACGAGGCCATCCACGGAGCCTAAACTTTTTCAAATTTCCACAGACAGCCACGGTTTATATATGTCATTTTATACATGGGGATTACTGCTTTGATCTGTGCCTCCCAGGCTGAGAAGGATGGAGGGGAAGAATCTATCCATTTCATGAGTATTTCTTTTTTGGCATAGAAAAGAAGGAAGGAAATCAGTAATTTAAGATGATATGGCCTCTGCTCATCATCATGTATCCCCAGCAACGCCATGGCCGGCAGGAGCGGAATAGAGGTCTGCAATCTGGAGTTGATTTCACCTACGATTTTAGTCCAAAATAGTGCAACAACTGGGCACTCCCAGAACATATGTATGTATGTGCCTATATGGACTTTACATTTAGGACACATGGGGTCTCTCTCAGGAAATATGCGATGGAGTCTCTGCGGGGTATAGTAGACCCTATGTATAAATTTAACTTGAATCAGTTTGTCCTTGGATGCTATCACTAATTTCAGGCCATACTCTAGACAGTCCTCCCATCCCTCCTTATCCAGCAGTATGTAGTTACCTTTGCCTACGTTTGCCTTTGTCATTCGAGAAGTTCCATAGAAGTTAGGCCTGATTCACACCTATACAGGTTGTAGTTTGCATATTCCAGATGCATTTTGCTCTTTTTCAATACACCTTTTTTTTTTATCCATTGAAGTCTATGGAACCAAAAAACTGAAAAAAGTCCCTGGACCTTTCCATAAAATGCACAGATTTGAACTACAGCCATAGGAAACCATGTTAAATGGACGGTAGTGTGTTTCTACAAAACTGAAAATGCACAAGAAGAGGCATAAGTGTGAACCAGGCCTAAATATCATTTTGGGTTACGTCAAGAGACACACATTCGTGGAAAATCGGACGATTGTTTGTCCAGTTTTCTCACAGTGTGTACTAGGCTGTAGTTGTCAGCGAAAATTTTGTTAAAGCAGAAACTCTTTCATTTAAGGGCTACTCAGCAGAAATGTGTTTACATTTTTTTTTTTACGGTTTATTTAGATGATGTGTGTTGAGGGAACTTTTTTCTTTTGTATGCTTAAGGTAGTTTAATTTTTTGTTATTCAGTGTTTGTTGTATTCTTTTGTGCATGTGTGTGTGTTATGTATTTAATCATTGAAAAATAATATGGCTAACATTCACCAAAAAAAAAAAAAAAATTATATATATAAACAATAGAGATAGGGCTTGCAGCTCAGAGAGCGATATGTATTGCTCATTAAATTTAAGTAAAATACAGCAACATTTCAGGTATCCTGCCCTTTATCAATATTGATAAAGGTCAAGTATGCTTGAAGTGCTCCTGTATTTTATTTGCACATAATGAGCAATAAATAATCGCTCTCTGTGCTACGAGCCCTATCTCTTTATTTGTTTTGGTGGTTGTTGTAGTGTGCATAGATTTTTTCGTATAATTTATTTATTATACTTTATTACTAGTACTTAGGCTCCATTCACACTAGCGCGTTTTTTGATGCATTTTGCATTTTGCAGAAATGCATGGGAATTTTTTAACATGGGTTCCTATGGAACATGTTCACATCAATGCATTTTTGTGCCTCTTTGCATGTAATTCTATTACATGCAAAACGCTGCATTTTGCATGAAAAAAAGTCCCTGACCCTTTCCAAAAGCGCAGATGCATTGATGTGAACATGTTCCATAGGAACCCATGTTAAAAAATTCCCATGCATTTCTGCAAAATGCAAAATGCATCAAAAAACGCGCTAGTGTGAATGGAGCCTAAGGCTCCATTCACACCTATGCATGTTGCTTTTGAGCATTTTTGGAGGGTTTTTTTTCATGCTTGCCACGTTTTTGAGCAGCTGCGTTTTTGCAGCGTTTTTGCCGGGATTTGGCCGCAATTTGCGTTTTTTATTTTTTATTTTTATTTTTTACAGTTTTTTTTTACAGTCTTAAAAAAAAAAAAAAACCCCGGCAAAAACGCATCAAAAACGCACCAAAAACGCATCAAAAATGGTGCAAAAATGGTGCACTTGCGTTTTTGATGCTGGTCCATTGAATTCTATTACATGCAAAACGCTGCATTTTGCATGAAAAAAAGTCCCTGACCCTTTCCAAAAATGCAGAGAAACAAAAAGGCATTGATGTGAACATGTTCCATAGGAACCCATGTTAAAAAATTCCCATGCATTTCTGCAAAATGCATCAAAAAATGCGCTAGTGTGAATGGAGCCTAAGTGTGAATGAAGCCTTAACATTTGTATTGAAAAATTCAAAATGCACCTGCAATATGCAAACTGCAACCTTCACAAGTGTGATTAGAGCGTTACAGTGGGGAAAAAATTTATTTGATCCCCTGCTGATTTTGTACGTTTGCCCACTGACAAAGAAATGATCAGTCTATAACTTTAATGCTAGGTTTATTTTAAAAGTGAGACAGAATAAAAATAAAAAAATCCAGAAAAACGCATTTCAAAAAAGTGAAATAAGTGTTTGATCCCCTATCAATCAGCAAGATTTCTTGCTCCCAGGTGTCTGGTGAGCTAAGATTAGAAGCCGTCTCTTAAAGGGAGTGCTCCTAATCTCAGCTTGTTACCTGCATAAAAAGACACCTGTCTGCAGAAGCAATTAATCAATCAGATTCTAATCCCTCCACCATGGCCAAGACCAAAGAGCTGTCCAAGGATGTCAGGGAAGATTGTAGACCTACACAAGGCTGGAATGGGCTACAAGACCATCGCTAAGCAGCTTGGTGAGAGGTTGACAGCAGTTGGTGAAATTATTCGCAAATGGAAGAAACACAAAATAAGATGCAAGATCTCACCTCGTGGAGTTTCAATGATCATGAGAATGGTGAGAAATCAGCCCAGAACTACACGGGAGAATCATGTCAATGATCGCAAGACAGCTAAGACCATAGTCACCAAAAAAAACAATTGGAGAACTGGGTGAAAGTGTTGTGGTAAGATAAGACCAAAATCAAGCTCTTTGGCATCAACTCAACTCGCCGTCTTTGGAGGAGGAGGAATGCTGCCTATGATCCCAAGATCACCATCCCCACAGTCAAACATGGAGGTGGAAACAGTATGCTTTGGGGGTGTTTTTCTGACCCAAAACACACGGCCAAGGCAACAAAGGAGTGGCTTAAGAAGAAGCACATTAAGGTCATAGAGTGGTCTAGCTAGTCTCCAGACCTTATTCCCATAGAAAAAATGTGGAGGGAGCTGAAGGCTTGAGTTACCAAACGTCAGCCTCAAAACCTTAATGACTTGGAGAAGATCTGCAAAGAGGAGTGGGACAAAATCCCTCCTGAGATGTGTACAAACCTAGTGGCCAACTACAAGATCAAGCAGGGGATCAAATACTTTTTACCCTCAGTCTATATAGTGCTGTCAATTTACGCAGTACTTTACATATATTTACATATATAATGTACATTCACACATTTATGTATATGTACATACATGTATAGTAATAGCTATTCTACTTTTTTTTATTCCCAAAAAGATTTTATTAGAGTTTTCTGTGAAATATACAGCTAAATACATCAAACTGGGATACAGGTTCCATACATGATAAGCCCAACAGTAGCTAACAGGTTGCTGACATCAAAATTGTCTAGCAGATAAGCTAGAACTATAAAGAACACTATAACATTACAGACAATATGCAAGGTCCGAGAGTGTAATAGCTTCTATCGTTCATTCTACTTTTTATTGTGTATAATAGACATCAAATTGAGGAGAGTCAATTAGGCTTGACCAGTTACCATATACTATTTTACCTTTATCTTAAGCTGACCATGCACAGTGTGAATTTCCCACCAAGGACTGGCCAAAATCTGCCCAGTGGATGGTCCTGTTGGCTCTGATATGTTTAGCAAATTTGATCGTTTGACTGCTGGAAAGGTTGGAATGCTTTGAAGGCTAAATGAATATGGCCATCTTCACTCTACAGGTATAGTTGAAAGGAGCTTCTGTTACCCCCACCCATCAAAAACACCTTAATTTTGCCTTCCTTCATTGACTTCAATGGCTTTCACAAAAAAATTGCAAATTTTCACAAAAAGTAAAGGAAAATGAAAACTCTAATTTTGGCTCATCCCTTGAAAACAGGTGCCCCAGATGGAAAACTGAAGGTTGGCTTTACTACTCCCCCATTATACTTGGTATGAGATCTTCCCGTCTGTGGCCTCCCACTGCTCCTGAATTCAAAGTAATGATATGCAACAAATTGGATAGAAGCAGTCTGGAGAGTGGAGACAGCATTGCTGGGACAGCTACCCAGGACAAAGGCTGCAGAATGTTCCTCTGAATGGGACAAAAGAGCTACTAGCGCATCCAGGCTTTATGCAGAGCCTTGGGGCTAGAAATTCTTACTTTAAGTGGATAGAATTACAAATCTGCTGAAGAGAATTTGAATTAAGTCCTGTGACCCAATGCCCTATTTAATACTTTAATTGTTAACTGTTTCAAGGAAGGATCGCTGAGGGTTTATCCACCTTGGAAGGTGTTCAATTGCCTGCGCATCCTTAGGGTGCCATAGAGAACATTGAGTTTAGATGCCATGCAACCTGTCAGAGCAAGACAAATAAACTTCACAGCCATAACATGGACCGATATCAAAGTGGACATATTAACCACTAGCCGACCAGCCACCGTCATTCTACGGTGGCAGGTCAGCTCTCTCCTGCAAACGGGCGTAGCTGTACGAAGGCCCTTTAAACAGCTAGAGCAGATGCGCGCGCGCCAGCTGCACGGCGGGGGAGCCAATGCACGTGGCCAGTGGTCGTGATGGGCACAGGAGACAGAATGGGCATTTGTGTGTGTAAACACACAAATCCCGGTTCTGTCAGGAGAGGAGAGAGAGATCGTCTGTTCCTACTAGCTAGGAACAACGATCTGGTTTCTCCTCCAGTCAGCCACATCTCCCAACAGTAATAAACACACTGAGGGGACACATTTAACCCCTTGATCGGCCCCTAGTGTTAACCCCTTCCCTGCCAGTGACATTTACACAGTAATCAGTGCATTTTTATAGCACTGATCGCTGTATAAATGTCAATGGTCCCAAAAATGTGTCAAAAGTGTCCGATCTGTCCGTCGCAATGTTGCAAAAATCGCTGATCAACCACCATTACTAGTAAAAAAAAAAAGTATAAAAATGACATAAATCTATCCCCTATTTTGTAGACCCTATAACTTTTGCGCAAACCAATCAATATACGCTTATTGTGATTTTGTTTACCAAAAATATGTAGAATACACATTGGTCTAAAGTGATGAAGAAATCAGTTTTTCTTTTTATTAATTTTGGGATATTTATTATAGCAAAAACTAAAAAATGTTTTCTTTTCAAAATGTCGCTCTTCTTCTTTGTTTATATCGCAAAAAAAAAAAACAAAACGCAGAGGTGATCAAATACCACCAAAAGTAAACTCTGTTTGTGGGGAAAAAAAGAACATCAATTTTGTTTGGGTACCACGTCACATGTCCGCGCAATTGTCAGTTAAAGTGACGCAGTGCCATATCGCAAAAAATGGCCTGGCCATTAAGGGGGCAAATCCTTCCGGGCTGAAGTGGTTACGTTTATGTTTAATTATGCAAACTATTGGGGGAGATTTACTAAAACTAGAGAGTGCAAAATCTGGTGCAGCTCAGCATAGAAACCAATCAGCTTCCAGTTTTTATTGTCAACGCTTAATCGAACAAGCTGCAGTTAGAAGCTGATTGGCTACCATGCACAGCTGCACCACATTCTTAATATTCCAGTTTTAGTAAAACTCCTCCATTGGGTTTGATTTATTAAAGGCAAATACACTGTGCACTTTGCAAATGAAATTACTAGCAAATGAGGTAAAGCTTCATTTTGCAAAGAATACTTAATCACATGCAAAGAAAATTAAAAAACAAACATTCTTTTTGCTTGCACATGATTAGATGATGGAAGTCAGCAGAGCTTTTTCTCATTTACTAAGCTCTGGAGCAGATGCACTTGCGGAGTGCACAGTCTTTATGCCTTTAGTAAATCTCCCCTATTGTGAATCAGATTACAAAACTCCCCATGGCAATATTTCCATCTGCTTTTCTATCCAGAAGGATGGAGCCATCTTTGTTCAGCCATCATCCAGGGTTATCATACATATACATCCTGGAATGAGATAATGGATCAATGATGACATAGTCATGAAAATCCTGGTGCCTGTGCAGTTCTTGACTGGTAGACGTGGAAAAATTAGTTTTGTTTTGGATAGGTTCGTTATGTTACTAATTTTGTTTCATTGGTTCGTTTCAGAATTCGTTTAGTTTAGTTTAGTTGAATGTAACTTTGTTTTGTTTATTCATTTTCTAATGAACTCCAAATTTTTGGAATGATTCGAATTCGGATCGACTAATTCGAATTCTGTGTGAAGAATAGCTGCTTGTTAAGGAGCGGGCCGGGAAGCCAGCCGCCGCGTCCTTAACAACCAACCCTATCCAAACCTAACAGCAACTGTTTTTTCATTTTCTCCATCGGCTCACCCTCCACAGTGATTACCTTTGGTTCCACTTGACCCTCCCTTCTAGATTGTAAGCTCTAACGAGCAGAGGCCTCTGATTCCTCCTGTATTGATTTGTATTGTAAGTGTAATGTCTGCCCTCATGTTGTAAAGCGCTGCGCAAACTGTTAGCGCTATATAAATCCTGTATAATAATAATACCGTATATACTCGAGTATAAGTCGAATTTTTCAGCACATTTTTTTGTGCTGAAAGTGCCCCCCTAGACTTATACTCGAGTCAAGCACTTTTCTGCAGCAAAAAATTTCATTTTCCGAACCGATTGTGGGGCCCCGTATCTCAGGGCCACTTCGTGCTAGAAACCCCAAATTTGGTATGCAAACCCAGTGGACCTGGTGCCACAACATATCCAAAGCTGCGGTTTCTAGCACCAAGTGGCCCTGAGATACGGGGCCCCAAAACTGGTTCGGAAAATGTCATTCTCTGCTGCAGAAAAGTGCTTGACATTTTCTGAACTGATTTTTGGGGCCTGTATCTCGGGGCCACTTGGTGCTAGAAACCCCAGCTTTGGAAATTTTATGGGTTTGTACACCAAATTTGGGGTTCTTAGCACTAAGTGGCCCCGAGATACGGGGCCCCAAATTCGGTCAACTGTGTCTATCTGCAGCAATGTCATTTCGGGACCCTTTGGGTTCAGAGACCCCAAATTTTGGCTGCAGCTAGGGGGCATCTAGGAACCCTTAACTACCGAGTTTGAAGTTCAGGGGACCTATGGCTGCAAATGGGCACAGTGAGGCATGCAAATGGGCACAGTGATGCTGCAAATGGGCATTGTTGACCCTCTTTTCCACTTAAAGTAGCTGTGCAATTCTCACCCTCGTCTTATACTCGGGTCAATAAGTTTTTCCCATTTTTTTGTGGTAAATTAGGGCCTCGACTTATACTCGGAACGACTTATACTCGAGTATATACGGTAATAATAATTACTCATCAGCTGTCAGCGGGCTTCCTCGCTGACAGCTGCAATGTAAACGAAAGAATGGCAGCAATGAAAAATTTAAGAAAAAAACAGCGTGGGGTCCCCCTAATCCATACCATGCCCTTCAGGTCTGTTATAAGTTTTAAGGGGAACCCCCACAAAAAACAGCGTGTGGTCCCCCCCAAAATCCATACCAGACCCTTATCCCAGCATGCAGCCTGGCAGGCCAGGAAAATGGGGGGGAACGAGTGAGCGCCCCCCCTCCTGAACCATACCAGGCCACATACCCGAAACATAAGGGGGATGCTTTGGCCTGCTGTGTTGCATGCTCGGATAGGGGTCTAGTATGGATTTTAGGGGGCCCCACGCTGTTTTTTTTTTACATTTCGGCATGGGGTTCCCCTTAAAATCCATACCAGACCTGAAGGGCCTGGTATGCATTTGGGGGGACCCCACGCTGTTTTTTTTTTTGCAGAATTTTTAATTTCCGGCATTCTTTTGTTTACATTTCAGCTGTCAGTGGGGAAGCCTGATCAGAATTCAAATCATCCCAAAAATGTGGAATTTGATAGAAAACGAATATAAAGCCCCATACACATGATAGGACCTTGTACAAACTTTCCCTTGGATTTTTGTACAAAGGGCGTTGCCCAAAAGTTTGTCTTGCATACAGACGGCAGGACTTTTCCAGCCAACTTTCACCATATCACGTGATTTTTCAGCTCTTTACCACCCCCCTTTGGTCAACTTCTGTATTGTTGTCTGATATTGTGTGAATCTCGCCACTTTTATTGGCGAGATTGACACCTTGCGAGCCGGGTTCACACTGGTGCGGGGATCCTAGTTGGATCCCCGCCAATGCCAAGCACTGTGTTTGGTATGAATCCTGAGGGGGAACGCCACGCCAAATTTTCAATAAAAAACTGGCATGGATTCCCCTCCAAGGGCATACCAGCCCCTTAGGTCTGGTATGGATATTAAGGGGAACCCCCTACGCTGAAAAAAACGGCGTAGAGGTCACCCCTAAATCCATACCAGACCCTTATCCGAGCACACAGCCCGGCCTGTCAGGAAAGGGGGTGGGAACGAGTGAGCGCCCCCCCTCCTGAGCTGTACCAGGCTGCATGCCCTCAACATGGGGGGTGGGTGCTTTGGGGGAGGGGGGCGCCCTGCGGCCCCCCCACCCCAAAGCACCTTGTCCCCATGTTGATGAGGACAAGGGCCTCTTCCTGACAACCCTGGTCGTTGGTTCTCGGGGTCTGCGGGCAAGGGGCTTATCAGAATCCGGGAGCCCCCTTTAATAAGGGGGCCCCCAGATCCTGGCCTCCCACCCTATGTGAATGAGTATGGGGTACAGCGTACCCCTACCCATTCACCTAGGGAAAAAAGTGTCAATAAATAAAACACACTACACAGGTTTTAAAACTAATTTATTAGGCAGCTCCGGGGTCTTCTTCCAACTTCGGGGGTCTTCTTCTGACTTCGGGGGTCTTCTTCCGACTTCGGGGGTCTCTCCGGCATCTTCTCCCGGTGTCCAGATCTTCTGCTGGCTCCACCGCTATCTTCTCCTGCTCTTTTGCTAGCAGTGGCCCGAACCTCTGGATCATCTTCTTCCCTCTTCTCTTCTTTCGATGTTGACACAACGCTCTCTCCAGCTGGAATGGTCTCTGAGCGCTCCGCGATGGATTTATATAGGCGGTGACCCGCCCCCCTATGAGGTCAGAGTCCCGGGGCATGCTGGGACTGTGAGGTCATAAGGGGGCATGGTCATACCAGACTCATACCAGCACATATCACCATAAGAATAAAATAAAATGTATATAAAACAGCATTACCCCATCTTGTGGGAACAAAGGAAACTACCACTCATAAAATTAAAATATTAAGCGCATATGCAGTGACCATATCCATGCTCAACCATTAGGTCAAACCCACGTTAGTACGAATCCATATAAGCCAAAAACGTATATGAAACAACACAACGCCATCCTAAAGGAACAAAAAAGCTACCACTTTCTAAAGGATAGTCCAAGGGTGATAAATAAGTTTATAAATAAATGTTATTAAAAAAATAATTATCCTCCAAAAAAATGAAACAAATATATTCCCGGGATATAAAAGACATACATAATGATATCATCCTAATAAGGAATCCCTTAAAACTATGTACAAATTTTAAATAAACCAAATACGGGTATCGAATAACGCCATTGAGATGTCACACCAAGTTCACACCAAGCTCACATCGACACATAGGATGGCAATAACACATATTAATGAAATATGTAATGCGTAGGATGGCAATACTAGGCATTATCAATAAAAGCATTGAGATCTATTTCTACATTCAGCCTGAACAGTGTGTAGCACTTAATTCTGTGTATCCATGCCATTTCTAGGTGTGAGATACCTCGCACCAAGCATCCACCCCTCCAATGACAGGTGTATTTGTCTATCCCTAAAAAAATGGTTTTATCCGGATTCTTATTATGAACCTCTGAATAATGCCAAGAAACAGGATGTTTGGGAAAACCATTAAGGATATTCGTCACATGCTCATTGAGTCTAACCATAAGGGGGCGCTTAGTCCTGCCCACATACTGCAGCCCACAAGGGCATTGAAGCAGGTAGACAACCCCCTTAGTAGAGCATGTGATAAAAGGCCTAATCAGAAACTCAACCTGAGTACTGGAGGATCTAAAAGAATGAGTTCTCCTGTGTGTGCATCCGTTTAATGAGCATACCCTACATCTCCTGCATTGGTAAAAACCCGTAAGGTTATCAAAAAATCCCCTCTTAATAGTAGGGGGATCAATGATGTTGGTGGCAACAGTACCCCTGAGGGAGGGTGCCCCTTTAAAAATCACCTGGGGTTTCGCAGGGAGAATGGTATTAAGGGTAAGATCATTAGTGAGAATGTCAATGCTTTTTAATCATTTGACCAACTTTCCTGTGCTGAATGGAATCTGCAAATATTATTGCAGATTTTCAAATTTTCGGGTGTTCGAATTTTCGAATTTACGAATTTTCACATTTTGAAATTTACGAATATTATATTTGTCGAAATTCATTATAAAAACTAATTTCGGAACGAAACAAATAGCACATGTCTACTGACGTGCATTAAACACACTTGCGTTGACATATATTCTTTAGCTTGTTGACTTGCTGTATATTTTTCCTTTATTTCACAGCAAGAGTCAAAGACATTTCATTTGTATTTGCAACACAGCATGTTGCATTTAAATACAGCATATCCTATTTCCACCCAACACACATCAATGCAGCAGATTGTAAATTCTATCTGAATGACATTTAGTTTGCTAAAGCGTCGTGTATCATAGACCATTGCAATTTTTTTATATTAAAACACTTGTTTTTATCTTCATCTTTTGTTGCATCTCCTGCAACCACTTTGCCTCCATTTCCTGTCTACACTTACTCCAGCAATAACTGCATGGCATTTCTCAGGGTGAATTTTCTGGTGGTGACAAAGCCTGTGCAATATTCATTGACATTGTAGTCTTCAATAGGAGAGCATGTGACTGGGTGACAATCCAGGAGAATAATTGGGAGACAAAGGACATAGTGCTATGACCCTATAACAGGAAGTGCCTGCTAAAAGACCATCATGGCAGGATCACCAGGTTTTATCTGAATAGGGGATGCAGAGTGAAAATGACTTAAATTAATATGAATTTTAGTTATTGGGTCTAATAAACTTTAATAATCACCTCTCCTAGTGCCTACACTGCCAATCTCTTCTATACTGAAGAGAAGCCGCCAAATTGTGCTCATCCAACATTCCATTTGTGTGATATTTGTGGGTCTGTCAATGTAATAGTGGTAGGAAGGGTTAATAATTTGGTGTGTGAGAGCGTGGCACTGATCTTGTTCCATGTATCATATTTTTAGAAGGTAAAACTACTCTTATGCCCAGTACACACGATCGGAAATTCCCCTAGCAAAAAATCCGATGTGAGCTTTTGGTCGGAAATTCAGACCCTGTGTATGCTCCATCGGACTTTTGCATGCGGAATTCCTGCCAGCAAAAGATTGAGAGCAGGTTCTCTATTTTTCGTTCAAAAAAAGTTCTGATCGGATATTCCGATCGTCTGTACCAATTCCGCCTCGCAAAATTCCTACGCATGCTCGGAAACACTTCGACGCATGCTCAGAAGCATTGAACTATATTTTCTCGGCTCGTCGTAGTGTTGTACGTCACCGCGTTCTTGACGGTCAAAAGTTCAGAGAAATTTTGTGTGACTGTGTTTATGCAAGGCAAGCTTGAGCGGAATCCCGTGGGAAAAACCATCCAAGTTTTTTCCGACGGAAATTCCGCTTGTGTGTACAGGGCATTAGGCTGGTCATAGATGGTTCGAATCTCATCCAGTTCATTTTATTATATCTTTTCATGTGACAACACTGAAGAAATGACACTTTGCTACAATGTAAAGTAGTGAGTGTACAGCTTGTATAACAGTGTAAATTTGCTGTCCCCTCAAAATAACTCAACACACAGCCATTAATGTCTAAACCGCTGGCGACAAAAGTGAATACACACCAAATTGAGCCCAATTAGCCATTTTCCCTCCCCGGTGTCATGTGACTTGTTAATATTACAAGGTCTCAGGTGTGAATGGGGAGCAGGTGTCTTAAATTTGGTGTTATCGCTCTCACTGTCTCATACTGGTCACTGGAAGTTCAACATGGCACTGTCACTAATCGTACTTACCGAGGCCGAGATGCCGAGAGCGGTTTTGCCCTTGCGACTAAGCGCAGCCCGCCCCCTGGAGTTGGTACAGGGAGAGAAGGGCACGAAGAGGCACAGGCTCCCCAATGGTCTGCGGAAGACTTGCTTGTGGAGCCTTGACGTAGAAGAGCCGCTGTGCAGGTACTTAGTAGGTAAGGTGCAGCTGAAGACCACAGGCGGGAAGTCCAGAACCAGGCTGGGGATCAAACACCGGGGTGGTGCTATGGCACTGCAGGATCTGCAAGGTAGGGAGACAAGAGAAGAGAGTCCAGGTACAAGCAATAGGGTCAGGCTAGGAGACAGGAGACAGTCCAGGTAGCAGGCCGAGGGTCAAACACAGGAGATAGGTGGGAATCCGATAAACAGGCCGAGGTCAAGTCCAGGAGAGAGGCAAAGAGAAGTCCAAGGGCAAATCCGGGTCACAACGGGTAATCAAGCAGAGATACAGGACACAAGTTCAGGTAACAAAGGAAGCTGAGACAAACCAGCAACTTGTGTGATTCTCTGAGTGCCTTTTATAGGCCGCCCAGGGAATCACGTTGGGTGTGCACCAATGCGCGTGCGCCAGAACGTCGTTCTGCAGGGAATGCGCGAGAAACGACCGGACCGGAACGAGGGCTTCTTCTGACAGTGCCCCCCCGAGGGGTGGCCTCTGGACACCCAAGGTTGACATTAGTTCTGGATGTTCCCGGTGAAATGCCTGGAGAAGCTGTGGAGCATGTAGATTCCTGGCTGGTTCCCAGGAGTTATCCTCAGGAGGATACCCCTTCCATTTAATCAAGTACTGAAGTTGTCTACCATTTTTTCTGCAATTTAGGATTTTTTCCACCTCAAACTCGTCTTCTCCGTCGATTAGGACCGGTGGTGGTGGAGGTCTCTCTCTGTCCGAAAAAGGGCTGGGAACAATAGGTTTTAAGAGAGATGCATGGAAGACTGGATGCACCTTGTACGCATCAGGTAAAGCTAGTTCAAAGGCCACTGGGTTGATTACCCTTTTTATTTTGAAAGGACCTATAAACTTTGGCCCCAGTTTCCGGGAGGGAATTGGCAGTCTGAGATGGATAGTTGATAGCCATACCTCCTCGCCTACTTTAAAAGCCGGGTTTTCCTTCCTTCCCCTGTTGTAGTATTTTTGGTAGTCATCCTGAGCCTTTTGCATTGCTGCTTTGATCCTTTGGAAATAGACAAATCTTTATTTTCAAGGTCTTGCATAATTATTTCCAGAATTTTGAAGTGAATTGAGCCCCTCTGTCAGAGGTGATGCTCACCGGGGTACCATGAAGCCTGACAATTTCCTTAAAAAACATGTTGGCAGTAGCAGAGGCAGAGGGAGTACCCACCATGGGCAAGAAGTGTGCCATCTTTGAAGTCGATCAATTATGACAAAGATAGTCGTGAACCCCCCTGATGGAGGCAAATCTACAATAAAGTCCATGGAGATTTCTGCCCACGGGCGTTCAGGGATGGACAAGGGTTTAAGCAGGCCCCACGACATCGTATTTGAGCCCTTGCTGCGCTGGCAGGGAATGCAGGATGACACATAGTTCTTGCAGTCCTGTCTCCAGCCTGGCCACCAGAAGAAACGTGAGATCAGCTCCATGGTCTTTTGTGACCCAAAATGGCCTGCTAGCTTGTGGTCGTGAAAGGACTGTAAGGTTAGGAGCCTAGATTCCAGCGGAACGAAGATTTTTCCATGAGACCAAAACAGATCATTGTGTTTTTCCATAGAAGATACGTGGTGTTTAGAGCATTGAGCGGATGCGGATTTAATTGCGGACATCAGGTCATCTTGAGTAACTAGGAGGAAATTCTGCGGAGACAGGATGGTACTTGGCTCTGTTACCTGAGAAGTTTTATGTAACATCCTTGAAAGTGCATCCGCTTTTCCATTCTTTGATCCGGGTCTATAAGAAATATGGAAGTTAAACCGGGAAAAGAAGAGGGCCCATCGGGCTTGCCTGGGTCTTAGCCGTTTAGCTGTTCGCAGGTATTCCAGGTTTTTGTGGTCAGTAAATATCAAGATAGGATTGGACGCCCCTTCAAGCAGATACCTCCACTCCTCCAAGGCGAATTTGATGGCCAATAATTCTCTATCGCCTACATCGTAATTTCTTTCAGGGATGCTTAGTTTCCGGCATGCAAAAGCCACGGGATGCAGTAGAGCCTTGGGCCCTTGTCTTTGTGAAAGGATGGCACCAGTAGCTGTCTCAGAGGCATCGACTTCCAGAATGAAAGGCAAGGCTGGATTCGGGTGTCGTAGGACTGGTGCTGAGGAGAACAGTGCTTTTAATTTTAAGAATGCTTCCTGAGCCTCCAGAGACCAATGAAAACGATTATGCTGACGTGTAAGTTGAGTGATGGGGGCTACGATGGCCGAGAATCCTACAATAAATCTTCGGTAAAAATTTGAAAAACCTAAGAACCATTGTACCTCTTTTCTATCTACAGGAGCTGGCCACTCTTGGATTGCTTTGACCTTCTGGGGGTCCATTGCAACGCCGTCAATTGAGATTATGAATCCTAGAAACTGCACTTTAGTCTTTTCGAATTCGCATTTCTCTGCCTTAAGGTATAGTTTGTGTTTTCTGAGGATCGAAAGAACCAGTTTGACATGTGCCCGATGAAGCTCTATGGTAGCTGAGAAGATGAGAATGTCATCTAGGTAGACTACTAGGAAGTTGTCAAGATATTCGCGAAAGATATCGTTCTCAAGGTGTTGGAACGTGGCTGGGGCATTGCAAGGTCCAAATGGCATTACCAGGTATTTATAGTGTCCAAAACTGGATCTAAAGGCGGTCTTCCATTCATCGCCCGCTCAGATTCGGATAAGATTGTATGTGCCACGCAAATCTAGTTTGGAAAAGATGCGGGCGGATCTGAAACATTGAAATAGTTCCGGGATGAGAGGAAGCGGGTACCGATTCTTGACAGTGATTTTATTTATTTCCCTGTAATCAATGCAAGGTCGGAGGGATCCATCTTTTTTCTCTACAAAGAAAATACCAGCTCCGGCCGGTGATGAGGAGGAGCGAATGAACCCTTTCTCAAGATTTTCATCAATGTATGTTTTAAGAGTTTTTAATTCTGTTTCAGACAAAGGAAAGATGCGACCGAAAGGGATTTCAGCGCCCGGCAAAAGATCTATGGGGCAGTCATAAGGCCGATGGGGTGGTAGACAGTCAGCCTGTTGTTTATCAAACACATCTTTGAATTCCAGATAGCTTGTGGGTACATGTTGGAGATTATCGGATATGGTTGCAATGGTAGAAACAGAGGCTGGAGACGGGAGAAGGCAATGTCTGGAGCAGTATTGAGAAGAAAAAGAGACTTCTTTCTTGTTCCAATTAATCTGTGGTTCATGGGCTTGGAGCCATGGGAGTCCCAAGATAATGGGGAACATCGGAGAAGCGATGATATCAAAGCGCAGGTATTCTTGGTGGCCTGTATCAGTAGTGGTGAGGATGGGTCTGATTTCCTGAGTGACAGGTCCAGAACGAGGCAGGGACCCATCGGCTAGGTGGATCTGTAGTCTTTGGTTCTTAGTGGTTAAAGGAACGTGCAAGCTTGCGGCTAGTGAGGCATCCAAAAAACAGCTACACGCTCCGGAGTCAACTATAGCGGGTAGGCGAACCTCCTTTTCCGGAAGCTGTAAAGAAACAAAAAGAGTAACATAAGGTTGAGAAGACCCGGAAACTTGTTGGTTAATAGCAGACCGTAGGTAGGACTTACTGGGTCTCACGGGACAGGAACGGAGGAAATGTCCAGAACCCCCACAATAAAGGCACAGATTGCCCTGGCGCCTACGTAATCTCTCCTCTGAAGTGAGTGGGGCACGGACTAGACCAATCTGCATAGGCTCGGCTTCGGGAGTGGTAGGGACTGGTGGAGCCGGGTAAGGTGGATGGATAGGAGTCGGTTTAGGCATCATCCAGGTAGGGCGAGGAGCCTGGAAGCGCTCTGCACGTCGCTCACGCATGTGACGATCCAGTTTCGTGGTGATTTGGATGAGGTCTTCCAGGGAATCAGGGGTCTCGATCCTGGCCAGCTCATCCTTCAATGCTTCAGACAGGCCTTGACGGAACTGGTATTTAAGGGCAGGTTCATTCCAGCCAGTATCAGCTGAGCACTTACGAAACTCTACAATGTAGTCCTCTTCTGGTCTTCGTCCTTGGCTTAGATTATACAATAAGGCTTCGGCCGTGGCCGTGCGCTGGGGATCGTCATAAAATTGCGCCATACTTTCGAAGAAGGTGTCTACAGAATTCAGTATGGGGTTCCTCTGTTCCATTAGGCTATGAGCCCAAGCTTGTGGTTCATCTGCCAAGAGAGAAATGATGAAGCCAACTTTTACCACATCTAATGAAAAGGTCCTGGGTTGCAGGGCCAAATACAGGGAGAAAGCATTTTTAAAAGCCCTGAACTTTTTACGATTGCCGGAGAATCGCTCTGGTGTGGGAACCCTGGGTTCTGGAGCGGCCATGACCACAGTGGGATTGGTTGGTAACAGAGAAGAGGAACCTCCACTGGAAGGTACAGAAGCAGCGGCAGAAGCTGGAGATGGTCCGGAAAGTTGTTGAAAGCGGCCGTCGATTTGGGCGTAGCCGTCTTGCAATTTCTGGACAGCCTCAGTGAGAGTCGAGACCTGCTGACACAGGATCTCCAGTGGGGAACGCGCTCTGTCGGCCTCTGACATGGCTGGTTTGTACTGTCACTAATCGTACTCACCGAGGCCGAGATGCCGAGAGCGGTTTTGCCCTTGCGACTAAGCGCAGCCGTGCCCCCTGGAGTTGATACAGGGAGAGAACGGCACGAAGAGGTACAGGCTCCCCAATGGACTGCGGAAGACTTGCTTGTGGAGCCTTGACGTAGAAGAGCCGCTGTGCAGGTACTTAGTAGGTAAGGTGCAGCTGAAGACCACAGGCGGGAAGTCCAGAACCAGGCTGGGGATCGAACACCGGGGTGGTGCTATGGCACTGCAGGATCTGCAAGGTAGGGAGACAAGAGAAGAGAGTCCAGTTACAAGCAATAGGGTCAGGCTAGGAGACAGGAGACAGTCCAGGTAGCAGGCCGAGGGTCAAACACAGGAGATAGGTGGGAATCCAATAAACAGGCCGAGGTCAAGTCCAGGAGAGAGGCAAAGAGAAGTCCAAGGGCAAATCCGGGTCACAAAGGGTTATCAAGCAGAGATACAGGACACAAGTTCAGGTAACACAGGAAGCTGAGACAAACCAGCAACTTGTGTAATTCTCTGAGTGCCTTTTATAGGCCGTCCAGGGAATCACGTTGGGTGTGCACCAATGCGCGTGCGCGAGCGCCGTAGCGCCGAGCCACGAACGCGCATGCGCCGGAACGTCATTTCGCAGGGAATGCGTGAGAAACGACCGGACCTGAACGAGGGCTTCTTCTGACAGGCACCTCATGCCAAAGAACTCTGAGGATCTGAAAAAAAGAATTGTGGCTCTACATAAAGATGGCCTAGGCTATAAGAAGGTTGCCAAGACCCTGAAACTGAGCTGCAGCATGGTGGCCAAGACCATACAGCGGTTTAACAGGACAGGTTCCACTCAGAACAGACCTCGCCATGGTCGACCAAAGAAGTTGTGTGCACGTGCTCAGCAGCATATCCAGAGGTTGTCTTTAGGAAAAAGATGTATGAGTGCTGCCAGCATTGCTGCAGAGGTTCAAGGGGTGGGAGGTCAGCCTGTCAGTGCTCAGACCATACGCCACACACTGCATCACATTAATCTGCATGCCTGTCATCCCAGAAGGAAGCCTCTTCTAAAAATGATGCACAAGAAAGCCTGCAAACTGTTTTTTGAAGACAAGCAGACTAAGGACATGGATTAGTGGAACCATGTCCTGTGGTCTGATGAGACCAAGATAAACTTATGTGGTTGAGATGGTGTCAAACATGTGTAGCGGCAACCAGGTGAGGAGTACAAAGACAAGTGTGTCTTGCCTACAGTCAAGCATGGTGGTGGGAGTGTCATGGTCTGGGGCTGCATGAGTGCTGCCGGCACTGGGGAGCTACAGTTCATTGAGGGAACCATGAAGGCCAAAATGTACTGTGACATACTGAAGCAGAGCATGATCCCCTCCCTTTGGAGACTGGGCCACAGGGCAGTATTCCAACATGATAATGACCCCAAACACACTGCCTTCACGCTATTGAGTATCTGTGGGGCATCCTCAAATGGAAGGTGGAGGAGCACAAGGTCTCTAACATCCACCAGCTCCGTGATGTTGTCATGGAGGAGTGGAAGAGGACTCCAGTGGCAACCTGTGAAGCTCTGATGAACTCCATGTCCAAGGGGGTTAAGCCAGTCCTGCAAAATAATGGTGTCCACTCAAAATATTGACACTTTTTGGCCCAATTTGGACATTTTCACTTAGGGGTGTACTGACTTTTGTTGCCAGCGGTTTAGACATTAATGGCTGTGTGTTGAGTTATTTTGAGAGGACAGTAAATTTACACTGTTATACATGCTGTACACTCACTACTTTACATTGTAGCAAAGTAGTTTCATTACTATTTTAAATGGAATGGGTTGTTTTACAAGGTGAGGGTTCACATATACTTTAAGCAGTCACCTTGATAGAATAGACAGGACAGGAGGTTTTTAGCAGCTCAATGATTTCACTACTAAAAGTAGAAACTGTTTGCTAAACAGGTGGAATAAATAGCTCCCTATGGAATAGGCTACACAAGGAGCTTGTAGCTGCATAGTGTAGCATACCCCCCCAACTTAATGAGATTGAAAAAAAGGAACCGTACCACAACTGCCCAGTAACTGCATGCAATTAGGTCCAGGCTTTTAGGGGTTATAAAAGGCGGTGAGGAGGTGACAAAACCCCTTATATTGGCTTTTTAAAATAACAAATGAATCATTTAGATGTTGGTTTAGCAAAGTAAAGACACTTGATAGTTAAAAAGTTTTTTTTTTTTTACAGAAATAGATACATCAGATCAAAAAGAGGGACAATGGAGGAAGTAAAAGGGACAGAGGTATTGTGTTATATAAGAGGGAAAGTCCCTTGAAATGGGGACCGTTGGAAGCTATGGTTATCAATTTTACATGAGCCATGATACTCTAATTATGTGTGATTGATCACTACAAGATGCCACTACATGCTACTTGTGTAGTTTATAGGGAGCCATAAATTCAAATAATTAGTGATCAATTCCTTGTCCTAGCAATTAATTTCTTTAGATTTTAGTGGCTCAATTAAGCTAACAAAAATCTCCCTGTAACTGTAGCCTAAGGAGGCTTCCGTTCTACAGCAAAAGAGTAAATTGTCTATTCAGCTTGAAGCAGAACTAAACTGTCTCAATCACCATTAACTACTTTTAATCCTTAGGCTACTAGCCTTAGTAAATAGATGTAGCACTACCCCTGCAGGGGTTGCAGATGACTGGGTTCCTCACTCCTGCACAGCCAGGCAATAGGCATTTTCCACTCTCTCTCCAGACACAAGGAACAGTCTTTGAGCTTGGTTTTTGTTATTTATTAGGGGTAATAACTTGGATGGGGCATGGGATTTATGGGATGCTTAGATTAACTTGCAACAAAACAGAGACAACTTCCTCCCTATGTACATGCTCCAGAACTGTCCTTTTGAACATTGACAGTCTCTGCCTATTAAAGATGCAAAAGCCCCATAAAGCGGAGTTCCACCCAAAAGTGGAACTTCCGCTTATTCGCCCCCCCCCTCCGGTGCCACATTTGGCACCTTTCAGGGGGGAGTGGGGAACGGGGACCTGTTTTTGACACGTTCCCTTCCCCACTTCTGGAGATGACGCTGCGGCAAAACTCGCCCCCCCCTCCTCCTTCCATCGCCACCAGGTCAATTAGGAAGCAGCTGTGAAGCCGAAAGGATTCACTTCCGGGTTTCCTTACTGGCAATGGTGGGGGTGCCAACATCGCATGCTCCCTGAACAGGTAAGTGTCCATATATTAAAAGTCAGCAGCTGCAGTATTTGTAGCTGCTGACTTTTAATTTTTCGTGGGGTGGGCGAACCTCTGCTTTAAGGACTAGGAACTTTCAGTCCCTTGGAAAGTAGCACAAAGTGCTGTAGACTGCATTCCGGAGTATCTCCACTCCCCCCTGTAGACGCTGATCCCAGCTCTACCGACTGCAGGAAATACCAATCCACATGGCTGCTTCTTCACCAACCCACCCGGCTGCACCTTCACCAGCCCACCCGGCTGCTCTGAAAATCTCCCATGGCAAAGGATAGGAAAGATTAAGCACAACGCTGTCCTCCAGAAAGGCTGCTACATGTGGCAGCTTTTCCCCTTTGTATGTCCCTGACCATGCTGATTTACTCACACTGTCCTCCTTCCTTACGCTGCTTCTCAGGCAAGATTTCTTCCAAACTGCAATACTATCAAGATCCCCCCAAGCCAGCCCAAGCTCCAGCCTGAGGGAGAGTCCCACCCAGACCAGGGGTCCCCCTCAAGGATCACGACAGTCTCCTCGGCACTCCATCTTCTACATGACTCCCCTGCCAGCATGACTCATCCATATGTAAGAGCTGGCTCAGCCACTATGCCAGGCCCACTGCCCGGGGATAGGCTAAGCTCCCCTAAGTATGCCATTCAACCTTCCTGGCCTCTGCCCTCCAGCTTCTAGAAATTTCTCCAAACTTCCAGAACCAGGGGGAGGCACCAGAGATATGCCTCTATGAGTCATCAAACCTGAACTGTAGTAACCCATGACCCAATTAAGACTCACAAGTTAACTATGAGCCAAAACATAGATTTACCTACACTCACACTAGTAGCAAACTAAAGGGTGCTACACTCACACTAGTAGCACACTAGGGGATGCTACATAGATAAGAAAGCATATTATGTTTACGCTGTACTTGTTTTCAAACTTTTTTCTTCTGTGGTTTCCCGGTTTCTTCCCTAGGCCAAAATTATGTCATACATCCTAGGAGTCCTCATGGGTAGTTTTTTTTTCATCTGGAAAAGGGAAGGAGGCGAGGAGGGGTTTTCTCAGCCTCCATGCCTGAGATAAGGGCAGATCGATTCCAGTAAGTAAATGCTACATGAATCATCAGCCTTTCCTGAACATGGCTATGGCTAGAAATGCTAGGGGTGTGTTTAAAAAATGAATTCAAAATAAGGCATGGAGACATGGATGGATGGATGGGTGAGTTTGCTTTGAATTATAAAAAAGAATTAAAAAGAGTTTTCAGTTTGATGTGCTCAGATACAGACACTCTAACATGTTTCAGCTACACTGGCCTTAGTCCTAGCTAAGACTAAGGCCAGTGTGGCTGAAACACGTCAGCGGGGTCTGTTGTTGGATTTTTACTGATGTGCCAATAAATTGCGATATATTTGGAAGATTCTGCTTTGTTGCTAACATGGAAACTCTAAGGACAGGTGTGTGAAATGAGTGGGAATAGGTGAGAACGTGTTGCTCATATAAACATGAAAATTCCTTCATAAAGGACTTTTGTGAGATATTGAGATATTGATATCTTGTCGAAAGCTACATACCCCCCAAAATGCAAAAATTGTCATCAATAATGCCACGTCCCCATCCTAAACGTGGACGGGGCAACCTGCGCTAGCACTTATCAATTCAGATCATTCGCATATTTGTATACTATGTCCGGGTAGGTAATTTTTTGTATATTCGTTATATCTATGAACATGAATGTGGCTGATGATCCAATGAATGACTATATAATCTTGTAATTACTTAAAGGGGACTTTAACGGTACCAACTGACTAGTAAAAGAAATTATATAAAATATACACTTTATTAACAAAGTTACCACACATCAAGAATATCTAACAACCAATGCATTAGTGATAATGTGTGACAATCTGCATCATATGAAGATCCATTCACCCAGATGTCATTCAGATGGCAGCAAGAAAATCTCAATGCATTTCAACTCAAAGAGTCTTCATTAGGAGGAAATTGATATAGTCTAGAACAGGGGTGTCAAACCCAATTTTATCGCTGGCCACATCAGCATTATGATTGCCCTGAAAGGGACAGTTGTATCTGTAAGACCAGATGTCCAGAGCCAGGCCCCAATGGTAAGAAGTCAAGAACCCCCACCCTCCCTTCAATCACAGTGCCACCCCCACCCCTTACCATGTGCAGCTGCTGGGAAGAAGCTGGGGGTGGAGCTGAGAAGCAGCAAATGCAAGGAGGAATGGAGTCAGCTGCCAGAGTCTGGTGAATGCTGAGATTGGGGAGGCGGAGACAAGGTGGTGCTGCGGCTGCAGAGACAGGCATAGAATCTGTAGAAGGAGATCTGTCCTCCTCTCTGCTGCTGACTACTGAGACAGGTGGGAGGCAGAGACGAGCATCTTTGTGGTTGCACAGAGAAGTGCAGGATCTGGCGGAAGAGCTCTATCCTCCTCTATGCTGCTGACTGCTGAGACAAGGTGGAGGTGGAGACAAGGAGGGTGCCACAGGTGTAGGAGAGGTGCGAGGGCCACATGAAATGGCATAGATTCGGCCCGCGGGCCTTGTGTTTGACACATGTGGTCTAGAATATAGATATATGTAAGTGTTCACTCCACACCTAATTGACAATTATACAAAAAGCCAAAACATTTAGGTGTGGAGCGTTGAAACACATTGAGGTTTTTTGCTGCCATCTGAATGACATCTGGATGAATGGGACTTCATATGATGCAGATTATTACTGATGCATTGGTTGTTACATATTTTTGATGTATGGTAACTTTTAAACTTTGTTAATAACGTGTATACTTTATATAATTTCTGTTACTAGTCAATTGGTACAGTTAGAATCTCACCCGGTTCCCCTCTTAGAGGAATTACAGTTTAATAGGGATGAGGTACCATTTATGACGAAGGATGGAATTTAGCGACAAGTATAAGTGACTACATAATCTTCTGTGACTGTTTATGGTCTCCAAAAAACTTAACTGTCCTTTTGAACATTGACAGTCTCTGCCTATTAAAGATGCAAAAGCCCCTTAAAGCGGAATAAAAATGTATTGAAAGTGAATATTTTTCCATTTGTTGTGGTGCGTTGGCAGCCCATTTATAACGAATTGAATGCATCAACCCAATGCACATTAGCACATGCCGTCACATGTGTTAACGTATCGCTTTAGTGTAAATGGGCCCCAAATCCTAATGCCGCGTACACATGAGCGGACTTTATGGCAGACTTTGCCCGGCGGACTGGATTTCGTCAGACAATTCGATTGTGTATGGGCTCCAGCGGACTTTGTTTTCTCAAAAGTTGGACGGACTTAGATTTGAAACATGTTTTAAATCAATCCGCCGAAATCGAGTCCAGTCGAAAAGTCCGCTCGTCTGTATGCTAGTTCGATGGACAAAAAGCCACGCTAGGGCAGCTATTGGCTACTGGCTATGAACTTCCTTGTTTTAGTCCGGTCGTACGTCATCACGTGCGAATTCAACGGACTTTGGTGGAGTGTGTGGAGGTAAGTCCGTTCATTCAGAAAGTCCGTCGTAAAGTCCGCCAGGCAAAGTCTGCCATAAAGTCCGCTCGTGTGTACGCGGCATAACAGCGACAGGATCATGGATCTCAAACACCAAGATGGAAAGCACTGATTTTTAAGTTCGTTACATGGAAACTCATATCTAAGGGCAGGTGTGTGAAATGCATGGGAACAGGTGAGCATGTGTTGTTCATATAAACATCAATATTCCTTCATAAATCAGCGAAGATGACCTGACACTGCTAGAGACGGTCAGATGCTCCTTCTCTCATCGCCTGTTGGGTGGAAGCTACACGGCTCATCCTTCATCCCACTATACGCTTCAGCTAACTTCCCTGTGATACCTGTAAATAAAATCCAAACAGGATGGGCTTTTCTGCCTGACCCCTTCACCTGAAATAATAATAAAGCTCAGGCGATAGAATCCTGCTGTAGAGCCCTTCACGGATCTTCTGCTTCCCTGAGCTGATGACAGGTGGCAGAGTGCTGCAAAGCCGCCTTTGATTTGGCCGTAGAATCACCTGAACTCACAGGATCAGCCTGTTATCCCTGGAGAAGGCTTCTGATGGGCTTAGCATTACCTGAAAGGTCCCCGGGAAGGAACACAGATCAGTAGTTTACATGACTTAGAGCAGAAGGCAAACAGAAAAGAGCACTGCCTTAGTGTCAGAGAGGAAATAAAGGATTAAACACAGCCAATAAAACACTAAAATCCTTTTCAATATTCTTTTTTTTATCATATTTACATATGCCTAATGAGCTTCTGAAACCCAACATAAAAAATTTTTTTTCGCTGATTTTACATAAGATCATATTTCATCCACAAGACTTCATAAAAATTATCTTGGTAAAAACTCTCAATTTTCCTAATTGAGAAGCTTAGGCAAAATTTGCTTGGAAAAGGAGCAATCTACACTTTTTCTTTTTGGAGAGTACTTTGGCGTGTATTTAGGGAGATTACATTTTTTTTAATCATTTGAATTTTTTTCTTCTTTTTCATGTTTTATTGTGTGCGTTTGATCATTAGTTGTGTACTGTTTGTTTATATTTTTCCCAATGTCTGATTTTTTTTGTGAAAAAAATGTAAAAAATATTAGGACTAGTGAGTGGCTGCCTTGTACTGCATTGCAAAGTTGACAAACTGCTTGCATACTAGTGAAAATCAGGAAGAATGGCAAAACCATTTATATATATATCATTGGTGGTTTACTTGGCACTATTCCTGGCTCTCACTTTTTTTCATGTTATACTGCTTTTTTTTAAATTTTAATTCCACCTTCAATACCCTAATTCCTCAAATGTAGAAAAAAAATAGCAATAGAATTATATCCAAAAATTAGAAAATGCAAATGCAAGAAATAATATCATTAACATATAAAATGCGTGAGAAATGAAATTAAAATTGAAATACACACACATTGTATATGTTACACTTTCTACATTTATGATTTTAGATCTTGCATCAAGATATAGGGGTTGATTTACTAAAATTGGAGAGTGCAAAATCTGGTGCAGCTCTGCATAGAAAACCAATCAGCTTCCAGAATCATATTGTGAAGTTCACAGATGATACGGTAGAAGCTGGACTCATGGCTCATTTTGATGAGTCCATGTACAGGCAGGGAGTGGAAAACTGGGAGGTCTAATCCAAAGTTAACCATCTCACCATTAACTTAACCACTTGCTTACTAGGCACTTAAACCCCCTTCCTGCCCAGACCAATTTTCAGCTTTTAGCGCTGTCACACTTTGAATGACAATTGCGTGGTCATGCTACACTGAACCCAAATAAAAAATTTTATCATTTTTTTCACACAAATAGAGCTTTCTTTTGGTTGTATTTAATTGCTGCTGGGTTTTTATCTTTTGCTAAATAAAACGAAAAAGGACCGAAAATTTTGAGAAAAAAAACCTGTTACATAGTTTGTTATAATATTTTGAAAACAGGTAATTTTTCTTCTTCGCTGATGTGTGCTGATGAGGCTGCACTGATGGGCACTGATAGGCTGCGCTAATGGGCACTGATAGGCTGCACTGATGGGCACTGATAGGAACTAAGGTGGCACTAATTGGCACTGATAAGCACTTATGGTGGCACTGATAAGCACTGATGAGGCGACACTGATAGGTGGCACTGAGAGGTGACACTGATGGGTGGCACTGATGGTTGGCACTGATGGGCACTGATAGTTGGCACTAATGGGTGACACTTATGGGCACTGATAGGTGGCACCAAAGGGCACCGATGGGTGGCACTGATAAGCGGCACTGATGGGCACTGATAATCACTGATGGTTAGCACTGATGGGCATTGATTGGCAGCACTGGTGGGAACTGATGGGTGGCACTGTGGGCACTGGTAGGTGGCACTGTGGGCACTGGTAGGTGGTACTGATGGGTACTGATAGGTGGCACTGGTAGGTGGTACAGTTGGCACTGGCAGCTGGCACTGGTGGGCACAGAAAATTCAGCCGCGGCTTTCTGTGTGAGTGATGATGTCCCTCTGACAGACGCCAGTGATCGGCTGTTTTTTCCCCTCACGCTGACAGCGTAAGGAAAAGAAAAAATACAGATTACCGATCTTCTGTTTACAACACGTGATCAGCCGTCTTTGGCTGACAGCTGATCACATGGTAAGCAGCCGGGATTGACCCCTACTATGATCTGTGATCAGCCGAGTCTCATAGACTCGGTAATCACAGAGAGCACCCTCCTGGCAATTAAGGTCCGCGTTGTAGCCGTCTTTCGGCTATAGCATGGGCGGCAAGTAGTTAAAGATGGCAAAGGAACTGATTGGGGATTTTAGGAAGACCAGCATCACTCCCCTCTCCACATCAGGGGTGAAGCTGGTCCCTTGATTTAAAAATTTGGAAGTGCTCACTTCGAGCACCAATAAAGTCAGCTTAGTGAAGAAGGACAAATCAACAGCTTTGCTTTTTCAGGGTGACTGAAGTGTGTTGGCCTTGGTACTTCAGTCCTCTTCTCATTTTATAGGTGTGTTTTAGAGAGCATCCTTAAAGCGTAACTCCACTTTTGTTGAGAAAAAAAACATTACCCTCTGGGTGATCTATGTACATTGCAAGGATTTTAACAAACTTTGTTGCAGATTACTACCTTTTGTTATTCTGAAGAAATCCCTCTGTGTTTGTTTGTGTCCATTTTGGAAAGTGAGTCTAATGGGAGTGGTTTCATGATTATCAATCAGCTGTGCACCTGCAGAGCTTTAATGAGTAAAATTGCAAGGTCTGCACCTCTTAAGACGTGATTTCCTATTGGGAGTATCTGACCAAAAATGACATATTTGTTGCAGGGGATGCCGGAAAGCTGACTTATATCTTAGTGCAGACTTTTGGGGAAATTGGTGAGCCAATCACACAAGCAGGAAATTATGTTTCTGGGGGGTGGTCAGTACGCATTCTGCACAGAATATCTCCAGGTAGCCATATTGCATTGCATTTCCAGACAAATACAGAGATGCAGATTGAAAAGGAAAGGTAACTTTTAATAACATTCAATTACAATATGACTCGCAATTGTATACGGCATACGCTATATTATTTTTTCTATATTTGCTATTTTTTTCCCCCACAAAAGTGGAGTTACCTTTTACCTGGCTATACCCTAGTAGATTTTTGGACAAGCATTCTTACAAAAATTTGCTTTTATCTCAGGACATGAGTTGATGAATGTTGTTCCAGAGTACTCCAAAAATGTGTTCACTTTTACTCTTCAGTGTTGGAACAAATAGACTTTCCTGGACGAAAACAACATTTACTGTTAGAAAGTCGCTTGTTTGAGAAAAAATTTCCATACTGCTTTTCTCATCACTGAAACATCGATTTGATCTCACTAAGGATTAGAAAATTGAATGAACATTTTCTAATAAAAATTCCAGCAATGTATGGTCTGTTGTACTTCTTGCATTACCCTTTGGTACAGTACTTGCTCTGCTAAACATAAACAGGCTTTGCAGCGGGTTGTAAAGGCTGCCCAGAGGATTATTGGCAGCAGTCTGCCCGCCCGGGTATAATTTACAACAGCAAGCGTAGGCAGATGGCTCTAAACATTGCTCTTGGACTCTTTGGTGCCCCCATCTTCCTTCAGGTTGGAGGTTCCCCAACATTAGGGCTAGCACCACCAGGTCAAGGAACAGATTTTTCCCTGATACTGTGAGCCTGAAAAATTCAGCATCACCCCGAATTATTTCTACTTTTGTTAGTAGTATTTTTTTCTGTGCAATTTGAGATCAATAATATTGCACCCTAATATTGATAATACTGCAATCTTATTGAGCCTTCTGCTGCTTATCTGTGTAGTTGTTGTTCACACAAATTGGTGTAGATGTAGCACCCTCCTAGTTCAGAGTAGGCTGCTAGGTAAATTTAGTTAGCTATCCTGTAACAGTGCAGCAAGGGTTGATTACTTAGGGCTGTTCAATGTCTCACCGGCTGCTGCTCTGCTACTTTTAGAAGTACAGTAAAACCTTGGATTGTGAGCATAATTCGTTCCGTTAACATGCTTTATAATCCAAAGCACTTGCATATCAAAGTGAATTTCCCTATAAGAAATAATGGAAACTTAGATGATCCACAACCATTTATTCATAGGTCTTTCAGTTTATAGTTGATATAAAAAGATTATAGCAATGTGATAGGTTGTGTAACCATAAAATGTCCATCCACAAATGTCAGCCTCCACAAGGGTATTAGAAGCAAAATCCAGCAGGAGCGACAGAGTATAAAAATAGAAGAGCGGCGCCTCTAAGTGTAGCAATAAGGTTAATGAAGGTACAACATTTAGCAACTCACATGGTTGATGAATAAAACAGGCATATCTAAGTATGCAGGCATCTGGGGTAAAGCTGTCCACAGCTGACTATCCTCCACACCGCTGGCTCTCACCGCTGTCAGTCTGCAATCGTGACTGGGAAGACTACCCTGAAAGTGAGTCTTGAGGCGCTCATGGAGCGCAGAGTGGAAGGTATGACATCGATGGCACTGTGGGGGATGGTCTATGTGGACAGCTTTACCCCGGATGCCCGCATACTTAGATGCGCCTGTTTTAATCATCAACCATGTGAGTTGCTAAATGTTTTATCTTCATTAAATGTAACCATATTGCTACACTTAGAGGGGCCTCTCTTCTCTTTTATACTCAGTTGTGACGTAATGCTACTTGTATATCAAGACATCACTTGTATATCAAGTCATAATTTGTTAAAACATTTTGCTTGTCTTGCAAAACTCTCTCAAACCAAGTTACTCTCGAACCAAGGTTTTACTGTATAGTAGAATGGAGAGTAGGACAGGCAGTCTGAATATTTATGGTGCTCCAGACAATCCCTGGGGATGTGGGCCCAGAAGGTGGATGGAGAGGCCATAAATATTCCGAGGCCTAGCAGCCAGGGTGAAGAGTTCCTGGGTCCAGTCCTTCAGGAGGAGTCCCCTGTGCAGAGAGAGACAGAGAGGAAGCCAAAAGGAGCTTTTGAAGACATTGAGGTCCCCCCCAAGCAATTGCAGTAAAGCCAGGAGTTGTACAAGACAGCAAAGAGAGTACATTGTAGCCAGAGGTTGTGCAATACAGGTTGCATTTTTTTTTACAGAGCAGCAAGAAGCCAAACATATATTAATATTATTTATCTTTATTACTAGTTATATTATTATTATTTATCGTTACACTTTTATCTTTATTCTTATTGATAATATTGCACTTTAATATTGATAATATTGCAATCTTCTTCAGCATTTTACTGCTTTTTCCAGTAGTTGTTACTCACATGAAACAACTGTTTGTAATATAATATTATTATTTATCTTTGCATTTTTATCTCTATATCTATAAATACATTTATTTTATTATCATTTTTATTATCAGCTTTCTTGACATGTTTATCTTTATACTTATCAATACATTTAACATTAATATTATGTAATTTTATTATGAATTATTATTGTTATCATTTATCTTTATACGTTTATCTTTATACTTATATATACATTTTATTTTATTATTTATCTTTAATATTATTTATCAATATCTTTATACCTGCATGTATTTTTATTGCAATCATATTGAGCATTCTGCTGCTTTTTTAGGTAGTTGTTCACATGGAACAAATGTTTGTAAATGTAATATTATTATCATTTATCTTTAAATATTTTGTTATAGTTTAGATTTATTATCATTAATCTCTACACAGTTATCTTTAGAAAACAAAAACAAAGAAAAATTCCCAGCTCAACTTACCAACCGGGCTGCAACAAACCAAATTGTCCTGTCTAAAGCCTTGTACACACGATCACACTCTCCGACGGGAAATTTTCAATGACAGCCTGTTGGCGGTAAATCCGACTGTGTGTATGCTCCATCGGACAATTGTTGTCGGACTTTCTGCCAACAATTTTTTTTTCTAGTGATATCAAGAATAATGTTATTATGCTTTTTTTTTTTTTTTTTATTTGGGTAAGTTACCACAACACCATTATCCGTTGTTTTTAAGATCAAAGATACAACTATGTTGGTGTCCCTTGTAAATTTTACATTGTATTTTTTAAAAATGTAACTGCCTACTCCCAAACTGTCATTTGAAGTAAAACATATAGCCAAGTATTATTCTCCACTATTTTTTTATTGTGCATTACAAAAATAAAACAAATAAAATTAGACATGCGATCTGCCAATAGAACTTAACCAAAAAGTGCATTCTATGCATCCAAAAATATAGAAAATATACCAAATCAAATCATTATTCAACCAAAAAAATAATGTCAAAGCAATAACTCCAAGGCCAATAATAAATAACACGTTATCTCCTCCGATTCCGCAACATGTCTGGTCGACGAATGGCCATTCAGGAACGAACTGAAAAGCACAAATTGAAAAGGGTGAAATAAAAAGTACAAAATGAAAAGCGCAAATCAACACTCACCAAACACAAAATTAGCAGAAGGAGCCCAAAGGGTGGCGCTAAAGACCTGAAAAACAACGTAGTACGTAACTACGTTCGTAATTGTTTGCCAAAAATTGTGTGGCCGTGTGTAAGACAAGTTTGGGCCAACTACCTTCGGACAAAATTCCACGGTTTTGATGGCCAACAATCCGATCTAGTGTATACGAGGCTTAACAGTTTACATTAAAGTGGAGGTCCGCCCACCGCTGAAAAAATTAAAAGCCAGCAGCTACACAAACTGCAGCTGCTGACTTTTAATAATAGGACACTTACCTGTCCTGGAGTCCAGCGATGTCAGCACTGCAGCTGATGTTTCCATTAGCTGTGGGGTTCTGTCGGTGCCATTGCTGGTAAGGGAACCTGGTAGTGAAGCATTACGGCACTCTCCTACTGGCCCGGTGGCGGGGGAAGGTGGAGAGAGCTGAGCTGCTGACGTAATGCGCCGCGGCCCAGTCTCCCGGAAGTGGGGACAGGATACCTGTCAAAGACAGGGAGGGAGGAGACAAATGAGCGGAAGTTCCACTTTTGGGTGGAACTCCGCTTTAAAAACCCATAAAATAGCACGATGGCAGCAAAAGTGCCCAGTGTGCCCCCCCTCACCACCAAACAACCAAAAGTACCAATAAACGGTAACTGCCCCAACCCATGACTGTCCTTAACAGCAAGGAGTACATGGAAGGGCAAAATTCCCAGCCCCTGTTTTTAATGAGATCTGTTAGACAGGACAATTTGGTTTGTTGCAGGCTGGTTGGTAAGTTGAGTTGGGAAATTTTCTTTGTTTTTGTTTAACATGCATTGCCCTTCTATGTGCTCCTTTCTGTTAAGACCAGTTTATCAATATCTTTATACCTAGAAAAATTTTATATAAATCGCAAGCATACCAATGGCATGTTCTCCAACTTTTCACCTTCACACACAATACTAAGTTGTCGAACAGACAAATTAAGGCTTTTGGTGGAGACCAAGGAGTTGACTCCCCCATCGATAATTTCCTTTATACCTCTCTACCCTTCACCTTCCCCTTATATTCTCTTCCCTCCTCCTACCCTTCTCTACTCGTACATCCTTAAAACACCTTAGCTTAGTCTTTGGGCTTACTATGTGTCCTAATATCTAATATCATCTCGTTGTTCCTGATAGAAAACTAATTTGACGACACAATACACGGCCTAGACTCACATCCCATGCAACCACTCAAACAATTAACCAACTATAAGGACACATCCCCGTTTTCTTCGATGACATAAGATAAAAGGTTATCTCTAATGTAATTTTGCTTAATTTATTATTGAATCCTAATTGGATATTAAGACCGATTAATGTTCATGCTGTTTTGTTTTATATGCATAAGTCATAGATCACATATCTATTCCAAATACAGTTTTGTATTTACATATTGTTTACATGATGATGTTGTAATTTGCTATTATTTCCTTCAATAAAAACTTTATTGGGAAAAAATAAATAAAAATAATATTTATATGATTTATCTTTATTATAGTTTAGATTTATTACAACTTATCTTTACACATTTATCTTTATACTTTTAGATATATTTAATATTATTATTTATCTTTATTATTATTTATTTTTACACTTTTATTTTTATATTTGCATTACTTCCATAAACTTATATTGGAATCTTATTAAGCATTCTGCTGCTTTTTCATGTAGTTGTCACATTGAACATATTGGTGTGCATTTAATATTATTATTACTTGTCTTTACACTTTTAAATGTATAATTTTGTCTTGTTTTTAATATTGTCCGCGGAACCTGATTACCTTATTTTGTTTCTTTAATGTATAACATGTTTTTGGAATGACATTAAAATTACCCTTATCCTTATAATACATGGTGAAAGTTTTGGTACACCTGCATTGTTTGTGAACAGTTAAATGAAGTTCTCTTTTTAGAGAAGAAGCACTGAATCAAAATTCAGGGAAACCTCTGGAGTAAACTGTTTACTTAGATTCACAATGGCACCAATTAGTAAGAGATCAAATAAGGCCCACAGTGATTAGAGATTCCCTGCGTAACATGAATGAAGCAGAGAAACACTCCAAGTTCTATCTTGCATCCCAAACTCTCCTCAAATGACCATCCAGATCTATGAATCAGCTGCATGTGATGTGTAGATCAAAGACCCAAGCTGGCTTCTGAAACAGCTTCAAATAGAAGTCCTGGCTGTCTAAAATCTCACCTTGCACCTCCACTATGATCTCACTTTACTTCTTCTATCACCAAAGACATTTGTGGTGTTTAATGCTTGGGCTGGCTTCTCAAGCACTGGGGTTGTGTTACATCAGTAAAGAGATTGGCAATAGGCAGCCACCAGTCCTGGCTCAGCTGGGATTCTTTTGAAGAGTATTATGCTTCAATTAAGTCTTTCCAAACATCTACTATAAGCAGGTATGGGAACCTATATTTAGAAACCCATTGTTTTAACTTACTATATATTAATTATATTATGTGTATAAAGTTAACCTGAAGTCCACTATAGTTCTTTTAACAATTATCATAGAACCGATACCACTCCAAATGCCCACGCTTAGATCTCCTCTTTCCACCTCAGGTACAGGCACAGCTCTAGAACTCAACTCTGCTAATATACACCAAACAATATTGAGCATTTTTTTTTTGCTCACAAAACACACTGGATTCCTATTATTCCTGTTAAAGTATCATGGACTGATAAGACATACTTTTGGCACTCTGCTCTTAGTTTTGATGTGGTTAGCCCCACTTAGGCAAGCCCTTCAGAAGAAGGCTGAAAGGTTAATATTTTTACATTTGTCTTTCAAACTTTTTTTTTTTACTGGGTATATACAGACAGTTAGGTTTTGGAAACTGGAGAGTGCAATATCTGGTGCAGCTCTGCATAGAAACTACATAGGCTACCAGGCAGAGCTGCACCAGATTTTGCACTCACCAGTTTTAGTAAACCAACCCCTTTTTGTTTCGTTCAGCCTGCAGTACGGTTGCAGGAATCTCTCCCATTGCACTATTGCATTCTGACAGCAGGGATTCCCCCTGTTCCTCGGTTTCTATTGAACTGGAAGGGAAGAGGGATACAGACACATGGAAATTCGGCCAGTTCCTGCTCAACCAGCAGCATTTTGATTGGTGTATACCTTGCTTTAGTGAGTTTCTTTAACCAGAGGGTTAAAGGAGCTCCCAGATAAGCAGACTTTGTATTTTCATTAATTATGGTAAGCTTTTCTATTTAATAATGTTAGGACTACAATGGATCAAGCAATATTAAAGGATAAGTTCACCCTTTGACAAAAAAATTATAAATGCACATTTTTTTTTGCAGGTAAAAAAATTTCCCACTACTAATTTGTTGTTGCAGAAACCTATAAAGCATTGCACCAGCGATCAGCAGGAGGCGATTCATCTCATTCCCATTGTTCTATGCGTTTTTTAAGTTTGCTAAATGTGAGCAGATTTTAGCTCTATATAAATGCGGTGTTTTATCAGCAGTATTGCGCTATGATTGTTTTTTCCCTTTACTTTGAGTAATATCTTTTTGGGAGACAAGTATGTTTTTGGGAGACAAGTGTTGCAAAACCAAAATCCCTGTAGGAGGATAAGTGACCCAGAGACCTGGATGACACTGGGGAGCAGTGTCATAGGTACTGGAGAAGATTCATCCTTAGCGATCTTATGTCAACGTATGAGCGCTGTTTGACCAACTCTGAGGTGAGCGGCCATTTCTTCTGAAGGTGTGGAGCAGCCCCCCTTCTCTTCTCTTGTTTTTTTTAGCTATTTGAACTGCAGAAAACTATTTAAATTTTCGCTAGCATTTACAGCCCTACTTTGGAAGGATTGTCTATTTGATTATTCCAAGCACGGTGTGCATATTGCTGGATTTTTCATTACTTGGACACTTTGTATATTTTTGTATATTTTTTTATATTCTTTGTAATATATATATATTTTTTGCATCTTTTTGCGAATTTATTTTTTACTTATATTGCACTATTTTGATTGTCATATATATGATTGGCTTATGGCATGTTTTGACATTAAAGGTGATTAGAATAAGCTCACCATTCACATCCTATTTCATTCTTCACTTTAGTGTTTGAGTTCACTAAAAATAGTTGCAGCTGTTCTTAAAAATGGAACTTCCATTTTTCGGAATCCCCCCCCCTTCCGATGTCACATTTGGTACCTTTCAGGGGGGAGCAGATACCTGTCTAATACAGGTATTTTGCTTCCACTTCCAGGAATAGAGAGCCGAGCCACCCAAGGGTACCTATGTCACTTCCGGCGCCTTCTCCACCCCCCCGCTGTCTTCTGGGAGACACACAGGTCCCAGAAGACAGCAGGGACCAGTGGGATCGTGCAGCGCGAGTCACGCATGCGCAGTAAGGAATCAGGAAGTGAAGCTGCAAGGCTTCACTTCCTGATTACCTTACCGAAGATGGGGGCACCTCCACCCGAAAGCCGAGGGACGGGTCGGCTTCGGGTGCCGACATTGCAGGCGCCCTGGACAGGTAAGTATCCTTATTTTAAAAGTCAGCAGCTACAGTATTTGTAGCTGCTGATTTAAAAAAAAAAAAAATAGGTGGAACTCCGCTTTAAATTTTAGTGTTTCCGGCGTTGCACTGTGCAATCCTCTTTCACATATAGTAAAGTATTTTTTATTGATTATCATTCTTCTGCAGATCTGTCACTGTATCTGTGTGCTTGTATCTCATACAAGCAAGCCGATACATGCTGATAGGAGGAATCAATGAACTACCACAGCACTCACAGCACCGTGGTAATACATTGAGAACTACAAGCTGACAGCTGATAAGGTTTTTAATTCACAGAGAACGCACACACTTAGTTTAGTTTAAATTTTATACTTCATGTGGAAAGATCCATTAGTCACCCTACCTGTGATCTTCACCTTCGGCACGTTTCACCCATCTGGGGTTTAAAGTATATGTGAACCCTTCCCTTGTAAAACAGTCCATTCAGTTTAAAATAGAAATGCATAGAAAAAGCACAACTTTGCACTACAGGTGCATCTCAAAAAATTAGAATATCTATACAGACTGGGAAAAAGACTTACAGATTCAGTTCTCTGAACATCAATGGCAAAAGGCCCTACAATCCATTTATAAATCCACTAGCTGCACCACTCTCTGGGAATTAATGCATAAAATACACCTAAGATGGTACCTAACACCACAGAGACTGGCCAAATTCCAAACACAATCCTCATCCAAGTGTTGGAGAGAATGTGACCACATAGGCACCCTATCTCACATTCTATGGTCATGTCCAGCCTTAAAAGACCTCTGGACAGAGGTGGAACACCTTATACAAGATATCTGTCACCTTCCCATCACACTTACCCCACAATTGGCCATACTGAACTTGACTACTGAATTACTGCCACCACCCTTCAGACTAGTGATTACACACATACTCCTAGCTACCAGATTACTCATAACTAGACGATGGAAAACAACCTTAACCCCATCGCTGTCCGAAGTCATCACACTAGTTCACTCCCATTTCGCGTATGAATCAATCATGTCAAAAGGAAAACCATCTTACTCCAAAATCCACAAGCTATGGCACCCCTGGTCGACTTGGTACACACAAAAACTTACCTGATAATTTTTCTGATACTACTAACACATGCTCGAGCCTCGTTGCTCTGCTCACTGAATATATAGCACAGCTCTCTACCTCCCTCCCCTACTCACCTTGTCCCCTACCCCCCTCCCCACTCCCCTCCCCTCCTTTTATTTCTAATTTTGTTCCACCTACCCTCTTTACTAAGCTATCTTACACGTTACATACAGTTTATTACAAGTACACATGCTACAATGAGTACTCTCAAGTTCTCCAAGGATTCTGGACATGTACTGGTCCATTCACATCCTCACACTTGAAGGTTCTACATTCTACACTTCTATGTTACTACCATCCTTTGGTAAGAACTGTTCAAGTTATCATACGTTGTTAAATAATTTACTTTTTTTTGAACTATCTTTACACCAAGGAGAATGAAGGATTCCCTAATCACCCATGTCACAGCATGAGCCCTTATGGGGTGCATGGGATTGATAACCCACACACATTATTTTACCTTCATCACCTATCACAGTTCTTATGTTTAAATCTCGATTAACGAATAACTACTGCTATGTACTTATCTTGATTATATTGCAATTTGAATACGACTGATGACAATGACTGTCAATATTGTACTTAATTCTTCAATAAAAAATATTGAAACAAAAAATTAGAATATCATCAAAAAGTTAATTTATTTAAGTAACTCAATTCAAAATGTGAAACTCATATATTACACAGATTCATTACATGCAGGGAGATATATTTCAAGCATTCCTTTCTTTCAATTTTGATGATTATGGCTTACAGCTAGTGAAAACTCAAAATTCAGTATCTCAGAAAATTAGAATATTGTAAAAAAAAAGTTCAATATTGTAGACTCATGGTGTCACGATCTAATCAGCTAATTAACTCAAAACACACGCCTTTAAATTGTCTCTCCGTCTGGTTCAGTAGGTTGCACAATCATGGGGAAGACTGCTGACTTGACAGTTGTCCAGAAGACAGTCATTGACACCCTTCACAAGGTCGGGTAAGTCACAAAAGGTCATTGGTAAAGAAGCTGGCTGTTCACAGAGTGCTGTATCCAGGCATATTAATGGAAAGTTGAGTGGAAGGAAAAAGTGTGGTAGAAAAAGGTGCACAAGCAACAGGGATAACCGCAGCCTTGAGAGGATTGTGCAGCAAAGGCCATTCATGAATTCGGGGGAGAATCACAAGGAGTGGATTACGGCTGGTGTCAGTGCTTATAGAGCTACCACGCACAGATCTATCCAGGACATGGGCTACAACTGTCACATTCCTTGTGTCAAGTCACTCCTGAACCAGAGACAACATCAGAAGCATCTTACCTGGGATAAGGAGAAAAAGGACTGGACTGTTGCTCAGTGGTTCAAAGTCCTCTTTGCCTTTCATTTAGAAATCAAGGTCCCAGAGTCTAGAGGAAGAGTGAAGAGGCACAGAATCCAAGTTACATGAGGTCCAGTGTGAAGTTTCCACAGTCAGTGATGATTTGGGGAGCCATGTCATCTGCTGGTGTTGGTCCACTGTGTTTTATCAAGTCAGCGCAGCCCTCTACCAGTAAAATCTAGAGCACTTCATGCTTCCCTCTGCTGACCAGCTTTATGGAGATGATGATTTCATTTTCCAGCAGGACTTTGCACTTGCTTAACACTGCCAAAAGTACCAGTACCTGGTTTATTGATTATGGTATCACTGTGTTTGATTGGCCAGCAAACTTGCCTAACCTAAAACCCATAGAGAATCTGTGGGGTATTGTCAAGAAGAACATGAGAGACACCAGACCCAACAATGCAGACGAGCTGAAGGTCACAATTAAAGCAACCTGGGCTTCCATTACACCTTAGCAGTGCCACAGGCTGATCGTCTCCCTGCCACGCTGCATTGGTGCACTAATTCATGCAAAATGATCCCCAACCAAGTGTTGAGTGCATACTATACTGTACATGGACATACTTTTCAGTAAGCTAACATTTCTGTTGGTCTTATCACTCTTATGTAATATTCTAATTTTCTGAGATACTGAATTTCGGGGTTTCACTAGCTGTAAGCCATAATCATCAAAAATTAAAAAAAAGAAATGCTTGAAATATATTACTATGTGTGTAATGAATCTACATAATATATGAGTTTCACTTTTTGAATTGAATTACTGAAATAAATTAACTTTTTGATGATATTCAAATTTTTTTAGATGCACCTGCAAGACACCTACTGTTCTTAGCCAGAAAAGCTTCTTCTGTGCCTGCCTTTGATTTAGTTTCACTTTGTTAAAATTGACCATTCATGGAAATGCAAAGTACACTTGTCTGGGAGCCCCTTACCCACTGGTTAAACAAGTACAATAAAAGACATAAAAATTTAAAGGCAAATTAAGAAATACCTTTAGGCAGACTTCTAGCAAGCTTGTCTAATGGGGCTTACACACGGTTGGACTTTTCGACCGGACTGGTCTGACGGACGCCGACGGACCAAATCCGGCGAACAATCCGACCGTGTGTGGGCTTCACCGGACCTTCAGCGGACCTTTCCAGTCGCAAATCTGATGGACTTTAGATTTGGAACATGCTTCAAATCTTTATGTCGTAACTCCACCAGACCCAGAAATCCGCTCGTCTGTATGCTAGTCCGATGGACAAAAAAATGACGCTAGGGCAGCTATTGGCTACTGGCTATCAACTTCCTTATTTTAGTCCGGTGTACGTCATCACATACGAATCCGTCGGACTTTGGTGTGATCGTGTGTAGGCAAGTCCGGTCGTTAGAAAGTCGAAAGTCCGCCAAAAGTCCGTCCAAAGTCCGTCCAAAGTCTGTCGAAAGTCTGTCTGACAGGCTGTCCGACTTTTGTAGCTGAAAATTCCAACCGTGTGTCCAGTCAACTTTGCCAGAAGAAGGGGAAGCCAGAGCATTTTTATGGCCAAAAACTCCTCCTTCATCAGAGCTGAAAGAAATTTATCATCAACCATAAAATTATGCTTATTGATGTATTTTGTTTCAGCCCTGATGAAGGAGGATTTGTTGGCTCCCGTAGCGCATTATATTTGGCTTATTCTTCTGTTATCAAATTATTTTCTGCAATAAAGTGTCATGGACTCATAAGACGTACGTTTGACACTTTGTTCTCAGTTTTGAGGTGTATTCCTCAGTTCGGATGGCCCCTTTTTCCTGGGGGACATCTATCTTGTTGTAGAACTGCCAAGGTTAATCCATCAATTCTCACCACCACAATTTACTCGGTGAATAAAATAGTCTGACGCCTCAGATCTACTTTTCCTTAGGTGAGGGTGAAGTCACTGAGCCTTCTTGCAGGATTCTGGTAAAGTTAAAAATCTCAAATCCCATGGAAATGCACTACTTCACTGTGTAGCTGAATGCCCATTTACTCCTCATGTATAAATACATGCAACTTCATTTTACAACAACTTCCTGGGTTCCTGGACACTCTCAAGCAAGTTAAGTTCTTCAGTTTCCCTCCCTTAGAAGCCCATAAAGGCCTTACCTGATGAGGCAGAAGTAGCTGTGTAAGTGATCTGTAGCCAGGGGAGTGACTCTCTACTGTCAGAACCAACAGAAGCTTGGAATACTGCTTTTTTGAAAGATCCAGCTACTGTGGGGAGCCCCTCCCCAATTGCTACCAGAGTACTCCAGCTACAGCAGGGTGGCCTCCTGTGTCCTTGGGTCTTGGATGCCTCCAGATGTTCACCAGTGTTACCAGAGCTATCCTGGACCTCACTGGGAGGGATGCTGCTTATGAGCATAATCCCACTTAGCTCTTTATGTTCTGGACTGTTTTACATAATTAGTGATTCTCAACTAGCAGTGCCACAGGCTGATCGCCTCCCTGCCAAGCTTATTGTTGCTATAGAGAATTATAGAGCCTATTCTATGGTTTACAGTGACATTGCTGTGAAGCGTCCGTGTTTGTGCAGCTTTCATTTTACTGCAGTGTATGCATGCTGCTTGCCATTCTGGCCTTGTTTTGCATTATTGAACCTAACTGTGCACCTGTTTGATAGAGCACTATCCCTTCAACTGACACCAATGAGGGAGCATGATTCCTTCTACTGACACCAATGGTTCATTATGTATGCAGCCTTATTACGGTATTACATATTACGTATTACATATTACAGTAATAAATACCAAGACCTGAATTGGACCTTTAAAGCCAATTATAAATATGCTCTTCTTTCTGTATATCTTTATTTACAGAAGAACTATAGACAGGGCTTCCTTTCTGAGAATAAGGTGCAGGTACTCCCCCCTTTCAAGTCATCCCTTGTCTCCGCCCTCTACCTACCTCCAAGCACTGTCTCTTGGTTCCACCCCCTACCCACCTCCCAGTAGTACCCCTTATAAAATACAGAACCAAGTATCATTTGGTGGTACTGTGTAATTTTTATTGCATTTAGTACTGATAAAAAAGCAGTAAAATAGATCCCCTGCAGCCAGCAACAATAGATCCCACCAGCAACAATAAACCTCCAGAAATATTAGACCCCCTAGCAACAATAGATCCTCCCAGCAACAAAATACCCCCCTAGCAAGTATTTAGCAAACAAAATACCACCAACCATAGACCCCGCCCTGCCAGCAACAATAATAATCCCAGTAACCAGCATCAATAGAATCTCCAGCAGCCAGCAACAATAGACCTCTCCCTTAACTGTAGAACCCACCTAGCAACAATAAACCTCTCCCTTAACAGTAGATCCCACCCAGCAACGATAGACCTCTCCAGCAACAATAGACCCCTCACCCCACAACAATAGATTCACCAAGCAACAATAAATCCCCCAGCAGCCAGCAACAATAGACCCTCCAGCACACCCCAACACCCCTTGCCATTACGGACATTTAGTGCTGGAGGTACCAGAACTGCGTTCCCCTGCATTCCTGCTAAAAAAAAGCCCTGACTATAAATGCCAGGAAGACAATGCTGGACTCCATGGACTGGTAAGTATGCTTTCTTTTATTGTCCAGGGACAAGTATTAGAAATTATACATTTAATTTTTCTTAGGTAGCAAAGTTCCTCTTCAAAATACAATATTACTGTTATATTATGTTATTATATATATTTATATATATATATACAATATATATATATATATACAGTCTCTCACAAAAGTGAGTAGACCCCTCACTTTTTTGTAAATATTTTATTACATCTTTTCGTGTGACAACACTGAAAAAATGACACTTTGCTACAATGTAAAGTAGTGAGTGTACAGCTTGTATAACAGTGTAAATGTGCTGTCCCCTCAAAATAACTCAACACACAGCCATTAATGTCTTAACCGCTGGCAACAAACGTGAGTGCACACCTAAGTGAAAATGTCCAAATTGGGCCCAATTAGTCATTTTCCCTCCCCAGTGTCATGTGACTCATTAGTGTTACAAGGTCTCAGGTGTGAATGGGGAGCAGGTGTGTTAAATTTGGTGTTATGGCTCCCACTCTCTCATACTGATCACTGGAAGTTCAACGTGGCACCTCATGGCAAAGAACTCTCTGAGAATCTGAAAAAAAAATGGTTGCTCTACATAAAGATGGCCTAGACTATAAGAAGATTGCCAAGACCCTGAAACTGAGCTGCAGCATGGTGGTCAAGCAGTTTAACAGGACAGGTTCCACTCAGAACAAGCCTTGCCATGGTCGACAAAGAAGCTGAGTGCACGTGCTCAGCGTCATATCCGGATATGGTTGTCTTTGGGAAATAGAGGCATGACTGCTGCCAGCATTGCTGCAGAGGTTGAAGGGGGGGGGGGGTCAGCCTTTCAGTGCTCAGACCATACGCCGCACACTGCATCAAATTGGTCTGCATGGCTGTTGTCCCAGAAGAAAGACTCTTCTAAAGATGATGCACAAGAAAGCCCCCAAACAGTTTGCTGCAGACAAGCAGACTAAGGACATGGATTACTGGAACCATGTCCTGTGATCTGATGAGACCAAGATAAACTTATTTGGTTCAGATGGTGTCAAGCGTGTGTGGTAGCAACCAGGTGAGGAGTACAAAGACAAGTGTGTTTTGCCTACACTCAAGCATGGTGGTGGGAGTGTCATGGTCTGGGGCTGCATGAGTGCTGCCAGCACTGGGGAGCTACAGTTCATTGAGGGAACCATGAATGCCAACATGTACTGTGACATACTGAAGCAGAGCATGATTCCCTCCCTTTGGAGCTGGGCCGCAGGGCAGTATTCCAACATGACAACAGTCCCAAACACACCTCCAAGACGACCACTGCCTTGCTAAAGAAGCTGAGGGTAAAGGTGATGGACTGGCCAAGCATGTCTCCAGACCTAAACCCTATTGAGCACCTGTTAGGCATCCTTAAGCGGAAGGTGGAGGAGTGCAAGGTCTCTAACATCCACCAGCTCCGTGATGTCGTCATGGAGAAGTGGAAGAGGACTCCAGTGGCAACCTGTGAAGCTCTGGTGAACTCCATGCCCAAGAGGGTTAAGCCAATGCTGGAAAATAATGGTGGCCACCCAAAATATTGACTCTTTGGGCCCAATTTGGACATTTTCACTTAGGGGTGTACTCACTTTTGTTGCCAGCGGTTTAGACATTAATAGCTGTGTGTTGAGTTATTTTGAGGGGACAGCAAATTTACACTGTTATACAAGCTGTACACTCACTACTTTACATTGTAGCAAAGTGTCATTTCTTAAGGTTACACAATATATAAAAGTTTCTGCAGAAAAAAATGTGTATAAAATCAGACAAAATGTTTGTGTGTCAATATTACACCTGTACACAACATATATCTCCACCGTACCTAATACCAGTACAGAGCTGTGTCATTAGCGTGTTACTTGGTGGCAGGGATTTGGGTAAGTGGCTGTTTATGCCAATGAAAGGCTATAAAGAGGTCTCACTTTACTGTTTACCATCCATCATAACAAATAAGCTGACAAAGCCGCTGTTTACTTTAAGCAGTTGTTAGACTATTGTGAGCGCTCATTCCCCGGCACTAAATAAACAAGCGTCACTGAGCGGCAGGAAGCAAGTCCCATTGCACAATCTGCTGAAATGGATAATATTAGGAGATGATAGATACGGTAATTTACATTTCACCCCATGGGAAGAATTTCTCATTATTAACATTCACAACTCCTGGGGGATGAGCAGTAGTAGGCAATGCTGATTTATCCTTTTAGATTGAAAGCTCTTAAGAGCAGATCCCTCCTCTTGCATTGTATTTTAACTATACTAACTTTGTAAAGTGCTGCCCAAGCTATTGGTGTTATATAAATTCTGTATAAGAATAATAATATTCAATGTGCCACATATGGATGGAAAGCTATACGGTACCTACAGAATTGAGAGAATCTGACTGTAAGGCCCCATTCACACCTCAGCGTTTTGGAACTTGAAGCTCCAAAACGCTGAAGGAGAAAAAATCAATTCTTCACCACAAATCGCCTGAAGTCAAAAATGTTCTGCAGCTTTTTTCGTAGCTTGAACCGGGCAGATTTAAGCATTTTTGGTGCCTTTTTATTGCCATAGAAATTTATGGAAATGCAACATTTGTTTGTTTTTGTGCACGTTTGCTCGTTTTGTCACGTTTTTGCGTGATTTTCTGCTCAAATTAAAACATTTAAAAAAAATAGTAATAATATATGAATAAATAAATGTAAAATAACTACACAAATAACTAAAAATCATCATAAACAAATAATAAATAAATAAAAGAAATTAATTATATGTAATAATAGATAAATAATTAACCCCTAATCTTAAAAAAAAAGTAATAAATTATTATTATTAATAAAATAATAAATAATAATAATAATTATAATAATAAAATAATAATACATCAATACCCAAGCCAGAACAAAACATTATTATTATTATTAGTAGTAGTAGTAGTAGTAGTAGTAGTATTATTATTATTAATAATAATAGTAATAATAATAATAATTTATTCATGTATTTGGAGTTAGGGTGTTTAGTTATTATTTTATTTTTTTAAGGGTTAGGAGTTAAAGTATAACTAAAGGCAAAACTTTTTTTTTTAGTTTTGGATAGAGTGGAGAGGGATTAGAACACCTGTCAGTTTTTATTGTTGTCTGTGCCCCCATTAGGGAGATTCACCCTCTCTATCGGCCCTGTTTACCATTATCATTGAAAATAAAAGTAAAAGAAAAGCCCAAATTTTGGGTGGTCTCCTAAAGTTATAGAGGGGAAATCTTCCAATGGGGATGCTAATTCGGGTGACCACCCCCCAAGGAATTCCCTTAATTTGCAGGAATTTCCTCTCACTTCCTGTTTGGTTATGGGACAGGAAGTAAAGGTAAATCTCTGCAATGGGAAACAGATGGTGAAAAAATTCTGACAGCAGTTATAATCCTCCCTTGCTCTATCCAAAATGAAAAAAAAAAAAAAAAGCCGAAAATTCATACTTACTGTAATTTTCCTTTCTTGGTGCATATTCATGGCAGCATACTAGTGATAGGGTCTGCCCACAGGACAGTGAATATCATAAAAGAAAAGGTTAGTGACTCCCCCATTATTCTCCATAATATAGAATACCGAGAGAGGGTGTGTATGCTGCCATGGATATGCACCAGGAAAGGAAAATTATGGTAAGTATGAAACAATTTTCAGTTTTCCTGGTGCATCCATGGCAGCATACTAATGATAAATAACTAGCTGAGATGGGTGGGTAATGCTTAGAAAAAAGATTTATTTAGACAAAACAAAACCTGATTCAATTGTCCTTCTTCCGAAATCTACAGAGGTTAGAGCTCCTGGGTCTATCCTATAGTGCCTCATGAAAGAGAACCCCGTAGCAAAAGACAGAGAAAATAAGCATAGGACAGGCATGACAGGGTAGCAGGGCATAATGACACAAGGGGTGAACCTGGTGTTTTGGATACATTCAGTTAGTTGGGGGTGGCCAAGAGGAGTTTGCAGGACTAGGAAGGGAGGTGCCAAGTGTTCGGTGATCATTCGGAGATCATCGAACGAAGAAGCAGCTTCTTTACTGTTAGTAGCTGCTATTGCTGATATGGCTGGTTTCTTGGCCCAGCCACGAGCGGATTCTGCCTCAAAGGGCACAGACTGGCTGCAGCAGCAGATATCCTCTCTTTCTCAGGGAGAGAGTTTGGCCGCTGGGGAGCTGAGTGGCCGGCGTGCTCAGAGGTTTCGGCGCGCGGAGCTCTTTCCCCCCTCCTCCCCCCGAGCTCAGCGCCGCAATGGGAACCCCCATGATGGGGACCCACCAGGCTCACTGGCGCGGCTCTTGTCAGGGAGGTGGCCTGGCGTGGGAGAGACATTACTTCATGGCCCACGCCAAACGTCTACAGAATGCCCTCCCCATGCAGATGACTCTACAGGCAAAAAACAGGTTACCCAGCAAGGACTGAAACTGTTTCAACTGCAGCTTTCTAGCCCCTTTTGCTAACTGGACCAGGGAGAGGAGCCTAGCCAGTTTGTCACTGGGCAACCGAAAAACCATCGCTACTGTGTTTATTTCTATGCCCATCCAGCTGACAGCGGGATGGAAAACCGCTCGCAAGTGTCCTATAAAAAGGAGAAAGGAGCCGCTGGCACTGACCGCTGTCAGCTGGGCCAATGAAGAGGAAGTCATCCAAGTAATGCAATAGGGAATGGAAACTAGCCAACCGGACAACTACCCATTCAAGGAAGCTACTGAAGAGCTCAAAGAAATAACATGAAATGGCACAGCCCATGGGAAAGCACATGTCAAAGAAGTAGCTTCCTTGGAAGTAGCAGCCCAGCAGGTGGAAACATTCTGGATGGACTGGGAGAAGGCGGAAGTCGGACTCAATGTCTGCCTTAGCCAGCAAAGCTGACTGACCAGCAACCCTGATCAATTGAAGCGCCTTGTCGAAAGAGGCGTAATGGGCCCTAGATTCCTCCCTATCAATGCCGTCATTGTCCGAGGAGCCAGAAGGATAGGAAAGATGGTGGATAAGGAAGAATTTGCCCTTTGCATTTTTGGGGACCACACCGAGGGGGGAAACCCTCAGATTGTGGAAAGGGGGAAGATCAAACGGGCCCGCCTTAAACCCCAAATCCAGTTCCTTCTGAAGCTTCTCAGCCACAACAGACTTGAACAGTGGGCTTTAAATTAGTTGCCATGGTAGGCTCATCGGAAGGAGTGAAGTGGATCCAAAAAACCACGGTCCAAACTGTCCCTCAAGATCAAGGCCTCCCTATGAAGGGGGTCCTGATCTAGCCAGGGAAGCATCTCTAAGACGTTCACTGGCGTCCTCCAGTTTATAAAGGTCAGGCTTGGCCCCCATCCTGGAAAGTGGTTGCTTTCCCGTCTGGAAACACTGACTGGCTGGGTGAGCCCCCTGCAAAGCGAGCACTCATGCTTAAAACGGCACACGGTGTACCACTTGCAGTGGCTCTCATTGAACAGCCAGCATATACCCTTTTTGGGGGCAGCCGGCGCTACGGAGAGAGTGCTGGCTGGGGACTGAAAGGACGAAGGTCTGTGGGGGCACATGAGCAATAACCGCAGTCTACCGTCCTGGCAATCAAAACAAAACTCCTTTTGTGCCGCCATCTTTTGGCGAAACTGGGTGTTGTAGTGAAACCAACACTGACCCCCGTAAACGTTATAGGCACCCCAAATAAGATGCAGGTATCAAAAGAGAGATGAAGCCAACTGCAGGAATCGCTCACAAAGCACTCCGGCATAAGCACAGGACCCCTGCAGCCAGCTGTTTCGATTTGTCGCCCTGCGCATCAACCCAATGAGATTTGTCGATCGTCCCCCTGTCAGGAGGGACTAGTGCGAGAAAATCAATAAATTCGCAACACCAGATCCTATTCTTGACGTCTTCTGACAGGTGCATGCCGGTTGACGAAACCGCCCACAGAGCGCCACCTGAAACAGAGCCCGAACTAACTGCTGGACCTGGCACGCCCATGCGGGACAAGACCGATTTTACAACCGTGAATATGCATTCGTCTGGCGGGCCCAATACGGCAGAGTCACTGGACCTACCCCAAGCAGTAGATCCAGGAGTAACGCCTGGCGCAGGATCATCTGTGGGAGGGGCCTGCAGAGGCCTGCGACATCCATCTCTTCGAGGAATGGTGGCAGCTGGCGAGGCAAGATGATGACGGAAGGAGAGATCCAGGGGTGGAGGTCCGGTCACTGACCCTGATAAGCCTGGGTGGCCGGGGACAGCAGCCGTGCAGCAACAAGAGCGACTGGAGACTCCAGATGGATGACCCATTGCAGGTGCAGCCAACATCCTGGGGGCGGCGTGGGAATCTCCCACCCTGCCGGGCACAGGGAGATGGGGCCGAGCAGCAAACAGGGGCAAGGCTGTGGTGGCAGGCAGAAGGCGTAAATCCCCCGCCAAGCTGGGGACAGGGAGATGCTGGTTGGCAGAATTCAGAGGCACAGGGTGAGTGGCAGGTGAAGATTGGCCAGCTCTTGCCCAGCTGGGCGCAGGGAGATGCGGGTAGGCAGAATTCAGCAAGGGGTGAGCAGCAGGTGGAGCTCGGCAATCCCCCACCCAGCCGGGTGCAGGGGGATGCAGCTGAGCAAGTGTCATATTCAAGGCAGGATGCACTGGTTGCACATTTGAATCTCCCACCCTGCTGGGCACAGGGAGAGAAGGAGCCGCTGGCTGTGACAGGTCCGCTGCTGTGCAGAAGTATGGGCAGAGCGAGCAGCAGACCCCCGGGAGGACCTACATGTAACCCCTCACCCCCCTAGCCCCCCGCCCCGCCGAACGCCGGGGGAGCGGGGGCGGACCCAGGAATGCCAGTGGCGGTCACCCCCGGATGTTGCATGGAGGCTGGAAGCACAGCAGCTCCTGCCCAGCCAGGCTCAGGGGGCACACAGTGGGAGAAGCAGCCGGCGAAGCCCGAGCGAGCAGGGCGGGAGGAGGCTGAGACCGCGGCATCCACTGGCGGGGGGGAGCCCACCGGGTGGACGGGCCGCGGATCTATGCAACCTGGGAGGGGAAGAGGTGGCACCCAACACGCCAGTGGCTCCAGAGGAGCGCAGGGAACCGGCTGAAATGTAGGGCCAGGGGCTCAAATGAGAAGGTGGGGGGGCATACCTCCGGGCCCTGGATGCAAGCTCATGGACCCTGGCCAGCAGAAGATGTCTATGGCACAGAGACAGTGTCTTCAGCTCTTCCAGCCACATTCTTCTAAAAGGCCCATAATTCCCCGGGGCAATAACTTTTCTGAACTCAGGCCCAGCCCATCCCCCATAGTTTGACCAATCCTTAGCGACCATAGAAATTGTCCAGCACCTGGCTATGCCCCCATCAGTCAAGGCTTTCTTTCCCTATAGGGGGTTCAAGAGGTCTTCATTTCAAACACGAGTGCTCTGGTTGTTGAGGCAGTCACATGCTGTCTCGCCGTCCCAGCGATGCTTTGGGTAAAAGGGACGACTCCGGTGATGGTGGAAAGGATGCTTTCTTTCCTACATAGGTACCCGGATTGGGTGGCAGCCTGGCTCCTGGAGTTGGGTTTTTACCAAGGGTTTTTGGATTCCATGTTCGATTACAAGTACAGTGGGACAAAAAAGTATTTAGTCAGTCACCAATTGTGCAAGTTCTCCCACTTAAAAAGATGAGAGAGGCCTGTAATTGTCATCATAGGTATACCTCAACTATAAGAGACAAAATGTGGAAACAAATCCAGACAATCACATTGTCTGATTTTTGAAAGAATTTATATGCAAATTATGGTGGAAAATAAGTATTTGGTCACCTACAAACAAGAAAGATTTCTGGCTCTCACAGACCTGTATCTTCTTCTTTAAGAGGCTCCTCTATCCTCCACTCATTACCTGTATTAATGGCACCTGTTTGAACTTGTTATCAGTATAAAAGACACCTGTCCACAACCTCAAACAGTCACACTCCAAACTCCACTATGGTGAAGACCAAAGAGCTGTCGAGGGACACCAGAAACAAAATTGTAGACCTGCACCAGGCTGGGAAGACTATAGGCAAGCAGCTTGGTGTGAAGAAATCAACGGTGGGAGCAATAATTAGAAAGTGTAATGCCCCGTACACACGGTCGGATTTTCCGATGGAAAATGTCCGATCGGAGCGTGTTGTCGGAAATTCCGATCGTGTGTGGGCTCCATCGGACATTTTCCATCGGATTTTCCGACACACAAAGTTGGAGAGCAGGAGATAAAATTTTTCGACAACAAAATCCGTTGTCGGAAATTCCGATCGTGTGTACACAAATCCGATGGACAAAGTGCCACGCATGCTCAGAATAAATAAAGAGATGAAAGCTTTTGGCCACTGCCCCGTTTATAGTCCTGACGTACGTGTTTTACGTCACCGCATTTAGAACGATCGGATTTTCCAACAACTTTGTGCGACCGTGTGTAGACAAAACAAGTTTGAGCCAACATCCGTCGGAAAAAATCCTAGGATTTTGTTGTCGGAATGTCCGATCAATGTCCGACCGTGTGTACGGGGCAGAAGACATACAAGACCACTGATAATCTCCCTAGATCTGGGGCTCCACGTAAGATCTCACCCCGTGGGGTCAAAATGATCACAAGAACGGTGAGCAAAAATCCCAGAACCACACGGGGGGACCTAGGGAATGATCTGCAGAGAGCTGGGACCAACGTAACAACTACCATCAGTAACACACTACGCCAACAGGGACTCAGATCCTGCAGTGCCAGACGTGTTCCCCTGCTTAAGCCAGTACATGTACGTCTGAGGTTTGCTAGAGAGCAAGAGAGGAGAGAGAATGCTGAGTTGCAACCAAAGAACACCATACCTACTGTGAAGCATGGGGGTGGCAACATCATGCTTTGGGGCTGTTTGTCTGCAAAGGGAACAGGATGACTGATCCGTTTACATGAAAGAATGAATGAGGCCATGTATCGTGAGATTTTGAGTGCAAACCACATCCCATCAGCAAGGGCATTGAAGATGAAACGTGGTTGGGTCTTTTAGCATGACAATGATCCCAAACACACTGCCCGGGCAACAAAGGCGTGGCTTCGTAAGAAGCATTTCAAGGTCCTGGAGTGGCCTAGCCAATCTCCAGATCTCAACCCCATAGAAAACCTTTGGAGGGAGTTGAAAGTCCGTGTTGCCCAGCGACAGCCCCAAAACATCACTGCTCTAAAGGAGATCTGCATGGAGGAATGGGCCAACATACCAGCAACAATGTATGACAACCTTGTGAAGACTTACAGAAAACGTTTGACGTCTTTCAGTGCCAACAAAGGATATATAACAAAGTATTGAGATGAACTTTTAATATTGACAAAATACTTATTTTCCACCATAGTTTGCAAATAAATTCTTTCCAAATCAGACAATGTGATTGTCTGGATTTGTTTCCACATTTTGTCTCTCGTAGTTGAGGTATACCTATGATGACAATTACAGGCCTCTCTCATCTTTTTAAGTGGGAGAACTTGTACAATTGGTGGCTGACTAAATACTTTTTTGCCCCAGTGTATTCCTCTCGTTTCCAACAATTTGTGTTCGGCACTGCTTCATCCCTCCGTGCTTACTGAAAAACTACAGAAGGAAGTGGCACTGGGGCACATGTGCGGCCCCTTCCCACTTCCCCCGCTTGCGGATTTGGTGGTTTCATCGTTGAGGGTGGTCCCCAAGAAAGAGCCCCAGAAATTTTGTTTAACTCATCACTTTGCTTTCCCTAAAGGGGGCTCAGTTAATGATGCGATAGACCCAGGTGCCTGCACTGTGTCTTACACTTCCTTTGATGCCTTGGTTTGTTGGGTCCGGCATTACGGACGCTCATGGTCAAAACCGACGCGGAATCGGGTTTTCAGCTGTTGCTGGTCCATCTGCAAAGTTGTTATGTCCTGGGGTGTCATTGGCTGGACGCTTTTTATGCGGACCGATGTCTGCCTATGGGCTGTTCGATCTCTTGCTCTCTGTTTGAGACCTTCAGTTCATTCGTGGAATGGGTGGTGCGGGATGTGTCTGGCATTAATTCCGTCATTCACTACCTTGACGATTTTTTTATGTGTGTGTCCCCCTTCCTCTGGGTTATGTGGTATCTTGCTGGCTACTCTTCAACATATTGCGTAACGCTTTGGGATACCGCTTGCACCAGACAAGACTGTCGACTCTATGGTTTTTTGGGGATCCTTATTGATTTCCAGGCTATGGAATGTAGGCTGCCTGATGACAAGCTGCTTGCCCTGCAGTCTGAAATCCGCTTGGTGATAGGTAAGTGCAAAATTCCACTTCGGCAGCTGCAGTCCCTTTTGGGTAAGTTGAACTTTGCATGCAGGATCATGCCTATGAGGAGGGTTTTTTGTCACCATTTGTCAGCTGCAACAGCAGGCGTCTCTTCTCCCACTCATTTTATTACACTAACGCGGGAGCACAGGGAGGATCTTCGCATTTGGCATATTTTCCTGGACTCCTTTAATGGTCATTCGCTTTGGATGGAATTTTTCACCGAGGGGCCGGGTCATCAGAATATGGGGCATTCTTTGGGGGTCAGTGGAGTGCGGCACGCTGGTCGGACGACTGGCGGTGGGCGGGTTTTCTCAAGAATCTTGTCCTGTTCGAATTGTTTCTGGTTATTGTCGCGAGGAGGTCTGGGGTGAGTTCTTTCATAGTAGGAATATCCGGCTCCATTGCGACAATTTGGGGGTGGTTCGGGTCATTAACCATCTTTCAGCTTCATCAGCACCGGTTGTCTGCCTGCTGCAGCACTCGGTGTTGTGTTGTTTGCAGCTAAATTTCTTTATGTATGCTGTGCATATTTCGGGAATCATTAATGCAGTAGCTGATGCTCTCTCTCGGTTTCAGTGGGACAGATTGGTTGGGCAGGAGTGGTTGGGGCTGTTGGAGCGGGTAGGTGAAGTTACTGGTGAGGGGGTGGTTTACGGTGTTGCTGTATTTTATTTGCCTGAATTATGAGATGGTTGTGTCATTTTCGGCAAATGATCGCAAGATAGTGGGTTTAGCTTTTTGCTTTAAGTTAACGAGGGGCTGGGATTTTAAGTTTTTATGGTAAGGCAGGCCTTGAAGGGGTAGAGAAAGGGAACCAAGAAGCAAGAGGGGAGGCGCCCGGTCATTTTCTCCATTTTGCAGCAGTTCCTTCTGCAGGTAAGTTCGGTATGCAATTCTAGTTACGAGGCCCGTTTGTTTAGTGCGGCGTTCACATTGGCCTTTTATGGGGCTTTTAGGCCCCTTTCACACTGGGGCGGTTTGCAGGCGTTATTGCGCTAAAAATAGCGCCTGCAAACCAACCTAAAACTGCCGCTGCTGAAGCGGTGCGCTGGCAGGAGAGAAAAAAAACTCCTGCAAACAGCATCTTTGGAGCGGTGTATTCACCGCTCCTAAACCGCTCCTGCCCATTGAAATCAATGGGGCAGCGTGGCTATACTGCCACTGTAGCGGCGCTATGCGAGCGGTTTTAACCCTTTTTTCAGCCACCAGCAGGGGTTAAAACCGCACCGCTAGCGGCCGAATACCGCCGCAAAAACGACAGTAAAGCAGTTTTACCGCCAACGCCCCCACCGCCCCAGTGTGAAAGGGGCCTTAGGGTGAGTGAATTGGTTAGCATGTTTAGATCAGCTCAAGGGGGCCTTCTAGTAGATGACAATCTCTGTGGAAGTTCTTCAGTGGCTCTCTTTCATCACCTCTTTCTTTATGGTAAGGCAGGCCTTGAAGGGGTATAGAAAGAGAACCAAGAAGCAAGATGGGAGGCGCCCAGTCATTTTCTCCATTTTGCAGCAGTTGCTTCTGCAGGTAAGTTTGGTATGCAATTCTAGTTACGAGGCCTGTTTGTTTAGTGCGGCGTTTACATTGGCCTTTTATGGGGCTTTTAGGGTGAGTGAATTGGTTAGCCCGTTTAGATTGGCTCAAGGGGGCCTTCTAGTAGGTGACGTTCTCTGTGGAAGTTCTTTGTTGGCTCTTTCTACGCCAGTTGAAAACAGACCGGTTGGGGAGGGGTAAGTATGTACATTTATATAGTGTTCCTGGGGCGTCCATTTGCCCTGTGGCTGCTGTTGAGGAGTATTTGGACATTCGTCCAGCAGTTGGGGAATCCTTTTTGGTTCCCCAGGATGGGTTGTCATTATCTGTGTTTCAGTTTTGGTCGGTGTTTCGCTGATGTCTAGGGGCAGCAGGTTATGACTCCTTGGCTTATTCCTCTCATTCATTTCTCATCGGGGCTGCCACTGAGGCCGCCCGGTGGGGATTGGAGACTTCAGTTATAAAACGCATTGGGCATTTGATTTAGGTCCTCCGGGATTTTCATGTGCCTGTCATGTGGCACCATCGGAATGCAGGCTGCCATAGTTCCTATCAAGCTCAGACAGAAGCTGAGAGATGAAGGGTTGACCCGAGTGATCTAATTTTCTGTGCAATCGTGCTATCTTGTGGCGGGTAAGGCAACTGTCCCTGGCACCGTATTGAAAAGGGCTCCCAGATAAATCATCTCTTGGGTAGGCGTAAGCTGGCTCTTTTTGTTGTTCATGAACCACCTGAATTCCGAGAGGGTTGATATGACAATCTTCCTTTAAAACAGCTGGGCTGGGTTCTTTGCTAATAGAAGAATGTCGTCTAGATAGTGGAAGACTCTGAGACCTCTTTCTCTTAGGGGAGCTAGTATCAAGATTAGTATTTTTGAAAACACTCTTGGGGAGGTGCAGAGCCCGAAAGGCAGGCTTCGGAACTGAAGGTGAAGTTTTCCCACTGCGAATCTCAGATATTTCTGAAAAGCTGGAAGAATCGATACATGTAAGTATGCCTCTTTGAGATCTATGGATATTATCCAATCTCCCGGCTGAACAGCCTGTATGGTTGTTTGGAGTGATTCCATTTTGAAGGAATCCAGATGTATGTAATGGTTTAGTCTTTTCAGGTCTATTACAGGCAGTGTTAATTTTGGCAGCAATTTTTGATTTAGTTTTAGTCTTAGGACTAAAATGGCATTTTAGTTTTAGTCCTATTTTAGTCTTCTGCAAGTGTTTTAGTTTTAGTAGCATTTAGTCGTCTAAATCTCCAGTACATTTTAGTCGACTAAAACGCATTTTAGTTGTCTAAAATCTAATGAGTGTAGTTAAATTGTAATGCATTATTTAAGCATTTTTCTACAATTTCAAAACTCATTATATACTGCTGCTGGAGTGAAAAATCGAATATGTTGTTATTAATGGCTAGGTTTGAACATGCACTACAGACATAGATTTAGTTGTTATATAAGGTATTTATTTAAGTAAAACCGTTTAATCAAGAATATTGCTGTTTTGACAAAAGGGTAACGTAAAAATACCAAAAAAACCCCCCAAAAATAAGAACTCTTTGCGTGACGTCATGCCAACAGTAAATCATCCTGAGACCATTCATGTGTGCGGTTGGCTGCTTCTCAGCCAAGGGAGTGGTGGACCCACTCACAATTTTGCCTAAGAACACAGCCATGAATAAATGGTACAAAAACATCCTCAGGCTCCGAGAACAACTTCTCCTAACCATCTAAGAACAGTTTGGTGATGGACAACAATGCCTTTTCCAGCATGATGGAGCTCCATACCATAAGGGAAAAGTAATAACTACTGTATTTATCAGCATATAACACGCATAGGAGGGAAGTTTCAGGAAAAAAACTCACATTTTAAATAAAGAACTTTGAAGCAAAATAAGGGTCAGTGCCCATCAATGCAGCCTCACCATTGCCCATCTGCAGCCTGATCAATGCCACCTGCAGACTCACAATTGCCCATCAATGCAGCTTGATCAATGCCCAACTGTAGCCTCACAATTGCCCATCAATGCAGCCTGATCAATGCCCATCTACAGCCTCACAATTGCCCATCTACAGCCTGATCAATGCCCATATGCAGCCTCACCATTGCCATGAATGCAGCCTGATCAATGCCCATCTGCAGCCTCACCTCAGATTACTGCTGCCTCGGAGGGGAAAGGGAGAGGGGTGGGACGAGTACCATCAGATTACATACAGCGAAAATCTCCTGTTTACTCGGCGGCTTCTTTAATACCAAGTCCCGCCTCCTGGACCGGCTTCTATAATAGATAGAACATTGGTCCAATGCCGGCCCAGGAGACGGGACTTCCTATTAAAGAGGGCACTGAATAAACAGGAGATTCTCACTGTATGTAATCTGACAGCCCTCGTCCGGCCCCCCTCCCCGTTCCCTCCTATGCAGCCCAAATTGCAGTATCAGCGTATAACACACACACACGCTATTTGCACCCGATTTTCAGGGTGAAAAAGTGCGTGTTATATGCCAATAAATACAGTAAGTGGTTTGGGGAAGTGGGAACACAAACTAAAATTTTGGGTCCATGGCCAGGAAACTAACCAGACCTTAATCCCTTTGAGAACTTGTGGTGGACCGGTGGTCATGGTCAATTCGACCTCAAGAGGCTGGTGAGTGAACCAAAAAAACCCCCCTAAATCCTGACAAGCTGCAAGCATTGATTATGCAAGAATGGGCAGTGCCACTGCCAGTGCCAGATCAGTCAGGAATCAGGATGTGGCGCAGAAGTTTGACAATGACAACATGCCATGATGCCAGGCCCAGGGCGAATTGCAGCAGAGGTCTTGAAAAAGAAGGGTCAACTCAAGTCAACACTGCAAATATTGACTCTTTGCATAAACAAATGTAATTGTCAATAAAAGCATTTGACACTTACGGAATGCTTTAACAGATACAATGATCTGACACAAATGTCAGATCATGTGTACCAGATACATCTCACACAAAAAGATCTAAAAACACTGAAGCAGCACTGGCAGACATTGTCAAAATTAATATTGGTGTCATTTTGGCACAGGCACAGCAAAATAAACCAATACTTGAGGGTAATGCTTATTTCTACAATAAGAATAAGTTTACTGCCAGTTTATTATTTCAACAGTTCCAATTCTCAGATACATTCAAAGAAAAAGTGCACAGTCTACAATAATGCCATTAGTATGTGTATTTACTAGATTATAACAGTCACCACTTTTTATCAACTTCTCTCTCACTCTCAGCATTCACAATGACAACAATAGAGATAAATATCACACTAAAAGACTACTGGTGCGGGACCCCGGCGTAAGGTAAAGCTCAAAGGTTGCCCGTTCATTACCGTTACTTATCTATTTTTCTTTTTCATTAGTGTGATATTTACCCGTGTAGCACTGACCCCCGAAGGAGCTGCTGATATTTGATTGGGCCTGTACTCTGCTATTCCACCTCCAATAAATTTGGCTCAACCCACTTGACACAGCTGTGGAACAGTCTTGGTGTTGAGCTAAACAAAGGACAATCCCATAATAACAATATACCAATAATGTACCTTTACCATTACCTGGGTATCCGTTGTTCCACCTGTAGGAGAATGAACAACATTTCACACCAATGGTAGAGAAGAGATAAGGGGATTATCCCGGTGCCAACAGAAAATTGAGATAATAAAATATTATAATTTTTATAATTTATGTAACAATTAATGCTTTAAAAGATTCTACAAAATTACAAATCAAGGGTGTGCGCAAACAAAAAGTGGGAAAATTAAAAGCCAGCTGTGTAGCGCTTTTACAAGACCCAGCCTAGGAACATGGTGGCCAGTCTTGTAAACAGGTAGTGATAATCCTACATGTTTCACCTGAAATGGCTTCCTCAGGGACAGTTGTCCTCTATGTTCCCCATGAGCACACAATCAATTGACCCCAAGATCGCTCCTTTTTTTTTAGCTCAGGCACTGGACTCACCGCAGAGTCCTATACCGAATCCCCCAGATGCTCTTCCTCACAAGGATCCAATAATTTAGACGTAGTCAATCTTTCATATTTTCCACTCACAAAAGAACAAGTAAAGGTGCCTCAGTTAGGTCTCACGTTTTGCCCCTCTGCTGACTTCAACAAATTCCAATTTGTTAAAGATGTTCATTTATTTGCGAGGAAATTGATGTACAAAGTTATGTATGATAAACCCTCTGAGACCACTGCTACTGATTCTTCATCACATAATGCCATCCCCACACTGGCTGAAATTAAGGCCATTGAGGACCTTTTAGCACTATTGGAGGAGGGCGGCACAGATGACGACTACCAGTTATTCATGGACGATGCTGGTATAGTGGTCTCTGGCGTCTCTTTCCCTCCCCCTACCTCTTTCAAACCAAAATCAAAATCTTTTCCCACACTTTCCACCAACACGAACATCTGGGCGTTTGTGGAACAAATAACTAATGCAATTAAACATCAAGAGTTTCCTAATCCTCATTCGTTCAATCTATCTCTTGCCCATAGACGGGCCTTGAAATCTCTACAAAACCACCCTGGGCTGGTCATTAAACCAGCCAACAAGGGCAGAAACGTGGTTGTTATGGATGTTGCGGCCTATGAATCCATGTGCCGCAACATCCTAGACAACAAGGATTGGTATCGACCCATTTCTTCTTCCCACTTCCTCCAGGTACAGGGTGTAGCTATGGGCACCAAATGTGCCCCATCCTACGCAAATCTGTACCTGGGGGGGTGGGAAAGAGAATTGTTTGCCAACCCCGACCTAACTCATCTTTTGTGCCACGTTGTGTCTTGGTACAGATATATAGATGATGTGCTTTTTTTCTGGCCTGGCACTCGGGAACAACTATCCCAATTTATTGACCTCCTGGCTATTAACACTTTTAACTTGAAATTTACGATGGATTGCAGCCAGACCAAAATTACTTTTTTGGATTTAGAGATCCAGTTAGATTCTAATGGAAACCTCTTCTCATCACTATACCGGAAGGGAACATCCGGAAATACTATTCTCCACGCAGGTAGTGCCCACCGAAAACCACTTTTGAATAGCATTCCCTACAGTCCGTATCTCTGTATTAAACGCAATTGCTCGCACGAAACTGACTTTTTCACAGCCTCCTGTGATCTGTACCACAGACTCAAAAACAGAGGATATAGTCACACACTATTGAAGCGTGCCTTCAATAAGGTAAAAAAACTAGACAGAAAAAAATGATTTTTTTCTACTAAAAATCGGGATACCTATCAACCTGTTCGTCTCATTACTCAGTTCTCACAACATCACAATCAAGTAAGAGACATTCTTAACAAATTTTGGCCATTACTGATGGCTAACACTACCATCAAAAAATATATTAAACCTTACCCAGATATCACTTACCGACGATCATCATCACTTAGAGATAGATTGATAGCTAGTCATCATTCCCCCAAATCTGAATCCACCCTAACAGCCTTCCATGTGGAAACTGTGACAAATGTGAATTCATTTATGATTCTCGAGAAATTCCGCTTCCTAACGGCCACACTGACAAAATCAAACATACAATTACGTGTCAAACTGTAGGAGTAGTCTATCTGGCCACCTGCTGCTGCGGCTGTTATTATGTCGGGAAAACTAAACGCCCGTTCTGTATACGCATTAGAGACCACATAAAACCACTCTACAAACGCACCACATCCACTTCCATCAACCGACATGTGGCACATCAACATAATTTTAATCCCCAGGTCATTGGCTTCACCGCCCTTGAGCATGTTCCTTTACATGGCAGGGGCGGTGACATTGATCAAAAATTACTCCAACTTGAGACCAAGTGGATACACACCCTGGATGCTACTAAATTTCCAGGGCTGAATGAGAACATTAGCTTTAAATCCTTTTTCTAATTAGTCTATGAGACTTCTTGTCACATTTATATGTACCCTTCCTCCCATCCATTTCTTCCCCACGTCCTAGTCACACCATGTATCCAGGGACTATTTTTTATTTTATTTTTTTATTCTTTATACTTAAAATACTGGCTTTTTAGTTATATTCTGGTCCTTAATATTTACATTATCCAGACTTTCACAAGTATCAATCCTGCATACCAACCACCGTATAATGTTTTTTGTTATGTTTTTCATTTGTAGCTTACTCATTGTTTTTGTAATTGTGTGGTTGTCAGACCTGACTTATCCGGGGACCATTATGGGGACCGGGCCTCTCTTCACCTAAATGGTGTGTGGGTGACGTATGGTCTATAGCTCCCTACATACCCCCGACTCTTCATCCCACCCTGTTGTAACCTGAAATTGGCCCCTTATTCTTTCCTCCTCCCTCCCCCCTCCTGGTTGCTCTCCTGTCTCATCGTGGTCCCCCATGATTAACCCCTCACACCTATCTCTGCTGGGTGCCCGAGCGGCGGGCTTGTCGGATCCCTGTGGTGTATTATCCAGGTCCCCCATGCTACCCTGGCTGTATGGACACCCAAGGGCGATGTTGGTTCACAGCATTCGCCCGCCTCTCGCCACTGTCATCCAGATGATCTTTCGATCACTTTACATCCTCTGGTAGACTGTGATGCCGTCGCTCTGACTGGCTCCACAGTCTATTGCATTATCCGCTCAGTGTACCACACACAGCGTCAGATATTCCCGCAAAGCTCCCTGGACCTTGTAGGCCCAGGGACTCTTTGCCGGGCGCATGCGCAGTGGCTCTTTCTGTCTGCTTACATGTCTAGCAACGTCAGACGCTGCACGTGTGTGGGGGGTATAAGAGGCCGGCGTCTCCGGCCATACCACTGCCGGGGACTCCAGGGCACCCAAGTTTATGCTGTCACACACTATGGTAAGTCTGTAAGTCTCCCGCTACCCATCTGTCTTGATTTTTACATAACCCCAGCCTCGTGTACCTAGTCTCTCTTTATGCTTCCCCTGTAGTGCGATGCCTTTGAGCTACTCACACCACTTTCATCTATGAAAAAACGTATAGCTCATATTACTTCAATATCACTCTTAAACCCTTGGGTAAGTTTGCTTACTTTCCCTTGCATTTTCAAATACACTATACCCCTTGGAATTTTTGCTTTACAACATATCCCCCTTTTTCCTTATGATTTCCATAACACTTTGTATGGATTTTCCACCCACTGGATCCTACTCCAATAATAATCCTTTATTTCCTTTTATTTTTAGATCTTCCCTACCCATTTTTTTGTCATTACCTAATCGCCATTCCTGGTGACACTAATTCAGCATACTGGGTGCCCTGCCTTTTCTTCTTTTTTGACAATTGTACATATTGTAAGTATTTTTGAGGCTATGTTAGCCCGACCCTATGTCTTTGGTTTGTAGACCCAGATCATTTCTGGAATCTATCCAAACCCTCTAACTTATTTTATATTATATTGTTTGTTATTCGCCAGGTCCCCTTATCTGCTCTCTGCAGCCTCCTATTGAGCATTAAGAGCCCTTGCACACTGGGGCGGCGTTTTACCGCCGGTATGCGGCCGCTAGCGGGCGGTTTTACCCCCCGCTAGCGGCCGAGAAGGGGTTAAATACCACCGCAAAGCGCCTCTGCAGAGGCGCATTGCCGGCGGTATAGCCGCGCCGTCCCATTGATTTCTATGGGCAGGAGCAGTAAAGGAGCGGTATACACACCGCTCCTTCACCGCTCCGAAGATGCTGCTGGCAGGACTTTTTTTACCGTCCTGCCAGCGCATCGCTCCAGTGTGCAAGCCCTCGGGGCTTTCACACTGGAATGCAAGGAGCGGCACTTTCGGGGCGGTTTGCAGGCGCTATTATTAGCGCAATAGCGCCTGCAAACCGCCCCAGTGTGCAAGGGCTCTTAGACCTTGGATTAGCCTGGGATCCCCCACGCCTGCCCCTTGTGACCCGCTGGTAGGTATCATACCATCCCGTCTCTAGGCTCTCTGGGATACCCGCTGGACTGTGGGGTTTATTTGGGTGGGCGGTGGTTATAGGTGCCCATTCACTTCAGCTCTATGTGGGTTGATTTGCGTCCATGTCTGACAGCCCCACAAAATATATACCCTTTATTTTTTTGTTATGAGTAATTTATGTTATTATATTGTCACCTCTTTTCTGATTGTGATTTTTTTATTAAAGAGTTCACAATAGCGATACAGGTACAACCAACTGTCCCTGAGGAAGCCGTTTCAGGCGAAACATGTAGGATTATCACTGTTTACAAGACTGGCCACCACGTTCCTAGGCTGGATCTTGTAAAACCGCTAGACAGCTGGCTTTTAATTTTCCCACTTTTTGTTTGCGCACACCCTTGTTTTGTAATTTTGTACAATCTTTTAAAGCATTAATTGTTACATAAATTATAAAAATTATAATATTTTATTATCTCAATTTTCTGTTGGCACCGCGATAATCCCCTTATCTCTTCTCTACCATTAATATTAAATTTATTGGGATGAGGTGCCGTATTGTACCGAGGACTATCCAGTCATTCAAACCCCTTTCTTTCAACACTTCCCACCAATTGTAATTAACCAGAGTGTAATTTTACTGAGACTGGCATAAACAGTAGTTATAATAACTGCACTATTATACAAACGTAATATGACAATGCAATAAGTATTCACAAATTATTAATATGTAAATATTTTTTGAAAGCCTCCTGCAGGCGCATCTCCAAGTGGGACTAGTGCTCAGAGTGACAATGCCTTGCCACTGGGCACCTTCCCACTTCCAGCACACTGCACTAAGCACACTAATGCAAGGTTATCAAACACAACACAATACAGTTTGCTCAAGTTGCTCCCCCTTAGGTATGATGTGGTCCTTTGTTACTGTAACTGAACACAAGGCCTCTCAGTGAAAGTTGTAGTCTCTGGTCTTCTGTCTTTTGCTAGCTATTATACTGCAGTGTTTGTAATCCAAGGGTTTAACAAGCAAAGAAGTAACATATGCTAATGATTTATAACAGTTCCTGCGGTGCACACACGTATAACTGCCTCCGGTATAGTTATGTCTGAACCGCCACAGTGTCAACTCTTAGTAAAGTATAGGCTTGAGGCCTGCTTGAAATCAGTCTATTTGAATGAGACCCCTCTGCGGAACTGCAGGTCTCAGCAACACTTTGGTATGAGTCTAAGTGTGTTAAGTGCGTTAAATAACGTCTGGGCGTCCACCCTCTCACCACACCAGGCCTGGAAAGTTGGAAGTCTCCACTCCGCGTCTCTGAGTCCTCCGTTATGCTGCTCCACTCCGCAAGATGACTGGGACCCCCAAATGGCTCCATCAGGTGTCTCTGGATCTTTCCCATCTGATCACACTGTTTCTCCAGCACACTGTGATAGGGCAGAGTCCGTGGTTTGCCCCGCTCCGCGAGATGCAGGCAGGCCACGCGTCCAGAAGAGAAAGAAAATGGCCGCGCTGGGCCTTTTATTGCCTACTCAGCATGGAGTTCAGCCACTTAGTGTTCATGGGTAGGTGAGTGGGCATTGTGGGTAGGTGAGCCCTTTCACAAAGTAATCAAGTCACTTCCTGTATAAGTTTTCCTTCATGCTCTTATGTGAAAGTTAAACAAGTCTAATTCACATTGTACACCACTAGAGGGAGCCAAAAACCAATCTATTAGCGTAGTCTTATCATATAGCACTACATGACAAAAATTCCAGTGCTACACTATATTGTCAAATTTGTCAATGCTAAGAGAGAGAGTACAATACAAATTGAAAAAAAGTGGAGGTTGTTGTTATTGTTCCACATGCTAATGGCATTTGTAGCCTGAGCCTCAGCCTGTCCATTTTTCCTATGAATTTATTTGACAATTAAAACTTTTGAACTATTGATTCTTCTAATTGCAATAAGCACAATCCACAAGTATTAGGTATGCTTCTTATGTTAGAAATAGAAATACCTGAAGAGAATAATAAAACACTCCTTTTTGTTTCGATTCATTTTAAGGAAAGCATTACATTGACCCTTGCACTATTCCCTTGACTTCTAGAGAGGTCACCCATAACACTGAATACCCTCTCTGCAAAGGCTTGAGAAGCTGGCATAGCCAGCAGGTCTAATGCAAAAGGTTTTAGCTGGTGATAAAAAGTGATAGAATTTGACAGCCAAAAATCTGTTGCAGTGTCCTCACTGATGGCAACTTGGTGCAAAAGCTCTTGCTTATATTTTCTGATCTGCTGCACTATTCTGTTTTGGGGAGATCCTCTGTCTGGGTCTTCTGCGGCATTTAGAAAGAAACTGAAAGACTGGCTGCTTAGATGTGGATGCCGGTGGCGGTGCTTGCTTCTTCCACTTCCTGTGACTTACTGGCCAGATCTAATGAAAAACAATCAGTGCAAACAAAATAAAACCACAATTAATGGCAGCTGAACACTTTAGGCCAGTCACATCACCTCATAAACATATAAAAAACAAAATAAGTGCAGCGCAATGAGAAATTAAGTCCCAGAAAAATCAATCCCATATCTTGGAATTCATTTAACAGCATCTCATTCTGACTTATTCTCAACCAATTATCCTCCTGTATTAAGACAGATCACAAATCTAATAAAACAATGGTCGCAACTTCCTTTATCCTGGATAGGGAAGATTAATGCAATCAAAATGACTATTCTACCCAAATTGCTTTATCTATTCAGAGTCCTCCCTATTCCAATTCCTTCCTATTTTTTGAGAATAGTACAAAAAAGAGCAACTTCGTTTAGATGGGGCTCTTCTAAACCACGTATACCTATACACACACTACATCTTCCCAAAAATAAAGGAGGCCTGGGATACCCTAATTTTACTAACTACTACAGAGCAGCACATTTGGCCAGTCTGTCCAAATACCATGCAAAACAGGAAATCCCATTATGGGTATTTATAGAGGCTTCAGAAAATGACCCTCTATTAATATCAAATTTATTATGGCTTGATCCTAAAGACCGCTTTAAAATTCATAATCCCATAACTAAACACTTCTTATCTCTCTGGGATAAACTAAAAACCAAATATCAGTTACAATCTTCACACAATCCTCTCCTTTCTTTTATCAGAAATCCGGCCTTTTATCCGGCATGGATCTACCCAAATTCTTTTAAAGCTTGGACAACATCAGGCATTCAGACACTAAATGACTTCATAGCATCTAAATCATTCCTTTCATTCCCATCGCTTAGAGAAAAATATGATCTACCAAACTCTGAGATATTTAGATATCTCCAAATCAAAAATTTCTATACACCATTCCTAAAGGGGGATACACCATTATCCCAATTATCCATTTTTGAATCAATCTGTACAAAAGATCCATTTGCTAAAGGTACAATTTCATCACTTTATAATCAATTATATGGAGTAGCAAATCTTAATAGACCCTCTTACGTTCAGAGGTGGGAGGAGGACCTGGGACGAACTTTAGAAGACACGGACTGGTCTAACATATGGCTCACATCTAAGTCATCTTCACCCAACATCTTAGCACTGGAGACAAATTATAAAGTCCTAACTCGCTGGTACCTTGTACCCGCTAGAGTGGCAAAATATTCACCTAATACCTCAGCTCTTTGTTTTCGAGGATGCCCAGAAATAGGGTACATATTTACACATATGGTGGACGTGCCCAGTAATCCAAACCTTATGGAAGGAAGTCTTCGTGATTGCGTCTAAAATATTTAAAAAAATAATACAACCAGATCCATATTTAACTTTACTTAATCTAAAACCGGAATGGTTAACACTCTCTCAATTCAAACTTATGATCCAACTAATAACGGCTGCAAAACAAACAGTGGCCAAGGCATGGAAATCTCCTACATTGGTACTAGCAGAAACAATTCACAGAATGAATAATACAATGTCCCATGCTAAGATGGTAGCCATCGATCAAAATCAAATTCCAAAATTTGAAAAACTTTGGCATCCTTGGATAAAACAACAGTTCCTGTCAAACTTCAATGACTCTGTCCTGTTGCCATGGTAACAGATTAAATGACTTACAGAGACACCCATTCTAAGGCTTCAAAGAGAACTAAAAAGAATAATAAACTGACGAGCGGGACAACCTTGTGGACCATACCTCTACCTTTCAACCCTTTTTCTTCTCTTTCCTTTTCTCCACCTTACGATTAAAGCTCATTATCAGAATTTATTTGACCTATATACACTCTACCTGTAAACAATATGTATAGTAGGTATAAATCATTTAAATACCTACAAAAGTAACTAAGGAAATGATATATATCTTTAATTTAGGTTTACGTGAACCCGATGTTTAATATTTGAAATTCCATGATATTTACCTATATAAACCCTACTGTAAAACAATGAGCTTACTTTATAGATCCTTGTAAACTTACTTTATGTATCTTTATAACATTGTATACTCAATAAACTTCTTTTGACAAGGAGAAATTAAGTCCATAAGCACAATACATTATGCAGAGGAACCACAAGTCTCAGAATAAGGAATAGAGAAAACCTTGTGCAGAATAATGGCGGTTCCTGTGAGACACCACTTCCACCAGCTGATATGAATAAGGCGCTTACCAGATTCGGTGGACCTCTGAACTAACATATGGTCAAATGAGCATGTATCCTCAATGGGACGATGGTAGCCAGTGCTCCAAATAGGACAGGACAGCCAAGGGTGGTGAAAAAGAAAGGAACACGATCTAAGTGCTCTCCTTTAGATCAATCTTCATTTATTAAAAAACTGTAAAAAGCCTCAATACAACATTTGTAGATACAAGAGACGTCTGGCATAAACCTTCGAATCGTTTTTTTATACCTGTTTTGCTGTAAACATTTTCTTAATAAATACTAAATGCAAAAATAGTTTCAAATCACATGATAAGTGGCACCCTACTGTCCACAGTAGGAAGTGGTCAAATTGGTGCAACTTTGACTCCATCGGAGTCCCACCTATTTTGAAAGAAGTTCTTGCTCTACTTTTTGCAAGTTCAGGTGAGACTTGCATAGACATCTGTGCATGAAGTTGCACAGATGTCTTCCAAGTTGCACTTGAAGTCACACTATGTGGCTTAAAGGGGTTGTAAATTCATAAGTTTTTTTTTATCTTAATGCATTGTATGCATTAATATAAAAAGCCTTCTGTGTATAACAGCCTCCCCAGCAACTCCTAATACTTACCTGAGCCCCCTCTCTGTCCAGCGATGTCCACAAGTCCCTCGGCCATCCGGGACTCTCCTCCTGATTGGCTGAGACACAGCAGCGGTGCCATTGGCTTCCGTGGCTGTCAATTAAAGTCATTTAGCCAATCACGAGAGAACGGGGGCAGGGCCGGGCCATGGCTCTGTGTCTGAATGGACACAGGGAGCTGTAGCTCGGCTCGGGTGCCCCCATAGCAAGCTGCTTGCTGTGGGGGCACTCAACAGGAGGGAGGGGCTAGGAGCAGCAAAGAGGGACCCGAGAAGAGGAGGATCTGGGGTTCTCTTTGCAAATCCACTTCACAGGGCAGATAAATATAACATGTTTGTTATTTATTTATTTTTTTTAAAAAACAGGACTTTACAATCACTTTAAACTTAAAGTTTGAACGGTAAAGGTTGTAAATTACTTCGAAAGTCATACGGTTTTTCCACTGGTTTCAGCGCAATCTCCTTGCAGTTGATCAAAGCCACCATTTTATATCTTTGATTGCTTTGCAATTTAAACAAAACGTGGAACACAAAGTTTGATCGCTTCACAATATTGACATGTACAGTGGGGAAAATAATTATTTGATCCCCTGCAGATTTCTTGCCCACCTACAAAGAAATGAAGGGTCTATAATTTTATACAATAGTCTGTATTTTAAATAATAGAGACAGAATATCAACCAAAAATCCAGAAAAAAACACTTGATACAAATTTTATAACATGAGTTGCACTTCAGTGAATAAAATAAGTATTTGATCCCCAAGCAAATCATGACTTAGTACTTGGTGGAGAAACCCGTATTGGCAAACACAGAGGAAAGACATTTCTTGCAGTTGGTTTTCAGGTTTGCACACATATCAGGAGGGATTTTGATCCACTCTTCTTTATAGATCTTCTCTAAATCCTTAAAGTTTTTTGGCTGTCACTTGGCAACTTGAAGTTTCAGATCCCTCCATAAATTTTCTATAGGATTAAGGTCTGGAGACTGGCTAGACCACTCCATGACCTTAAAGTGAAGTTCCACCGCCCTCAAAAAATAGTAATGTGCTTAAAAAAATAAAAAAAAAACATTTGGGGAATTTTTTTTTTTTACTCACCTCTAAATGGTTGTTGCTAGGGGGTCCCTCGTAGTCTGCGGTGCCTGGGCTCCTGACGTCACTTCCCTTGGCGCAGGATTGGAGATCGCCTCTCCCCCCTCCCTCTTGTCAATCTGGGACATGTGACCGGTCCCAGATGATTGCGCGGCCAGTGACGCGCATGCGCAGTGGGTTCGCGGCTGTGAAGCCACAGCCGGGCGCCCACAGTTAAAATGCCGGTGCCGCCGAGCGGAGGGGGGGACGATCGGGGCTTAAATCCCCCACATCGCTGGACCCTGGGACAGGTAAGTGTCCGATTGTTAAAAGTCAGCAGCTGCAGTATTTGTAGCTGCTGACTTTTATTTATTTTTTTTAAATGAGAACCCCGCTTTAATGTGCTTCTTCCTAAGCCACTCCTTTGTTGCCTTGGCGGTATGTTTTGGGTAATTGTCTTGCTGGAAGACCCATCCATGACACATCTTCAGTGTTCTGGCTGAGGGAAGAAGGTTCTCATCCAAGATTTTACAATACATGGCCCCACCCATTGGCCCCTCAATGTGGAAAAGTTGGTCTGTATCTTTAGCAGAAAAACAGCCCCAAAGCATAATGTTTCCACATCCGTGCTTGACTGTGGGGATGATGTTCTTAGGATCACAGTCAGCATTTTTCTTCCTTCAAACACGGTGAGTCCCTTTCCTCAAGGAAGGCAGTCATGCCAATGAACATCTAAATGATTCAGAGAAGGATTGGGTGAAAGTACTGTGATCAGATGAGACCAAAATTGAGCTCTTTGGCATTAACTCGACTCGCTACATTTGGAGGAAGAAAAATGCTGACTATGACCCTATGAGCTCCATCCCTACAGTCAATGTACGGGACGATTTTGCCACATTGAGGGGCCAATGGACGGGTCCATGTATTGTAAAATCTTGGATGCGAACCTTCTTTCCTCAGCCAGAACACTGAACATGTGTCATGAATGGGTCTTCCAGCAAGACAATAACCCAAAACATACCGCCAAGGCAACAAAGGAGTGACTTAGGAAGAAGCACATTAAGGTCATAAAGTGGTCTAGCCAGTCTCCAGACCTTAATCCTATAGAAAATTTATGGAGGGAGCTGAAACTTCAAGTTGCCAAGCGACAGCCAAAAAACCTTAAGGATTTAGAGAAGATCTGTAAAGAAGAGTGGACCAAAATCCCTCCTGAGATGTGTGCAAAACTGGTCACCAACTACAAGAAACGTCTTACCTCTGTGCTTGCCAACAAGGGTTTCTCCACCAAGTGCTAAGCCATGTTTTTCTTGGGGATCAAATACTTATTTTACTCTCTGAACTGCAACTCAATCGATAGCATTTGTTTTATGTGTTTTTTCTAGATTTTTGGTTGATATTCTGTCTCTTCCAGAATTATTTAAAATACACCTATGATAAAAATGATAGACCCTTCATTTCTTTGTAAGTGGGCAAACTTACAAAATCTGCAGGGGATCAAATAATTAGTTTCCCCAATGTATGTGCCCACCTTAACTCAAGTTAAGACCAGTACTTTAAAACAGAAAAACTTTCTACATAAATCAGGTGATCCCAGCAGGGGAGGAATAGTTTGGCCGCCAAAGGTGGTGTGCCTTCAGAGCTGGAAATCCATCCTTGTGGAGGGAGCTCTTCTCCTATCCAAGAGGTGCTCAGAACCTCAATGAGTATGTAAGCAGGTGTGGCACACAAGGTATTGAAATGTTGAAAGAGCCGAGTCATCAATGGGTAACACTCCCATTCTGTCTGTGACTGATCTCCCAGGGTGTAATCTAGTTGAGCATCTTCAGTCATGTTATCAGCAGGGGATAATAACCTGCAAAGAAGCTGCTTAAGAAACCACTGCTGAAAGCTTATACAGTCACAGCGAGGTCAACCTGCTATTAGCATCCTGCTAAAGGCATTTCAAAGGAGAAGCAAAAAGACTTCATCATCCACACTACTGTAGATACACTGAACTATAAGCTGCTTACTGACAATAGAGGGTGGCTGTCGGAGAATCTCCTTCTTATGAAAGATCATTGTACAAACATGCAGTTTTGCATAGAATGAATGTGCATTTTTTTGGCCCACGAAGGGGAGGGGGGGACTTTTATTGCCAGCATATGTATCTCAGAGGAAAACAGGCTGCGTTGGGAAATGTTGGGAAAGACCCAGTCCCACCTACGTACATATGCGTGTTCCCTAATCCCAGTGTTTTAGAACAGACTCTAATGTACATAGGTATCTTAAAGCCCAATTTTGGGCATCATTTTTATGAGAACATAAATGAAAATGAGCTCCCAGGCAGGCGGCATTACTCACCTTTAATCCAGTATTGTCCCCACCACAAGGCAAACTCAGTTTTTGAGGTTGAATGAATGAATGGCAAAAATAAAGCAGGGGAGCAATCGGGGGGCAGTGTGTTGATCCTAAAATTGGCCTTTAAAGTTAACCTGTCCTTTATCCATTCAGGAAAAACCAGCAGGTTTATTTTATTTCCCCATCCCTAGCAGCATGTGTAAAGAAAATACTTTAAATATGTAGAATAATGTACAAAAATAAAATAATAGAATGGTTTTATTTGAATGTTAACACACCTTAAAAATATTAACTCAACCCCTTCTGTGCCTAATAAGGTAAGTCTTATAGGGAATCTGTGATGTTAGAGACAGAAAATATGTGTTGTTTCCTGGTTTTATATTTTAGGTTTCAGGGCTTTCCTTCTGTAACCGGCTTCACTAGTGAAAACCTGGAACGGGTATACAGTTTGTGAAGTTTGGAATGTGTCCTTGTTTTAATGGCTGGCTGACTAGAGAGTGAAGCCAGGGTCAGTTTAACAGACAAAAAGATTGCTTCTTTAAGACCAACCACCAGTGGTAGCTCCCATGCCTATGTTCTCAAGGGTCCCATTTAAGGCACAAGATCTACAGTACACTACGGACCTTTCCAGCATGCATGCACCATGGCAGCTGTACAATAACTTAAGTATGCATGAGACTGTCCACTGTATGTTGGCTTTGACTAGTCTATAACCACCTGCCTTTGCCATAGTGAAGGATTGAAGACCTGAACTTATTGACTCTTAGCTACTCATCACTGTCTGGGCCAACCTGGAGCAGTGTTTCATGTTACATACGCCGATCGCTGTCACAGTGCTCACCTGACAAAACTGAGTTGTTTCAATACTAAGATATAAAAGAACCACTACAGTTTGCCATGGGAAAATAAATGTTTATTGTATACTAATACACTCAACAAATGCTTTATGTTCTTCTCAGCAAGATCTTTTTTTTTTCAAATGTTGCATTTAATTTGCTTGCTCTTCTCTGTTGCTGTGGTCACATAACTGTGCACATGCCCACACACACCAGTTAAATTTTTTGTTTGAATATTACAGAAATACAGACATTCTGAAAAATTGCTCCTTAGAACATTTTTTTCCTGCCATCATTGAGCCAATTCATTTCATTACAAGGCCCTTAAAAAAGAGTCCAGACCTACTACTTAAATGGAATCCCAAGTGTATTAAACTGGTTTCTTTTGTGAGCATGTTACAATATGTACAATTTTTGGGAATGAAAATCACATTCAGTTAGAATTTCCTTGAAGAAAAAATTTCCATCTTGCGCCTTCAAATTTTCTTGTCACTGCAGTCAAACACAATTGGCAATTTGACCTCACTATCTATTAAAAAATTGAAGACTGTTCTGAAAATTACATTTTTTTGACTAAATTCTAATACTGCATAGCCAAAAAGTGGTTGTAAAGTATAATTTTTTTAAAATAATGAAAATAACAAACATGTTATACTTAACTGCACTGTGCAATGGTATTGCACAGAGCAGCCCCTAATCTCCTCTTCTGGGGTTATTATTATTATTATATGAGATTTATATAGCGCCAACAGTTTACTCAGCGCTTTACAATGTATAAGGGGGACAACACAATTACAGTACAGTTCAATACAAAAAGGTACAGGAGGGCCCTGCTCGTAGAGCTTACATTCTAAAGGGAGGGGGTGGTGGTACAAAAGGTAATAGTTGCAAAGAATGATTTTATGGGGGTGGCTCAGGGACAGTTATGTGGGTGTGGGATAGGCTTCCCTGAATAAATGAGTTTTCAAGGATCTCCTAAAGGTGGACAGGGTAGGGGCTGATCGGACATACTGGGGCAGGGAATTCCAGAGGATGGGAGAGGCTCTGGAGAAGTCCTGAAGGCGAGCATGGGAGGAGGTAACAAGGGAGCTAGAGAGCAGAAGGTCCTGGGAGGAGCGGAGGGGGCGATTTGGGCGATATCTGCAGATGAGGTTGGTGATGTAGATGGGGGCGATGTTGTGAATGGCCTTGTATGTTATGGTTAGCATTTTGAATTTTACACGGTGGGGTAGGGGAAGCCAGTGAAGGGTTATCTGCCGGCACTCCCTGCAAGCTGCTTTGGTGTACAATAAAAATACATGTTACAATCTATTACTTTTCATCAAGTGACATAAGTGTGTTTGTGTGTGTGTGTGTGTGTGTGTGTGGGGGGGGGCATCTTTTATGCTCATCCGGAGATTTCTCTTCTCTTCTTTCACCCCTAACTTCAGTGTCACCATTTCTAAAAGAGATTCTAATCCTTTCTCTACTCTATCCAAAATTGGAAAATAAAATATTTGGATAAATATAGTGCCCCCTAGCTTCAAGTTATTCAGTTAGTTTTTTGCGCTAGAGACTTACTGTGAATTAAAGTGTTAGTTCACCTTTTCATTTTCTGAAAAAGTGACCTAACACCCTACACCCTCCCTCCCTGGTCCCCGCTGCACTTATTGGTGATGAGCTGTCCATGGCCACACAGCTAGTCTAGTGGTTCTAGGATTTGAAATCCCGGCTCATCTTCCCCTTCTTTCTGTAGGACCCTGCACTGACCAATCAGAAGCTCCAGGTTCTTACTGATAACAGTAGACCTTGCCTGGGCAGTGTGTGAGCATGGTCGCTGGTAGTCTCAACCAGTTATACATGCGGCAGGGTAACAACGCTGGAGTACAATTGAAAAACAGTTGTTACAGGTAATGCCTGAACAAGAACCTTCATGGCAATATCAACCATCTGAAGATTAGAAAAAAAATTAAATTACATTAAAAAGTAAAGCTTACATTAGATTTTAGTTATTGGGTTTAGGTCTACTTTCCTAAAACCTGGGTCTGTCAGGGACAGCTGACATCATGTTGGACTTGTAAGGACTACCAGGAAATGTCCACAAAAGCCCACACATTATGTACACTGTGATTCAGTCTTTCTCAACCGTGTTAACTTGAGAAGAACCCTTGAAATAATTTTAAGGTCCATGGGGAAACCCTGCTAAAACCAATTCATCCTCACACTTGTGGTCAATGGAAAGAATGCCCCTGACAATGGTGGTCAAAATCCACCCCAACAGATTAAATACCCACGGTTAAAAAGGTCTTTGGCGCCATTCCTTTGTCTCTGCCAAGTAGTGTAGGTTCCAGAACTATGCAGGCACCATCAAACGGGAGGTCAATCAACCAAAACTTAAGGAACCCTTAGCCACCTCCGGAAGAACCTTAAGGGATCCATGGAACCCCTGGTTGAGAATGGCTGCTGTGATGGGATGAAAGGTCATGCTGAAGGAGGAATTGGTTTTTGCTCTTCAAATTATCTGAGGGGAAAAGCCTCCTTTTAATTATAGGTATAATGTCATAATCCGTGTCCTGGGGGCTTCCCATACAACATTAGTTGAACTGAGAAGGAAATGGATGTTAATCCTTCCATTGAATCAAAGGGACATGACACCTCGTACATTAAAGGAAATTTGATTTAGGAAAGAATGCCACACAAAGTCAGAGAGATAAAATGCCAACTGTTGCCCTATCCGAATGTTATATCATTATTAACATTAACTCTTGCATTCTGATTTGGAATAGTCTACAGCTTGGACAGGACTAATGGGAAAAATATATATTTTTAATGTTCTTAACATCATATACACATAATTTTGACACATAGAAGAAATCTATGAAAGGTATAAAGATAAAACTGGAAAATGGTAAAATGTACAAAACAGAAATCTGTCTGTTGGAGTTCATTTAAGTTAGAGCTAAAGGCAAAACTTTTTTTTATATTCATTTTGGATAAAGTAAAGGAGGGATCAGTTTTTTTCCATCTGTATCCCATTGGGGAGATTTCACTCCCTATCCCATAGCCAAAACAGGAAGTGAGAGGAATTCCCTCTAAAGTGAAGAAATCTCTTGTTGTCACCAGAACTAGGGTCCTCATTAGAAGATTTCCCCTCTATTCTATTCCTGGTTTCAACTTTCAATATACATAGCAAACGGGACAAACAGAGAGGTAAATCTCAATAACAGAGGCACAGACAGCAATAAAAACAGGTGCTCTATACTTCTATTCCCTCTCCACTTTATCCAAAACTTTAAAAAAGTTTTGCCTTCAGTTATACTTTAAGGGACACAAGATTCAGTTATTCGGATACAATTGGGTTATACTAAGGGCTGGATTTGGGCATCTGATTGTGCCTCAAGCACAGCCCAACAATAGTGCACCTCTCAGCCCCCCCATTGCCCCTCCCCCATGGGAGCTGCTGTTTCCAGGATGGGCTCTGAAGGTCCAGCACTGTAAGCTGGGCCTTCAGAGCGCATGTACCGGTGATGTCATTGGCTGCATGCACTCTGAATATCTCCTAAACGGTGAAAGTTTAGAAGATATTCACAGAACCTACAGGTAAGCCTTATTATAGGCTTACCTGTAGGTACAAGTGGTATAACAGAGTTTACTACCACTTTAACTGACTCAGTAAATGCTGAAAGTAAAATAAAAGTTTGAACATTTTTAAACCATTCTTGATTTTTCTTCCAGGTCAGCCAAAGACTAGACTTCACAGCTATTCTCAGGAAAGGCATAAAGTGCATGAGTAGGCACATAACTACACTGAGCCATACTCATGCACAGAGGAGTGCATGTGTACATATGCATGCACGAGTGTGCACCTGCAGCCAAGACGTGCGCATGCCTGTTGCTAAGGCTGATGCCCAACGCACAGCGCAGAGCTGATGCACTGAATCTTTACCATTTGGTATATAGCATTTTTCGCATAACCTGTTAACCATTCTCGTGTCTGACCTCCTGCTGCCGACTTGATCTGCCTCTGACTAAAGCTAGCCATACATTACACAATTTTCTTGTTCAACTTCTTTTAGATTGTAGTGCAAGGGCTTGCCTGACTGCATAAAAATTAAAAGTGTTTAGGTATGTCCTCATATTATATGGTTTTGGTAAATCTAAAGGAAAATTGTACAAAAAAAATTTATAATGTATGGCCAACCTAAGCTTGAACTCTGCTCTGCCTGCACCAACCCCTAGCCTGTTTCTGGAGATGATTTCTGCCTGTCCTTATGCCGAGCTGCCTCACTGTTACCATCCTTGGCCTGAACCCAGACTTTTCTTATGTCTACTGGCTACACATGGCCTGCCTGACCTTGCTAATGACCTCTCTGCTTAGTGCTTGTGCCTGGCTACCTGCTCTTGGCTGTCCAGTGGTCTGCCAAGTGCCTGTTGCCTGTCTGTCCATGACCAAGCCAGTTCACGCTAGATGTCTCCTGCAGGTGGTCATCTCTGCTGTCCCTGCATCCATGATCCAGTCTTTTCCTGGAGACACACAGCCGACTCATCAGCACCAGCCATCACAAGAACCACCAGGCGCTCATGTCACTCTGGGCTCTTGTGCTCCCTGTACCTTATCATGGACCCTGAGCTGGAGGTGTAAAAGAAGCCTACCTCTCTACGTCAGACTCCACCACCAGGTTTGTGACATCAGCATTAATCAAATGATAATTAAAAAATAATAGTTTTTACCTGGTATTTTATATCTGGAAAATATACTCAAAACACTTTTATTAAAAAAAAATTCACTTTGACCTTAAGGAGGTAGAAAAGCCCACTTGGTGATCTTTACCTACAGGTAAGACTATAATAAGGCTCACCTGAAGGTAAAATGAATATCTCCTAAACGTGCACTGTTTAGGAGATATTCACCTTGGATACAGCCAGTTACATCACCGGCGCATGCGCTCTGAAGGTCCTGCATACCTTGTCAGATCTTCTGAGCTTTGTGCTGGAACCGAGGGCTGCTGTGTGCTTGGGTGGGAGTAACGTCATAGTGACCCTGGCCAATTGCATAGCCGGAGTGTGCGAACCCGGAAGAAAAAGCAGAGGAAGATGTCAGTCCTCTCAGCCGTGACAACGCACAGCTGGAAGGGCTTTCTCCCAAGGTAAGTATTTCATAATGTGCTAGTATGAGATGCATAAAGCAGTTGCCTTACAGGTGGGTTTTTTTTTTAAGCAGCTGCGGTTTACTACTGTTTTAAAACTCAATAAGCAAATTATTTGTTTAAACCTTTTATTTAACAGTTAATAGATTCCCTCTAGATTTTCTAATTGAAAAGTATTTGATCAAATCCAGGAGACAAAGGTAGACAAGCCCAACAGATGTCTATGGGGCTCTAAATGTTAGTCATGTGACACACGGGATCCCTCCGCTCTTACGCTGTGTTGGGAAGTCCTCAATAATGCAGAGACAACTTTTGACTGTGAATGAAGGATGAGGGTCATAACACTCTACTCTCACAGTATGTCTTCAGTCTTCTGGGATAAATGAAGCTGGCCATCATTCAAACTGGAAGACTGAGGACATTTATTGGTGGAAAGGAATTACTGCAGGGAGCATTGGAGAGAAGGTAAATATTGTAGCCAGTGCTGCTTCTTTTATTTTCTTTAGATCATCATTATTATTATTATTATTATTATTATTATTATTATTATTATTATTACATAGGATTTATATAGCGCCAACATTTTATGCAGAGCTTTACAATATAAGGGCAGACAGTACAATTACAATATACTTTAATAAATTAAGAATCAGAGAGCCCTGCTCATTATTTAGAAAAGTAGATGGAGTTGGGCTTTAAAGCGGAGCGCCACCGAAAATTTTTTTTTTAAAAGTCAGCAGCTACAAATACTGCAGCTGCTGACTTTTAAAACATGGACACTTACCTGTCCAGGGCGCCCGCGATGTCGGCATCCGAGGCCGAAGCGTCTCTCCGTCCTCGGGTGCTGCCGCCTCCATCTTCGGTAAGGGAATCAGGAAGTGAAGCCGTGCGGCTTCACTTCCCGGTTCCCTACTGCGCATGCGCGAGTCGTGCAGCGCAACACGGATGGTCCCTGCTGCCTCTGGGACCCGTGTGTTTCCCAGCAGGCAGCGGGGAGGGAGCAGGAAGTGGCGTAAATACCCGCAGATTCTGCAGGTATCTATGCCGGAAGTGGGTACAGATACCTGTAATATACAGGTATCTGTACCCCCCTCCCCCCTGAAAGGTGCCAACTGTGTCACCGGAGGGGGGGAGGAATCTAATGAGTGGAAGTTCCCCTTTTGGGTGGAACTCCACTTTAAGGCCGGGTTCACACTGATCTGACAAACGCTCCGACATTGGGAGCTCATGTCGCATGACGTGTGAAAATCAATGTTTCCCTATGGGAGCCGTCTTAACTGGTCCAACAGAAGTCGGTCCGACTTTGAAAATGCTCCTTGCACTACTATGGTCCATAAATATTCTTTAGTAGAGTCCGTGCAGTCCCATATGAATGTCCACAAAAATAAGGAAGGTGAAATTAATATAAATGAATAACATATAACATATTTTTTTTTTGTTTATTATCTTGTATTTGGTGTGCCACACTTGTAACCGCAGCTTTTTTTTCTTTGCCAAGCGCAGTTTTTTCTTTTTTGATACTACTATGGTCCAACTTTTGATCCTATTTCAGCCCATTGATTATCACCGAAGTCGGATCAAAGTTGGATCTCCGTCTTAACTGACCTGACTTTGGCATGCGACTTGTTCTCTGAGGATCTTGAAGGAAAACTCAACCCCAAATTTTATTAAAAAAATGGCATGTATTCCACCTTGGCGAGCATACCAAGCCCTTCGGTCTGGTATGGATTTTCAGGGGAACCAACCCCCATGCCAAAAAAAACGGCATTGGGGTCCCCCCATACTCCATACCAGACCCTTATCCGAGCACGCAGCCCAGCAGGTAAGGAAAGGGGGTGGGGACAAGCGAGCGCCCCCCCTCCTGAATCGTACCAGGTCGCATGCCCTTAATATAGGGGGTGGGTGCTTTGGGCAGGGGGGGCCCTGCACCCCCCACCCCAGAGCACCTTGTCCCCATGTTGGTGAAGACAAGGGCCTCTTCCTGACAACCCTGGCCGTTGGTTTAACAAGGGGACCCCTAGATCCCGGCCCCCCCCACCCTATTTGGATGAATATGGGGTACATTGTAAGTAATTTATCTCTTCTCCCCTCTCCGGCTCTTCTGCTTCCTCCGCTGACGTCTTCTACCTCTACCAGTTCTTCTCTCTCTGGGTCTTCTCCCCTGATGTCTTCTAGCCCTCTCCGGTTCTTCTCCCTCTGTCCGCTGTCTTCTGCCTCTGCTGTTCTTCTTCTGATGTTGACTCTATGCTCTCTCCCGCTCTAATACTGGGTGCGCGGTGTGTCACTACTTATATTGGCATGGGGTGGGATCACCGGAGGCCCGTCCCTTATGATGTCACTGCCCCATCATGCCCCGGGTGGTGGCGTCATAAGGGGCGGGGCCTCCGGATGACATCACCCTGTTACCCCGCCTCATGCCAATATAAGTAGTGGCACACCGCGCACCCAGCATTAGAGCAGGAGAGAGCGCTGAGTCAACATCGGAAGAAGAACAGAGGTAGAAGACAGCAGAGACGACCCGGCAAAAGAGCGAGAAGATAGCGGAGAAGACCCAGCAGAAGCAGAAGACAGCAAACAGAGAGAGAAGAACCGGAGAGGGCTAGAAGACATAAGCGGAGAGCGGAGAAGACCCGGAGAGGGGAGAAGAACTGGCAGAGGTAGAAGACGTCAGTGGAGGAGGCAGTAGAGCTGGAGAGGGGAGAAGAAATCGGAAGAGATGACGGAGCTGCCTTAATAAATTATTTTAAAAACATGTGTAATGTGTTTTATTTTTGACATTTTTTTAGGTGAATGGGTAGGGGTACAGTATACCCCATACTCATTCACATAGGGTGGAGGGCCAGGATCTGGGGGCCCCCTTGTTAAAGGGGGCTTCCAGATTCCGATAAGCCCCCTGCCCGCAGACCCCGACAACCAACGGCCAGGGTTGTCGGGAAGAGACCCTTGTCCTCATCAACATGGGGACAAGGTGCTTTGGGGTGGAGGCGCATGGCCCCCCTGCCCCAAAGCACACATCCCCCCATGTTGAGGGCATGCGACCTGGTATGGTTCAGGAGGGGGGCGCTCACACTTCCTGACCTGCTGGGCTGCGTGATCGGATAAGGGTCTGGTATGGATTTTGGGGGGGATCCCAACGCTGTTTTTTCGGCGTAGGTGTTCCCCTAAAAATCCATACCAGACCAAAGGGCCCGGTATGCTCCCCGAGGGGGAACTCATGCCGTTTTTGTGTTTTTTTTACTTGGCGTGGAATTCCCCCTACAGACTCATACCAGACACAGTGCCTGGTATTGTCAGGAATCAAAGTCGGATCCCTGTTCATTGAAGTCGGACGCATGTTGAACTTCAAGTCGGAGGGCAAAGTCGGATTTAAAGTGGTACGACTGTCGTGTCGTACCATTGTGAACCCAGCCTAAAACAATTTAAACAGTTACCACTTTGTGACTCTTGATTTACAGGTGCATGCCAGCATTTTATTAAGTGGCATACAAAGAACTTTATCCCCATGGAACTTTTAAAGCAATATAGAAATTTATCATAAAAGGCACAGTATGTCAATCTTTATTATAGTACAGAATAAAACAAAGCAATTTAAACATTACAAAACAATTAAGTGGCCCAATACAATATGCATTACAGAATCCCCATTGCACATTTTGGTTAGTGTATCTTTCTATACCTGAACATTGCTGTGTTTTTAAAAAATATTTGCATAGCTTTTTGTAAATCAAAACTAAACTTGTTCTGTGTGCGAACGGGGTAAAAATAAATGTTCTCAGACTGTATTATCTGCAATTCAGACGTGCGAATGCGAAAAATACTGGATTAGGGCCACTAGATAGCGCTGAGGAGCATATTTATTTCCTATGATAGTGACATCTAATGGCCATAATGCAGGATTTTCTGCATTCACACATTCAAATTGCAGAGAATATGCACTATATTGCCAAAAGTATTGGGACGATTGGCATCCCAGTCTTAGTCTGTAGGGTTCAATATTGAGTTGGCCCACCCTTTGCAGCTATAACAGCTTCAACTCTTCTGGGAAGGCTGTCCACAAGGTTTAGGAGTGTGTCTATGGCAGTGTTTCACCATTCTTCCAGAAGTGAGATCAGGCACTGATGTTGGACGAGAAGGCCTGGCTTGCAATCTCCACTCTAATTCATCCCAAAAGTGTTCTGTCAGGGTGGGGTCAGGACTCTGCACAGCCAGTCACGTTCCTCCATCCCAAACTCACTCATCCATGTCTTTATGGATCTTGCTTTGTGCACTGGTCCAAATCATTTGGTGGAGGGGGGATTATGGTGTGGTGTTGTTTTTCAAGGGTTGGGCTTTGCCCCTTAATTCCAGTGAAGGGAACTCTTAAAGCGTTAGCATACCAAGACATTTTGGACAATTCTTTTTTTTTTTGAAAATTCTTTTTATTGGGTTTCAAGTGCAGATAACAAACAGAGCCTATTGGGCATACCCAGGTTAGATCCACATACATTATAATAAAAAAAACAGTATAAAAAAATAAAAATAAAAAAAATATATATAAAACCTTAACAGTAGTGCCATTATTTGCACTGGAACAAAACTACATGCTCTAGTAACTTCTGAATTTGTTAGTATATTGTAGGTATCAGCTATTTAGGGGTAGTATTAAGCAACCTTCAACAAAAATTGAAGTTACAACTCCTAAGCCTCGTACACACGGTTCGATTCTTGGCAGGGGATTGTTTGTTGACAGACTGTTGTCCTAAAATCTTACCGTTAGTAAGATTTGTCACAATTGTTGTCCAATTTTCTGCCAACAAATGTTGGATGAAAGGCTAGTAAATTTTCAGCAGACAACGGTTTGACGTCAGATTTTCGTATGGTCAGTACACAAATCCGTCACACAAAAGTCAAAAGTACAAACACGCATGCTCGGAATCAATGCTCACCAAACATGAAATTAGCAGAAAGGGCCCAAAGGGTGGCGCTCAAGAGCTGAAATTCCTCTTAGTACGTTGTTATGTTCGTCTACCATGTAGCACGACAATTGTGTACCATTAGTATGCAAGACAAGATCCTGGCACATGCCCTTTTAACAAAAATCAGACACTCGGTTGGCCAACAATCGTACCGCATGTACGAGGCTTTAGACAGGGATGCCGTTAAAGTTCATGTGCGTGCAAAGGCAGGCATACCAATATATTTGGCAATATAGTGTAGCTGAAGAACATTAGATTTTTTCCCCAGAATGAATTTACATGCAATTTCGATAAACAAACAGTTTTGCAAATTTTGTATACATACAAGCTTAAAGCGGAGTTCCACACAAAAATGGAACTTCTGCTTTTCGGGACCCTCCCCCCCTCCGGTGTTACATTTGGCACCTTTCAGGGGGGAGGGGGGTGCAGATACCTGTCTAAGACAGTTATTTGCACCCACTTCCGGCATAGACTCCCACGGGAGTCTACGCCTCTTCCTGTCCCTCTGCGCTGTCTGCTGGGAAACACACAGCTCCCAGGAGATAGCGGGGACCAGTTACGATGCGCAGCGCGACTCGCGCATGCGCAGTAGGGAACCGGGAAGTGAAGCCGCAACGCTTCACTTCCTGATTCCCTCACCTAGGATGGCAGCGGCAGCTGCCGAGAACCGAGCGGGTTCTCGGCATCGCCTGCCGACATCGCTGGACCCTGGGACAGGTAAGTGGCCATGTATTAAAAGTCAGCAGCTGCAGTATTTGTAGCTGCTGGCTTTTAATATTTTTTTTTTTTGGCGGTTTAGGTGGACCCCCGCTTTAACTTAACTTTTACAAGCATGATGTAAATGCCATGAAAACATAAGTAAGATTTGACTTGGTTAACATCACTGTGTTTCATTGTTAAGACATTACATTTCCACATTTGAATACAGGCACACTATCTTTATTGGGCTACATTCATACCACCGTCCGCCTGTGTAACCCAACACAATAGGGGTGAGATACTGCACAAATATTTCCTTGAAAACCAATTGTGCTGCTCATCGCCAATCAAGTCTTATAGAATGAAAAAGTGTGTTCAACTCAGAGATACAATTGCTGAGAGCTTTAATAGCGATTCACCACAAGCCGGGCTTGGAAGACGGCGTAATGGGATTTTATGTTCTATAGAATTGCTGCTGAAAATCTCTACATATATCCTTTATTTTATATTCTACAGGGAAGAAAGATGAATTGACTGTAAAGAACTGACAAAGCATACAAATCCCAGTCCCATTCTTTCGGGGGATTGCCTCTGGGCAAATCACTTTTTTCTTCTGATGTCTGTATTCAATGTGCATAAATATTCACATACAGCTATATAAAGCACAGCCTGAGCTTGCTAAAACAAGGAACACTATTATTCTCTATTTAGTTGTTATTATTAATTATGCACCTAATATTGATATTAAAGCAGACGTAAAGTCTCATGCCAGATACTAAAATCGGTGACCCTCTAGCAATTTAAAGAAGAATTCAATTATGGTGATTTTTGCATAGTTACATTGGTCCAGTTTGGGCCAAAGTAACTTTGCATATGCCATACGTACCTGTGGGATCCCTCTAAAACAGTGGTCTGCCAAACTGAGGTCTGGGGGTTGGATGCAGCCCTTTGTTTGCTTTTATCCAGCTCTTGGGCTATTATTTCCCCTGCCATCAGCAACACTGACACCAATGACGGGGCACTATATATCCCAGTGATACCAATGATGGTGCACTATTCCTCCCACTGATACCATTGATGGGTCACTATTCCTTCCACTAACACCAATGATGGGTCACTATTCCTTCCACTGGCACCAATGATGGGGCACTATTGCTCCCTCAAATACCAATGATGGAGCACTATTCCTCCCAACTAAAACCAAGGTACTATGTATCCTACTGACACAAGTTATGGGTCACTTCATATCCCATTAATACCAATGATGGGACACTATTCCTCCCACTAACATCAGTTATGGGGCACTATTCCTTCCACTGATACCAATGATGGGGCACTATTCCTTCCACTGGCACCAATGATGGCACACTATTCCTTCCACTGGCACCAATGATCGGGCACAATTCCTTCCAATGGCACCAATGATGGGGCACTATTCCTTCCACTGGCACCAATGATGGGGCACTTTTCCTTCCACTGGCACCAATGATGGGGCACTATTGTTCCCTCAAATACCAATGATGGGGCACTATTCCTACTAACTAAAACCAATGATGGGTCATTGTTTACTCCAACTGACGCCAGGACATTTTCTTCTCCCACTGGTCACAGTCCGGTCCCTTAAAGTTTGAAAGATTGTAAACAGGCCCTTTGTTTAAAACGTTTGGAGACCCATGCTCTAGAAGCTGGCAGCCACTGAAGTAAGACACCGCTACTCCAGTCATCTCCAATAGCTTCCCAGGGATCAGCTTGCTGTGATAGAATGCTGGTTCCCTTTCTCAGTCGGGGAGCTGGTTAGTTATCACCGATGTAATAAGGTGGGTATGGTGGAAGGGATCCTTTTCCTCCTGAGTTGATTCTGGTCTGGTTTACCAGGCTTGTCCCCGGTTGAAAGAAAGGACTCTCCCTAAATAGTATTGCCTTTCTGGTCCTGATGGGGCTCCATTTGTCTGACCTGGGGCTGGGCTGAGAAAAGCCAGTGGTGCTTGTGCCTTTGGAGTAGCAGTCCAGGGGAGCCAGAAAATAAATCACTGTGTTTTTTGGTATGGCCCCATAGTCCCAGCATTTTTTCTACACTCACCTTTTGGGCTGAGCCTTTTGGCTGAGACCAGAGGAATATTATACCAGCTGGAAGGCCATCCTTTATCTTGCCCTTTGGCCCATTTTTTTTTTGTTTGCACTTTCCACAGTTTGTAGCACTTACATATGATTAGTAGGGTGAAGGTCCTCAGACTTGCCCTGAAAGTCTTGGAGGGAGGACACATGGCCTTATGGTCAGGTTCTCCTCCTCTCATGGGGTCTCCCTAGTACTTGGGTGGACCTTGCTTTGGCAAGTCCCCTGAAGAATGGGTTTGTTCGGGTGGACCATGAGTACCCAGTCCCTGTCAGAAGTTTCACACTCCAGGGCATCAAGACCAGGGTCCTTTCTCTTCAGACCATGTGATACACTCTGTGCACTTTTTTTGTGAGCTTCACTTTTGTGTGCTCACTTTTTTATTGCACTGGGCGTTTAGCTTTATGTGTGCGCACTGCACCGCAGAGTTTAAAAAAAAATAAGAAAATGGAAGGTTGGCCACTTGGCATGGCCCCGTTCAAAAAATGCCTTGCCTTTTCTGAATAAATGCAATGAGTTCTCTGATTGGATGAGGTGGAGAGGTGGGGTGGTGATGTCACGCAAAAGAATGCAAGGTATTCTCTGAATTCAACACATGCCAAGTGGGAGTCCTCCTGTGGTTACAATGCAGCCATTCGGCACGAGACCCAGAAGCTAGTGAAGATCATTGGAGTAACAGTGCCACTACAGTGATTTCCAAATTCTAGAGGGAGAAATTGTATTTAAACAGGAAAAAACTACAGGAATCTGTTTTCAAGGTAATTTCGATCCCAACTCCTTTCTGTCAATTAAGCATTACCATTTAATGCTTTTGCTTGCTTTGTTATTTTGGGGGGAAAAAATGTAATTAAAAGGTCAATAACTATATCAATTTGCCATGTGTATGACCGGCTTCAGGTTTAGCCGACTCATCAAAAACAATGCACTCCCAGTTTGGCTGATCTCTCAAGAGTTAATAAGGAAGGTGCAGTACTTTGGCAAACTGTCCAACTTTCTGAGATGGGAAAGAGGGACACATTGTACCAAAAACTATGTGGGCAATGGACACACACCTATCTCACCTGCAAGTTACATGGGCTGTAAAGAATTAAAGAGTTCTGTAAAAAGAAAAAAAAACAAGGTCAGCAGCTATAAATACTGTAGCTGCTGACTTTTAATATAAGGACACTTACCTGTCCAGGGAGCCCGCGATGTCAGCCGATTCCTCAATCGGCCTCTGGGGGCAGGTGCTGGCATTGCAAGTAAGGGAAACCGGCAGTAAAGCCTTTAGGCTCCGTGCACACTAGTATTTATTTAAGCTCCTAGAAGCTGTTATTAGCATTTCTTTCTGCTCCTAGAAGCTAAATAGTGTTATCCTATGTGTCCATGCACACTAAATTAAGTTAATAGCATTTTTTGAGCTTCAGCGTCTAGGAGCAGAAAAAAAAATGTTTTTGTAGAGTTTCTTGGAGCATTTGTCCAGCAGAAATGCTCCTAAATGCTGCAAAACACTACTAATAGTGTTTTTTGCTACTACAAAAAGCTACTACCAGCGTTTTTTTATCCAGCATTTTTTTTTTTTTTAAACGCTAGTGTGCATGGAGCCTTAGGCTTCACAGCCAGTTTCCTACTATGCATGCGCAAGTCGCGCTGTGCTTTCTGAATGGTCCTGCCTTCTTCTGGGACCTCTGTGTGTCCCAGAAGGCAACAGGGGAAGGGCCAGAAATGTAGTAGATCGCCAATCGATGATCTTACCCAGAAGTGAGAGTGGGTACCCCTCAAAACCAGGTACCCACTCCCCCCAAAAAAGCACCAAATGTGGCAGTGGAGGGGGGGGGTGCGAACAAGTAGAGCTTCTCCTTTTGGGTGGAGTGCCGCTTTAATTTATAAAAAGTCATTTAAAAAGTGCTTATTGGCTTTTTAACCACTTCCAGCCCAAGGATATGACGTCTTTGACTTTCAGTGGGGACATCTGAATGATGCCTGCAGCTGCAGGCATCATTCAGATATCATCTTTTTCTGCCGGCAATTCTGTGAAGCGAAAGAACAATCATAGCGGCAGTTCAGCCACTTGAACGTTCTTACAGGCGGCGGGAGGGGAGGGATGTCCTCTGGTGCTTCTCCGGGCTTGCCCGTGCCATTGGCGACCCGGATAAAGAATCCGCCGGCGCTGGCAGATGATCATAGAGATTTCTGGTGACCAGATGGTCCCAAATCATATCTATGACCGTCGGAGGCCCGGGAGCGACGTTATGACGTCACGTCTGGGCAGCAGAATCAGACAAAGCCCGGAACTCGGCTGGAAAGAAAGAGATCTGTCATTTTTTTTTTATCTCAATCTTTCCAGCCTGGAAGAGAGATGTGAGGTCTTATTGACCCCACATCTCTCCATAAAGAGGACCTGTCATGTACCATTCCTATTACAAGAGACCTTTACATTCCTTGTAATAGGAATAAAACTGCTAAAAAAAAATAACTTAAGAGAAAGTGTAAAAATAAAAAAAGTCAAATAAACAATAAAACAAAACTTAAAGCACCCCTGTCCCCGTATGCTCGCACACAGAAGCGAACGCACAGTCCCGCCCACATATATAAACGCTGTTCAAATCACATGTGTGAGGTATCGCCGTGTGTTTTAGAGCGAGAGCAACAATTCTAGCACTAGATCCCTTCTGTAACTCTAAACTGGTGACCTGTAAAAAATTTTAAAGCGTCGCCTTGGAGATTTTTAAGTACCAAAGTTTGGCTCCATTTCAGTAGCAAAGTGTGCGCAATTTTAAAGCGTGACATGTTAGGTATCTATTTAATCGGCTTAACATCATCTTTCACATTTACAAAAAAATTGGGCTAACGTTATTGTTCTGTTATTTTTCAATCCATGAAAAAAAATGTGTTTTTAAAAATTGTTGCGCAAATACTGTGTGACATAAAAAGTTGCAACGACTGCCATTTTATTCCCTAGGGTGTCTGCTAAAAAAACATATATAATGTTTGGGGGTTCTGAGTCATTTTATAGCAAAAAAAATTATGATTTTTACATGTAGGAGAGGAGTGCCAGAATAGGCATGGAAGTGGTTAAAATAACAGATTAAATAATATAAAAAGGTTGGTTTAGTGCATTTAAAACACATTTGATATATATATATATATATATATATATATATATATATATATATATATATATATATATAGATATATGTATATATCTATCTATATACACATATATATATATATACACACACATATATATACACACATACTGTACATAGTTCAAGCATATCTAAACCCACAAACAAAAATGTAATACATTGCAGTTTACCAGTCCTTAGATGTTGTGGCTGCATTTGTTTTCTAATAAGCTTGTGATTCTGGAGTAATTATATTTTTCAATACAGGACACTGCATTTCTGGAAAGATGAGCAGGTATTTTCTGTACTTGCTGATAATATTCTTAGACCGAAAAAAGAAAACGAATGCAGCGACCACTTTCAAGGACCAGTAAGCTGCAATATATTATATTTTTGTTCTTATATGTAGATATCTTTTATTTTTCATAGAGGTATTTACATCAGATCAAAAATAGGGACAATGGAAGGGGAAGGAGAGCCAGAGGGATTTGGTTACAAAAGAAGGACAGTTCCTCCAAATGAGGGTCAGTTGGGAGCTACTGTATGTTTTGGGCATTTCTTCCCTCTAGTGGTTTTGTTAATAAAGACAACTTAGTTTCAGTAAAGGTAGGTAGCCTTGATTTGTTGTGTTATTTTGGTGATCGAAAGTTGGTTAAAAGTTCTTGACACTAACACAAAATTTGCAGACCGTACTCAGAATCAGTAGCCAGAAATGAATGCCTATGCTTATACTACAGTGGTTACCTTGTACTGTACGTAACACTATAGAATAGACTTTGATTTAGGCAATGCTTGGTTATACCATCACCCAACCATTCAATGACCTGCTATGGAGGGCAGAGAGTTACACCTTGACTGTTTTCTGAAGCACATTGCTCTTCTGCCACCTAGTGGTTAATCTGCAAGCTGCACTACAGCTAGTTGATCTAGTTAATGTCAGCAAATTGAAACTTATTTACTGCTTATTACGGTAAATGAAAGCTATACGTTTCAATTCACAAAGCTAACACACCAGGATAAGGATCCTTATTTGTTTAAAAAAGTGACAGGTTTTTCAGACAAGCCAATAAACACCCATCCCAACCCCTGTTTTATGTGACTGCTACAGCACCAATCTCATAAAAATGTCAGTAGTATAAAAAGTTGCCTATAAATATATGCAGCCCTTTTTTTGGGGGGGGGGGTTATGAGAAATAGCCCTTCACAAACAGGTTATTGCGCAAAACTGTAAGTAAATAAGAGAATCAGAACCTTTGCTAGGTGGAAGAGTGAGTTTGATAATAAAGTTGGCAGTGCCTCCACCCACCACAGGGTCTTTATGAACAGAGAGGATTCCCTTCCTAGGAAATTAACCAGTAATCTAACCAAAATAATTGCGAGCAAGGGAACTACTGCAACCAACATACTACATTTGTACTCGGAGTCTCTAATAGACCGTATTAGGAAAAGGTAAGAGGGGAAACGAGAGAAGTGAACTGGGGTGTGCCGTAGTCACATGGTCAGTATGCCTAAAGGGGGCAAAAATAAAGACAGTAGGATGAGCTAGCAAACAATTAACTGAAAGTAATCATATGTAATATTAACCAGCCAAATGCATGAAGCCCGTGACATCTCAACATGTGGATCCGGGATAAATCTGGAGAAGCATGCTGAATTCCCCCTACCTAACGTCTCGATCACGTGAACGGGGACCCCTTGGCAAGAAGCAGCGGAAGCCATCCCTATCCTGAAAGAATGGCTGGAATAAGCTTTGGGGTCCAACCCAGGTTTAACAGCAAGGTGTGGCAACGTTTCATCTACTGTGCTGAGAAGAGGGGAGCACCAGGGAGTAGGATTCCTGCCAGATGTGTCTTGACAGTGCTGTAGGATAGCTAGAGCTATGAGTGGCAGAAGGCAACGAAAGCCAGTAGCTATTGAATGGCGTGGCAATCATTCCCAGGATACTGAGACCGAAAAGCCTGGAAGGTATTCTGGACCGTTTCATAAGCCTTCCTGGTGTTAATTGATAATGACTTGTAGATCAAAACTGCCGCATCGGCCCAGTGGGAACCCAGTCTGTCATTGGCGGCAAGAAATGCGGGGATGGTGTGGCACAGGCATCTGTGTTTGGAACCCGTTGGAAAATAGCAGGTAGTTAAAATGGTAAATAGCAACCGCCAGGGCTGGACTGGGATAAAAATTTGGCCCTGGACTTCATCCAGACCGGCCCACTTTATTTGTGCAAACAAGCACAAAAACAGTATATAAACTATACGCAATTGTGCAAAAAAACATAAGTAGCATAACATAAGGAGTCCTCACTAACCTCTTTTACTATTTCACTTATTCTCCTCTGTATTTTTCTCATCTTTCTCACATCACTGTGTGTAGTTAAGGGCGAACCAAGAAAGCCATTACTTTGACAGGCTGTCACTGAAACCAGCCCACTGAGCCATCGGCCCACCGGGAAACTCCCTGTAGTCCCGATGGCCAGTACAGGCCTGGCAACCGCTGCCGTATTCTCTACACCGCTAATGAACCTACAGTGTATGTGGAAATGCAACTATAGGGACAGCCAAATCAGCCTACGTACAAAAGACATGATGTGTAAAGACCTGGATCTGCCTTTGTTAACAATTTCTGTGGTAGCCTGATTAAACTGTGGTTTTCTCCACGAACAATTTATCCAAAAGCGACCCCACGCCTTGCCAACACTATGCGGCAAATCTCAAACAATACACATGTCTCCGCAAACCCTGGAATAGCCAAGATCTCATCTGGCCATGGCCCAGCAAGCCAGTGAGTGCCAAAAATAGCCGCATAGCCTTTGGTGGATGCTGTATCAGTCAAGACTTGCAGGGATGAACATGGCGATTCCGTTCTAATGTTAGAGGAACTCGTCCCACATATGTAAGTCGGATAGAGCCACAGAATCTAACTGAGTCAGAGTAGGGGGCTGAAGGTAACAAGGCCAGCAAACGAGAAATAAACGATCTACCCTGGGGAATGATCCTCATGGCAAAATTTTGCATGCCTGACGGTGATTGCAATTCTACCCTGGAAAAGGCTTGGGAGATCGTGAACATATGTATCCGCTCTCAGATTCTGTCTAATTTTTCTGCAGGCTGACTGGCCTACATAGCCTGAGTATCCAACGTGATCCCCAGGAACGTAAGTGCAGTCACAGGCCCTTCCCTTTTCCTTGCCACCAGTGGGATGTTGAGAGCAGAGAAAACTGATGTCAGCTTCTGTAGATCGGTGGGGACATGTTTGGAACTTTCAATGAGGAGGAAATCGTCCAGACAGTGGATGACTTCTTGACAGCGTTCTATATGAGAATCCAGCTGAGTGCCTGCGCGAAAGTATCAAACAGCCAAGGGTTGCTTCTGGACCCAAAGGTAAGTTTAGCAGAAAAATAATACAGACCCCTTTACTTTATCTTGTGCTACTGCCAGAGTGACGGCAGAATCGGGAGAAGTTTGAAAGAATCTGTTTTGTCAGCCGAATGAGCTGGGGCCGGGAGTAACTCTGGAATGCCCCTGGATGTACCTGGTAGAAATCCGGGGTAATGGAAGGAGCACTTGTACTTTTACCTAAAGCCAAAGGTACAGGGCATGTTACCAAAAGGATCCCGGAACCTGCTGCTGTCCCTGGAACGGTAGAAACCTCTGGGGTCGGACTCTGTTGGTTTTCCAAAACCTCAAACCTGGCCTGCAATTCCTGACAGGAGGTTGCCAGTGAGCTCAGGGTGGCATGAATCTGTGAAAGGGACGAGGCGACAGACCTTAGGGTAACCTGCTCAGCATTAGAGCCTGACACACAGGAGAAAAATAATCTGAATAGCTCTGCTTTGCGAGCCGAAGCCGGGTATGAAATACCCCTGTGTCATAGTACCGCCAGAGTCCTGGGACGGTCCAGGTTCTTAACCACTTGCCGACCGCCACACTCCTCTTTACGTCGGCAGAATGGCACAGGCAGACAAAAGGGCATACCTGTACATCCCTTTAAATTTGCTGCCCACCTGGTCCCTCGATTGCGGCGAGGAGAGGCAGAATGGGGGGATGTCAATGTATGCAAGGCATTTCCCTGTTCTGTCTAGCAACATGACAGGGATCTACTGCTCCCTGTCATCGGGAGCAATGATCTCTGTCATGTTGTAGTGAGCCCATCCCCCCTACAGTTAGAACACATCCAGGGAACATACTTAACCCCTTGATCGCCCCCTAGTGTTTAACCCCTTTCCTGCCAGTGTCTTTTATACAGTAATCAGTGGCTATTTGTAGCTCTGATCACTGTATAAATGTCAATGGTCCCAAAATAGTGTCATAAGTGTCCGATCTGTCTCCCATAATGTCGCAGTCCCGATAAAAATCACAGATCGCCGCCATTACTAGTAAATAAAAAAAATTATAATAAAAATGCCATAAATCTATCCTATTTTATATTATAGTTATAGTGTCTACCCTATTTTGTAGACGCTATAACTTTTGCGCAAACCAATCAATATACACCTTTTTTTACCAAAAATATGTAGAAGAATACATATTGGCCTAAACTGTGGAAGAAATTCGTTTTTTTTATATTTTTGGGGGGGATGTTTATTATAGCAAAAAGTAAAAAATATTGCTTTTTTCAAAATTGTCGCTCTTTTTTTGTTTATAGCGCAAAAAATAAAAACCTCAGAGGTGATTAAATACCACCAAAAGAAAGCTCTATTTGTGGGGAAAAAAAGGACGTCAATTTTGTTTGGGTACAACGTCGCATGACCACGCAATTGTCAACTAAAGTGACGCAGTGTCGAATCACAAAAAATGCTCTGGTCAGAAAGGGGGTAAACCCTTCCGGGGCTGAAGTGGTTAAGGAGGGCGTGCTACCATGTTCAGAAACTCTAGTCGGAGCAGGAGGGATGGAGGCAAATTCCTCAATATCCGCTGCCTGTGACATGACCTATGTAATTGAGAACAACACCGTCATAAGCAGGAGTAGGGATGACCCGAACACCCACCGGTTCGGTTTGCGGCAGAACATGCAAACAGACAAAAAATTTGTGCGAACACCGTTAACCACTTCAGCCCCGGAAGGTTTTACCCCCTTCCTGACCAGAGCACTTTTTACAATTCGGCACTGCGTCGCTTTAACTGCTAATTGCGCGGTCATGCAATGCTGTACCCAAACGAAATTTGCGTCCTTTTCTTCCCACAAATAGAGCTTTCTTTTGATGGTATTTGATCACCTCTGCCGTTTTTATTTTTTGCGCTATACACGGAAAAAGACCGAAAATTTTGAAAAAAAATGATATTTTCTACTTTTTGTTCTAAAAAAAAATCCAATAAACTCAATTTTAGTCATACATTTAGGCCAAAATGTATTCGGCCACATGTCTTTGGTAAAAAAAATGTCAATAAGTGTATATTTATTGGTTTGCGCAAAAGTTATAGCGTCTACAAACTAGGGTACATTTTCTGGAATTTACACAGCCTTTAATTTATGACTGCCTATGTCGTTTCTTGAGGTGCTAAAATGGCAGGGCAGTACAAAACCCCCACAAATGACCCCATTTTGGAAAGTAGACACCCCAAGGAATTTGCTGAGAGGCATGTTGAGCCCATTGAATATTCATTTTTTTTGTCCCAAGTGATTGAATAATGACAAAAAAAAAAAAAAAATTACAAAAAGTTGTCACTAAATGATATATTGCTCACACAGGCCATGGGCATATGTGGAATTGCACCCCAAAATACATTTAGCTGCTTCTCCTGAGTACGGGGATACCACATGTGTGGGACTTTTTGGGAGCCTAGCCGCGTACGGGGCCCCGAAAACCAATCACTGCCTTCAGGATTTCTAAGGGCGTACATTTTTGATTTTACTCCTCACTACCTATCACAATTTTGAAGGCCATAAAATGCCCAGATGACATAAACCCCCCCCAAATGACCCCATTTTGGAAAGTAGACACCCCAAGCTATTTGCTTTGAGGCATGTTGAGTCCATGGAATGTTTTATATTTTGACACAAGTTGCGGGAAAGTGACAAATTTTTTTTTTTTTTTGCACAAAGTTGTCACTAAATGATATATTGCTCACACAGGCCATGGGCATATGTGGAATTGCACCCCAAAATACATTTAGCTGCTTCTCCTGAGTATGGGGATACCACATGTGTGGGACTTTTTGGGAGCCTAGCCGCGTACAGGACCCCGAAAACCAATCACTGCCTTCAGGATTTCTAAGGGCGTACATTTTTGATTTTACTCCTCACTGCCTATCACAGTTTCGGAGGCCATGGAATGCCCAGGTGGCACAAACCCCCCCCAAATGACCCCATTTTGGAAAGTAGACACCCCAAGCTATTTGCTGAGAGGCATGGTGAGTATTTTGCAGCTCTCATTTGTTTTTGAAAATAAAGAAAGACGAGAAAAAAAATTTTTTTTTTTCTTTTTTCAATTTTCAAAACTTTGTGACAAAAAGTGAGGTCTGCAAAATACTCACTATACCTCTCAGCAAATAGCTTGGGGTGTCTACTTTCCAAAATGGGGTCATTTGGGGGTTTTTTTTGCCACCTGGGCATTCCATGGCCTCCGAAACTGTGATAGGCAGTGAAGAGTGAAATCAAAAATTTACGGCCTTAGAAAGCCTGAAGGCGGTGCTTGGTTTTCGGGGTCCCGTACGCGGCTAGGCTCCCAAAAAGTCCCACACATGTGGTATCCCCATACTCAGGAGAAGCAACAGAATGTATTTTGGGGTGTAATTTCACATATTCCCATGGCATGTTTGAGCAATATATCATTTAGTGACAACTTTGCGCAAAAAAAAATAAAAAAAATAAAAAATTGTCTCTTTCCCGCAACTTGTGTCACAATATAAATTATTCCATGGACTCAACATGACTCTCAGCAAATAGCTTGGGGTGTCTACTTTCCAAAATGGGGTCATTTGGGGGGGTTTTGAACTGTCCTGGCATTTTATGCACAACATCTAGAAGCTTATGTCACACATTACCCACTCTTCTAACCACTTGAAGACAAAGCCCTTTCTGACACTTATTGTTTACATAAAAAAATAATTTTTTTTGCAAGAAAATTACTTTGAACCCCCAAACATTATATATTTTTTTTAAAGCAAATGCCCTACAGATTAAAATGGTGGGTGTTTCATTTTTTTTTTCCACACAGTATTTGCGCAGCGATTTTTCAAACGCATTTTTTGGGGAAAAAACACACTTTTTTACATTTTAATGCACTAAAACACACTATATTGCCCAAATGTTTGATGAAATAAAAAAGATGATCTTAGGCCGAGTACATGGATACCAAACATGACATGCTTTAAAATTGCGCACAAACGTGCAGTGGCGACAAACTAAATACATTTTTAAAAGCCTTTAAAAGCCTTTACAGGTTACCACTTTAGATTTACAGAGGAGGTCTACTGCTAAACTTACTGCCCTCGATCTGACCTTCGCGGCGATACCTCACATGCATGGTGCAATTGCTGTTTACATTTGACGCCAGACCGACGCTTGCGTTCGCCTTAGCGCGAGAGCAGGGGGGACAGGGGTGCTTTTTTTTTTTTTTCTTTATTATTATTATTTTTTTATCTTATTTTTAAACTGTTCCTTTCATTTTTTTTTTAAATCATTTTTATTGTTATCTCAGGGAATATAAATATCCCCTATGATAGCAATAGGTAGTGACAGGTACTCTTTTTTGAAAAAATTGGGGTCTATTAGACCCTAGATTTCTCCTCTGCCCTCAAAGCATCTGACCACACCAAGATCGGTGTGATAAAATGCTTTCCCAATTTCCCAATGGCGCTGTTTACATCCGGCGAAATCTAAGTCATAAAATGCTCGTAGCTTCCGGTTTCTTAGGCCATAGAGATGTTTGGAGCCACTCTGGTCTCTGATCAGCTCTATGGTCAGCTGGCTGAATCACCGGCTGCATTTTCAGGTTCCCTGTTGAGACAGGAGAGCCAGAGAAAAACACGGAAGACGTTGGGGGGGGCATTCCCTCCCACTGCTTGTAAAAGCAGTCTAGAGGCTAATTAGCCACTAGGATTGCTTTTACATGAAAGCCGACCGCTGGCTGAAAAGAATGATACCAAGATGATACCTAAACCTGCAGGCATCATTCTGGTATAACCACTCAAAGTCGTGAATGGCGTACCTGAAGACAAAAAAATGGTTAACAATAAAGCACAGTAAACGGTAAGGTATAAAAAATTGCATACCTGAAAAGCAAACATGATAAAACATAATAACAATAAAACATTGCAGAATAGAATACAGTAAAAAAGAGCAGAACAATAGAGAGAGAGAATAGAGAGAGAAAGAACAATAAAACGACAACTATTTTTTTTTTTTTTTATATTTTTGTATGTGTTTTTTTTTTTTTTTTACACTTTTTTTTGTAACTAACTTTTATAACTGTAACCGGTTCCAGGTTCGGGTCTCTCAAAATGCGATGGCATCTTGGGAGACCCTGTGAAAGTGTGCCTAGTCTGTGCAATGCTGTACCCTACGCTAATACTCAACTAGTGAATGGTAGCGTTCAAAATATTCACCAATGCAAAGACCAGGATTGTCAGGACAGGAGGGACAATAATAGCGGGTGTCACGCCTATATCCGCGCTTGCTGCAGACACAACATCTTTTTTGGGGGGGTTCGCTGGGTAGGGGTACTCGGGAGGACATAAAGAAAATGCCTCTCATGCAGCCGACTGCATTTGGTTGGGGATGTGAATGGGGGAAGTACGGGCGCTGCAGAAGCGGTGGGTTCCCAATTAGGATTGGTGAATGCAGCAGGAAGGGCATTATGGGCACGACGGGCCTGTGTTTGTCTTTTTGGTGGCAGCGGGACACTACTTGTGCTTGCCACCTCACCAGCTTGAACTGCACTTATGGGACTCGCCACGTCACCAAGTGTTACTGCAGTGCTGGTTTGACTACGACCGGGGTGTACTAGGCCGCTGGTGCTTGCCAGTTCACCAAAACACTACCAAAAAAACTGTTAGCGATCGCAGGGATCAGGCCTGACTCTGCGAACGCTGCAGTTATGCGTTTAGTGTTTTGTAAGTGACAGTGATCGATCGATACTGCACTTGGGTGGGCTGGGCTGGGCCGGGCGGACGGGAAAAACGCAGGTGCTAGCAGGTATCTGGGCTGATCCCGCTAACACTGTGTGTTTGGGAACCCTAAACTGCTGGGGACGCTAGTATAGATCTGATCGGATCAGATATTGATACGTTCAGATACTATACCACTAAGGGAGGCGTATGCTGTGTGCGTGGGTGTTAGCGGTACTGGCGCTAACCTGACGCTGCCTGGGGCTGGTGCTTGCCAGATCACCAAAACGCTACCAAAAAAACTGTTAGCGATCGCAGGGATCAGGCCTGACTATGCGATCGCTGCAGTTATGCGTTTAGTGTTTTGTAAGTGACAGTGATCGATCGATACTGCACTTGGGTGGGCTGGGCTGGGCCGGGCGGAGGGGCAAAACGCAGGTGCTAGCAGGTATCTGGGCTGATCCCGCTAACACTGCGTTTTTGGGAACCCTAAACTGCTGGGGACGCTAGTATAGATCTGATCGGATCAGATATTGATCCGTACAGATACTATACCACTAAGGGAGGCGTATGCTGCGTGCGTGGGTGTTAGCGGTACTGGCGCTAATCTGACGCTGCCTGGGGCGACGCATATCACCGCCGGGCGATCAGGGGGCTAAACCTTTATTCGGTAATAAACGGCGGGTGCCCTGACACTATAAAAAATAAACGAACTAACCAGCGTCACCCGTAACAGTTATACGGTGATCAGTGGTGAAAGGGTTAACTAGGGGGCAATCAAGGGGTTAAAAAATTTATTAGGTAGTATATGGGGGTCCCTGTCGCTATAAAACGCTGACAGCGAACCTAAATATTTACGTCCCTAACTAGCGTCACCAGCGACACTAATACAGCGATCAGAAAAATGATCGCTTAGCGACACTGGTGACAGGGGGTGATCAAGGGGTTAAAACTTTATTAGGGGGGGTTAGGGGGGTACCCTAGACCTAAAGGGGGGTAATACTCACTGCCCTAACACTGTAACTGTCACAAACTGACACTATGCAGTAATCAGAGAAAAAAAAAATACTGCTAATGTCAGTTTGTGACAGGGGGGGGTGATTGGGGGGGGATCGGGGGGCGATCGGGGGGGGATCGGGGGTGTAAGGTATGCCTGGCATGTTCTACTGTGTGTGTGTGTGTTGTGCACTTACATGTCTTCTCTCCTCGGCGCTGGGACGGAAACTGCCAGACCGAGGAGAGATGACATCACATCCTCTGCCTGTGTGAAACTACATACAGGCAGAGGAGGATTCCCATTGGCTGGGAGCGATCGCGAGGGGGGGGCCACGATCGGATGGTCTCCCCCTCGCCTCCCGCCGCTGGCACCGGGGGGGGGGGGTTCGTTCGGACCCCCCGCCTGCGGGAGGCAGATCACGTACGGGTACGTGATTCTGCCTGCCCGTGCCATTCTGCCACAGTATATCTGCGTTAGGCGGTCGGCAAGTGGTTAAAGTCTATGGACTCGAACGTGAAAAATCAAAAGTGATAATTTTAAAGGCTTATATGCAAGTTATTGTCATAAAAAGTGTTTTGGGGACCTGGGTCCTGCCCCAGGGGACATGTATGAATGCAAATAAAGTTTTAAAAATGTCCGTTTTTTCGGGAGAAGTGATTTTAATAATACTTAAAGTGAAACAATAAAAGTGAAATATTCCTTTAAATATCGTGCCTGGGGGGTGACTATAGTATACCTGTAAAGTGGCACATTTTTCCCGTGTTAAGAACAGTCCCTGCACAAAATGACATTTCTAAAGGAATAAAAGTAATTTAAAACTGCTTGTGGCTGTAAAGTAATGTTGCCCCCCCCCCAGCCCATTACCATCTGGTATGGATATTAAAGGGTACCCCGTACCCAAATTTAAAAAAAAAGGCGTGGGGCCCCCAGGCCCTATATACTCTGTACAGCAGCAGTATACAGGCGGTCCCTGGGTTACAAACAAGATAGAGACTGTAGGTTTGTTCTTAAAGTGGGGGTCCACCCAAAAAAACAAACATATCTAAAAATTCTAAAAAAACAAAACAAAAAAACATATGGATATTTTTTTTTTTTTACTTACCTCTAAATGCCTGTTGCTAGGTGGTCCCTCGTAGTCTGCCCCTTCCTCTGCCTGGGCTGGTGACATCACTTCCCCCTGGCACAGGAAGGGCTCGGCTCTTCTCCCTCCCTCCTGTCAATCATCTGGGACCCATTACAGGTCCCAGGTGATTGAGCGGCCAATCACGGCGCGCGGCGCCGCTCGCGCATGCGCAGTGGGTGCCAGGCTGTGAAGCCACAGCCAGGCGCCCACAGTTGAAATGCCGGCGCCAACGAGCGGAGGGGGGGGACGAGCGGGGCTTCGATCCCCCGCATCGCTGGACCCAGGGACAGGTAAGTGTCCAATTAAAAGTCAGCAGCTGCAGTATTTGTAGCTGCTGACTTTTAATTTTTTTTTTTTTTAAATGGCCCGCCTGGGTGGAACTCCTCTTTAAGTTGAATCTGTTTGTAATTTGGAACAGGTATATTTTGTAAGTGTACCTCCAGCCAAAAAATCTATTTTTAGGCTTTTTGGATAACATAGGGAAGGGTTATCATCACCCCTGTAACATTTGTTTTGCTGTCTGTGCCTCTGTTCAGAAGATTTCACCTCACTTTCTGTCCCAATGACAATTGGATTTGGAAAATTTTGGGTTATTAGGGAAACAAGGATTAGTGATAAAGCATCAGTGGAGGAGACACCTTTTTCCCATATTAACTCTTACAGGAGAGAATTTCCCTTCCTAGGGGTAGATTTCCTCTCACTTCCTGTTACCTCCCTCCCTTTGTAAGTAGGAGTCGTTTGTAAGTCAGATGTTTGAAAATAGGGGATATACTATATAGTATATAGTATATATATACTATACGGCCTGCCCTATACACTCTGTGGAAAATTTGGCCTTAGGTGTTGGTGGTACCAGAACACTAAGCCCTCACAGTTACTCTTGGTGGGCGCTGGAACGGGCCCTGCTGTGAAATATTATATCAAGAATTGTAATTACGCGCCCCTGTTGAACAGGGGCATAAACATTGGGCCTTAGGCGGTGGTGGTGGCACAACACTGTAAAGCCTCACAGATACTTTTTTTGAGCGCAGGAACAGGCCCTGCTGTGAAATATTAGATCAAAAATTGTAATTACGCGCCCCTGTTAAATAGGGGCATAAAAATTGGGCCTTAGGCGCTGGTGGTGGCACAGCACTGTAAAGCCTCACAGATACTTTTGTTGAGCGCAGGAAAAGGCCCTGCTGTGAAATATTAGATCAAAAATTGTAATTACGCGCCCCTGTTAAACAGGGGCAGAAAAATTGGGCCTTAGGCAGTGGTGGTGGTGCCCTGAAACAAAAATATTCCTAGAAGCTATCATCATGAACATTGAGGAGGAATAGGATAGTCACTCAGCATAATAGGATAGTCACTCAGCATATGCAGTCTTCAAGGGATCCCACATCCATAGAAAAATCAATTGGTTACATCAACATAAGGTGCTTGGTAGCTGGTGATCCAAGACTGATTCATTTTTATGAATGTGAGCCGATCAACAGAGTCTTTGGACAGGCACACTCTGTGATCGGTTACAAAGCCTCCAGCAGCACTGAATGTGCGTTCAGAAAGAATGCTGGATGCAGGACAGGCCAGTAGCTCAATTGCATATTGAGCAAGCTATGGCCAGTGGCCAATTCTCAAGACCCAATAACCCAGTGGATGTTCTGGTGGAAAGTCTGATCTTGCCCCTAGATATTCCTGCACCGTGTAATTCAGACGCTGGCGATGGTTGCAGGAACCGATCAGACCTGGGCGCTGAGGACTGAAGATTTGTCTGAAGGCATCGGTCAGCTGGCCACCTTCTCCACCGCTCTTTCTGTGACTGAACGAAGCCTCAGCAACACGTCCAGCAAAAGGAAATTGTAACCTCCCAGGCTCTGGAAACGCATTGCACAAACCTTTCTGCAAGGCCTCCCTAAGATGTTTCATCCTCTGCTTCTTCCACGAAGGCTGGATAGGTTCTGCAACCTTACCCTTGTAACGTGGATCAAGAAAGGATGCCAGCCAGTAATAATCCGTCTCCTTGATACCACGAATACTAGGGTCCTTTCGCAGGCTTTGCAGGATAAGGGAGGCCATGCAGTGTAAGTTTGCAGAGGAATTCAATCCTGAGTCCTCTGGGTTACTAAGGATCACATGCTCCTCAACTTCCTCCTCCCAGCCACATACAACTCCATGGGTTTCTGGGGACTGCAAATGATCCCTTGAAGACTGCTGCTGATGCTGAGTGTTATCTTCCACCTCCATGCTGACACAATCCTCTTCCTCCTTCTCCTCTTCTTCTTCGTGTGTGATTGGCGGGCCTGCAGGAATACTAGTATCTGGATAAAGGGGGCCTTGAGAGGTAAGGAAGTCCTCCTCTTCTTCCCGCTGTTCTGCCTCAAGTTCCCTGTCCATTATTCCACGAAGTGTGTGCTCCAACAGGAAGACAAGAGGGACAGTATCACTGATGCATGCACTGTCACTGCTCACCATCCCTGTGGCCTCCTCAAATGGTGACAGGATAGTGCATGCATCCTTGATCAGTAGCCACTGGTGTGGCAAAAAAGCCAAGCTCCCCTGACCCTGTCCTGGTGCTATACTCACACAGGTACTCACTGATGGCCCTCTGCTGTGTGTGCAGCTGCTGCAGCATTGGCAATGTTGAGTTCCACCTGGTGGGCATGTCACAAATGAGGCGGTTCTTGGGCAGGTTGCATTCTCTTTGAATGTCAGCCATCCGAGCACTGGCAATATATGACAGGTGGAAATGAACACAGACTTTCCTGGCCTGCCTCAGGAGATCCTGTAAGCCAGGGTACCTGCTCAAAAACTGCTACACCACCAAATTCAGGACGTAAGTCAAACATGGGTCAAGTGTCCCTGTCGGAGAGCGGAGAGGAGGTTGGTGCCATTGTCACATACAACCATTCCTGGCTGAAGCTGGCATGGCATCAACCACTTCTGAGCCTGTCCCTGCAGAGCTGACAGAATCTCTGCCCCAGTGTGGCTCCTGCCTTCTAAGCAGACCAACTCATGGCATCTTTTTGCTTTAGTGCTTGCATAGCACCTTGAATGCCTACGGAGCACGGCTAGTTCAGAGGAGAAATTTGCAGAGGAAGAGGCCATAGAGGAAGAAGAAGAGGAGGGGGTGGAGGAGAGAGCTGTGGCAGAATCACCACTAGCATTTTGGAGGCGTGGTGGCGGAACAAGCTCCAACAATACTGAACCCTGTCATGCATCCTTTCCAGCTGCCAGCAGAGTTACCCAGTGTGCCGTGAAAGAAAGGTAACATCCCTGTCCATACCTGCTGGACCATGAGTCAGCAGTAATATGCACCTTACTGCTGACCGCCCTGTCCAATGAGGCCAAGACATTGCCTTCCACATGCTGGTAGAGAGCCGGAATGGCCTTCCGTGAAAAGAAATGGCGTTTGGGAACCTGCCACTGAGGTATCGCACATTCCACAAATTCACAAAAGGGGACAGAGTCTACCAGCTGAAAAGGCAGCAGTTGCAGTGCTAGCAATTTGGCCAAGTTAGCATTCAGACGCTGAGGATGTGGATGGCTTGGACCAAATTTCTTTCTACGGTTTAGCAACTAGGGTAGGAAAATTTGCCTCCTAAAATCGGATGTTGGTGTACTGCTAGCAGATTGGCCGCAAGTATTTGGGACACCTATTTCTATACCTTCATTTCTCTCAGTGCAGGTTTCTGAGAGAACTGGAGGTATAGTGGGGTTGGAGATCCCAGCTGATGAGGAGCAAGGAGCAAACAGCAATGATGCGATCTGCTGCACACGTGTCAAAAAAGGCCAACACCAAAGAACTTTTTAAAATATGTGGGGAATCAGCAGCGCCCTGCACCTGCTTAGCTCTGCAGTGTGATGCACTAGGATTGCTGCCCTTAAGCTGCCCCCTGGAGGACATCCTCATTGGAGATGTGCCTCCTCCTCTCTTCTATCAGGCACCCAAGTAGAGTCAGTGACCTCATCATCCCCTCCCTCCTCATCACCGCACAAACTTGGCAGTATGCTGCAGCTGGGGGAACATGACTGCCAGTTTCTTGACCTTCTTGAGCACCCTCTTTCTCTAGGCTCACATTACTCCTTTCCTCAACCTGGGTACCATCATCGGAGCCTTCAAATCGCTGAGCATCCTCCTGCAGCATGTACCTGACACTGTGGTTGAATAGTTCGGGGGACTCCTTCGTGCATGATGGTGGGGCTAGTGAAGGAGTGACTGTTGACATGGAGCCGATGGAATAGGCCGCTTTGGCAGCTGCATTGGCAGGTAAACTACTCTGAGCCTGGGTGACAGAGGATGAGGAGGGCTTTGTTATCCATTCCACTAACTCTTCTGCATGTTGTGGCTCAATAACACAGCCAGCTGCAGAAAAAAAGTGCTGACAGTGCCACGTGCTGAGGATGCACTGTGTCCATGACCAGCATTGTCGACTGTAGACACAGAGCCTGCTTGCCCTATTTTAGTGGCCTGTGAGCGTCTGCCTCTCCTTGGTGGCCTTCCGGACATGCTATAAATTTTGTTTAGCAAAACCACACAGTATTGTGTACTGTGTACACCACCAGAGAAGTAGTAGCAAGTGCACTAGGGGTGCACGGTACTGTGTAGACCAACAGAAGTTTAATAACAACTATGGGTGCACTGTATGTATTGTGTACTATGTACACCACCAGAAAAAAAGGTAGCACTAGCAACTGCACTACGGGTGCACGGTACTGTGTACACCTACAGAAGTGTAATAACAACTATGGGTGTACTGTATGTATTGTGTACTGTGTACACCACCAGAAAAGTAGTAGCAACTGCACTAGGGGTGCACAGTACTGTGTACACCAAGAGAAGTGTAATAACAACTATGGGTGTACTGTATTGTGTACACCACCAGAAAAGTAGTAGCAACTGCACTATGGGTGCACGGTACTGTGTACACCACCAGAAAAGTAGTAGCCACTGCACTAGGCGTGCACGGTACTGTGTACCGTGCACCAACAGAAGTGTAATAACAACTATGGGTGTACTGTATTGTGTACACCACCAGAAAATTAGTAGCAACTGAACTAGGGATGCACGGTACAGTGTACACTAACAGAAGTGTAATAACAACTATGGGTGTAGTGTATTGTGTACACCACCAGAAAAGTAGTAACAACTGCACTAGGGGTGAACAGTATTGTGTACACCACCAGAAGTCTAATAGCAACTATGGGTGCACTGTATGTATTGTGTACACCACCAGAAAAGTAGTAGCAACTGCACTAGGGATGAACGGTATTGTGTACACCACCAAAAGTCTAATAGCAACTATGGGTGCACTGTATGTATTGTGTACTGTGTACACCACCAGAAAAGTAGTAGCAACCGCACTAGGGGTGCACGGTACTGTGTACACCAACAGAAGTGTAATAACAACTATGGGAGCACTGTGTACACCACCAGAAAAGTAGTAGCAACTGCACTATGGGTGCACAGTACTGTGTACTGTGTACACCGCCTGAACTATATTAGAAAAAGGATACAGTGGATATATACGAGACTGTCTGTATATATATATATATATATATATATATATATATATATATATATATATATATATATTTTAAATACACTGCAGCTAACTGAATAACCTACCTGCCTGAAGTATATTAGAAAAAGTACACCAGGAACGGCCTGCAGTCAGATATAGCTAAACTGGATACAGTGGATATATACTGTATATATACAAGACTGTCTGTATATATACATATTAAATACACTGCAGCTAACTGAATATCCTGCCTGCTCAATCTAAATGACACTCTCTCTCCTTCCACGCCAACAACACACTACACGGGGCCGACGTGCAGGCAGCTTTATATAGTGTGGGGGTGGACTTAGTTCCCCTGAGCCATGATTAGCAAACGGCACCCTGCCTTTGGCCAATTATTGCTCTCTTAGCTGAGGGCACTGGAATTGGCCAAAGCATGCAGGTCATGGTGCATGCTTTGGTCAATCATACAGCACTGAACTGCGCTCCCGCAGTGCATTATGGGCCATTACGCGCTGCTCGAATTTGGCGCGAACGGCCCATAATGTTCGGTTTTCGACAAACGGGCGAACAGCCCATGTTCGAGTCAAAATTTATGTTAGACCCGAACAGAAAGCTCATCCCTAAGTAGGCGTTATAACCAAATGTACCCAAAACGTACCCTAAGGAAAGGAAAATCTCTTTACTTTTTTTTTTTTAACAACCTCCCAAAGGTGACCGTGAATAAAAGACAAAGTATACGCTGTGCAAGACTGAAAACGTGTCAGTCTCAAGAAACTAGCAAGGCCGAGTTACCTGAGGCATATCAGGCAAATTAAAAACGTAAACTCAGGCCTATGAAACCTGAAGACCTGTCAGGCAAGTGATATGAGTAGTGAGATGTCATGACGTATATGAAATCGTAACGTAAGCCGTGAGAAACGGATGAGGGGACTTGCCACCGCACAAGCCAATTAGAAACGATCATCTCAATCCATTGGTACCTATAAACGTGATAGGTAAACCAGCAGTTGAGTGTTGCCGTAAGATCTAAAACGTGAAGATATGAACCTGACATGTATGAGATGACCATGAAAATGAAATGTACGTTAGTTCAGGACTAAAAGGTGTCAGTCTCGGGATTTGGACAAAAGCTGAATCAACTGAGGCGTAGCAGGCAAATTAACATAAAGTCCGGCCTAGGAAACCTGACAGACAATGAGTTAGCCAAATGATCTGAGTATAGAAAAAACCGTGATGTAAGAACGTATATTGAGTGAGGAAACGGATGAGGAGACCTGCCACAGTACAAGCCATTTAGAATGATCGTCTCAATCCGTTGGTACCCATAAACATGATAGGTAACACCGCAGTGGTGTGACACCGTAATACCTACAATGTGAAGAATGGTCATGTACTGTGTATGCAATGACAAAGAACCTGATGTTTAAGGAAGATGAGAAGTACCAACCTGAAGTGGACTGCAAGAATGAACTCCATGCAACCTGTTATGTAGAAACCCCCACTATAGAAAGGAACACAACCACACAAAAACTACCACTCAGATCAACACGAATTGGCCGATGGTTCCCAAAACGTTTGTAACAACCCCCATGGATTTCTGATATTTGGAAGAAACAAACAATACTTACCTGAAATGGACTGAAAACTGAAAAAAAAAAAAAAACGAACCTATGTCCCACCTTGACATTGATTAACCTTTTGCACTCTGCTGGGGGAAAAAAGAGAGAGAGCCTGGAACTCAGAAACAAGCTGGGGGAATGAGTGCTATACTTTAACTGCTCCAAAAGACAGAAACGGAGAGAGAGGAGTGTACCTGGGGAAGCCAAACAGAGAGCCATGCTGCTAACCAGAGAGAGCCACGCTGCTAACCAGCATCACCAGAGAGAGCCATGCTGCTAACCAGCACCACCAGAGTGAGCCACGCTGCTAACCAAAGAGAGCCACGCTGCAAACCAGCGCCACCAGAGAGAGCCACGCTACTAACTAGCGCCACCAGAGAGAGCCACGCTGCCAACCAGCGCCACCAGAGTGAGCCACGGTGCTATCCAGCACCACCAGAGAGAGCCACGCTGCAAACCAGCGCCACCAGAGAGAGCCACGCTGCCAACCAGCACCACCAGAGAGAGCCAAGCTGCAAACCAGCGCCACCAGAGAGAGCCACGCTGCTAACCAGCACCACCAGAGAGAGCCACGCTGCCAACCAGCACCACCAGAGAGAGCCACGCTGCTAACCAGCACCACCAGAGAGAGCCACGCTGCTAACCAGGGCCACCAGAGAGAGCCACGCTGCAAACCAGCGCCACCAGAGAGAGCCACGCTGCAAACCAGCGCCACCAGAGAGAGCCACGCTGCCAACCAGCACCACCAGAGAAAGCCATGCTGCTAGTCAGAACCACCAGAGAGAGCCACTCTGCTAACCAGCACCACCAGAGAGAGCCACGCTGCCAACCAGCGCTACCAGAGAGAGCCACGCTACCAACCAGCGCCACCAGAGAGAGCCACACTGCCAACCAGCGCCACCAGAGAGAGCCACGCTGCTAACCAGCACCACCAGAGAGAGCCACGCTGCTAACCAGCGCCACCAGAGAGAGCCACGCTACTAACCAGCGCCACCAGAGAGAGCCACGCTGCTAACCAGCGCCACCAAAGAGAGCCACGCTGCTAACCAGCGCCACCAAAGAGAGCCACGCTGCTAACCAGAACCACCAGAGAGAGCCACGCTGAGCCACTACCAGGGTACAGACGTGCTACACTACTGACCAGAGTCGCCTTGGGCAACACAGAGTGAGCAAACATCTAGCTGGAGGGATCACTGCAGCAGTTTCCCTGGGTCTGGTAAGAGGGCCTGTCGGCCATTATCTTTTACTGATCCTAGGGACTGAGCCATTAGGAACTGCCTAACCTGCTATCCTCTAGCCCTAATACTGCCTCTGCAGGCTAGAGGATAGCAGGTTAAGCAATTACTGACTGCCACAATGAGCTCCAATGCTGTGCTGCTGGCTCGAAAATATTGTGTGTGTGTATTTGGGGGGGGGGCGCAGTTTGCCATCTTCGCCCTGGGCACCAAATGACCTTGTCCCGGCACTGCCTAACACATAAAAATATGATCATGTAAAATGTATGAGCCATAAAGAAAAATGCCAGTAAAAAACTTTGTGATCCATGATGATATGTAGAGGAAATCAAAACCTATGGAAAAAAGGAACATAACATACCAACGCTACCACTTGTAACAACGCATGGATTATTGAAAAACATCATAACTGAACCATGCATGACCATGCATGACTTGTGGACTAATGGACACAGGGAATGACCTCTGAGTGGAGGAGGTCCAGATAAAACGTGCACTATATGAACCCTGCCAAGCTATGAAGTGGGGTGCCTAGGTGAAAACAGGACGGTACCTGCACCTGTACCAGAGATGGTCTGAAACTTGAAAAAACTAAAACATTGTGATCCCTGCTGACATGAAGAAACATCAACCACAGGAAAGGAAACATAACATACAAAAAGCTACCACCCGGAACAAAGTGTATGGTTTTTAAGAAGTCAGGTTGAATAGTGAATACAACCATCAACAGTGAAATGCATATACAGTATCTCACAAAAGGGAGTACACCCCTCACATTTTTGTAAATATTTTATTATATCTTTTCATGTGGCAACACTGAAGAAATGACACTTTGCTACAAAGTAGTGAGTGTACAACTTGTTTAACAGTGTAAATTTGCTGTCCCCTCAAAATAACTCAACACACAGCTAATAATGTCTAAACCGCTGGCAACAAAAGTGAGTACACCCCTAAGTGAAAATTTCCAAATTGGGCCCAAAGTGTCAATATTATGTGTGGCCACCATTATTTTCCAGCACTGCCTTAACCCTCTTGGGCATGGAGTTCACCAGAGCTTCACAGGTTGCCACTGGAGTCCAGGGCTGGACTGGGACAAAAATGTAGCCCTGGACTTCATCCAGACTGGCCCAGGGCACAACACATCAGGGTACAGTACATCAGGGCACAGCACATAAGGGTACAGAGCCCAGCACATCAGGGCACGAGGCACATCAGGGTACAACACATCAGGGTACAACACACCAGGCCACATCAGGGTACATGGCACAGCACATCAGGGTACAGCACATTAGGGTACAGGGCACAACACATCAGGGCACGTCAGAGCACAGTGCATCAGGGTACAGGACATCATGGCACAGGACATCGGGGCACATCAGGGCAAGGGACACATCAGGGCACGGGGCACATCAGGTTACGGGGAACATCAGGGCATAGGACATCGGGGCACAGCACATCAGGGCACGGGGCACATCAGGTCACAGGGCACATCAGAGCACGGGGAACATGGCACATAGCACATCAGAGCACGGGGCACATCAGGGCACATCAGGGCTCGGGGCACATCAGGGCACATTATGGCACATCAGGGCACATGGCATATTATGGGGCACATCAGGGCACATTATGGGGCACATCAGGGCACATTATGGGGCACATTGGGGCACATAGCACATCAGGGCACATCAGGGCATGGGGCACATCAGGCCACATTGCACATAAGGGCACAGGGCACATCATGGCACATGGCACATAGCACATCAGGGCACGGGGCACATGAGGGCATGGGGCACATTAGGGCACAGGGCACATGGCACATCAGGGCACGGGGCACATCCGGGCATGGGGCACATGGCACATCGGGGCACATCAGGGCTTGGGGCACATTATGGCACATGGCACATCAGGGCACATGTCACATTATGGGGCACATCAGGACGCATTGGGGCACATAGCACATCAGGGCACATTATGGGGCACATTGGGGCACATAGCACATCAGGGCACATCATGGGGCACATAGCACATCAGGGCACATTATGGGGCATATTGGGGCACATAGCACATCAGGGCACATTATGGGGCACATTGGGGCACATAGCACATCAGGGCACATGATGGGGCACATTATAGGGCATGTCAGGAGGCACATCACCGGATCTTACTAGCCAGTATGTAGAGTAGCGCAGTAGCGCAGGAAGCGTCTGTCTGTAGTAAGTTCTCTCTCATGTCGCGCAGCTCTGCTCGCTCCCCAGCGGCCCCTCCTCTCTTCTCGTCTATCCCAGATGATGTCACAAGCCAATGGGGATAGACAAGAAGAGAGGAGGGGCCGCCAGGGAGCGAGCAGAGCTGCGTGACATGAGAGAGAACTTACTACAGACAGACGCTTCCTGCACTACTCTGCATGCTGGCTAAATCTCGATCTACCCGTCAGGCGCCAGCTGTCGATGGTTGACGGGTAGATCGCCGATCGCCTGAAACCAGCCCACTCTGAGCCATCGGCCCACCGGAAATCTCCCGGTAGTCCCGATGGCCAGTCCATCCCTGCTGGAGTCCTCTTCCACTCCTTCATGATGACATCACGGAGCTGGTGGATGTTAGAGACCTTGCGCTCCTCCACCTTCCGTTTAAGGATGCCCCACAGATACTTAATAGGGTTTAGGTCTGGACACATGCTTGGCCAATCCATCACCCTCACCCTCAGCTTCTTTAGCAAGGCAGTGGTTGTCTTGGAGGTGTGTTTGGGGTCGTTATGTTGGAATACTGCCCTGCGGCTCAGTCTCTGAAGGGAGGGGATCATGCTCTGCTTCATTATGTGACAGTACATGTTGGCATTCATGGTTCCCTCAATGAACTGTAGCTCCTCAGTGACGGCAGCACTCATGCAGTCCCAGACCATGACACTCCCCCCACCATGCTTGACTGTAGGCAAGACACACTTGTCTTTGTACTCCTCACCTGGTTGCCGCCACACACACGTTTGACACCATCTGAACCAAATAAGTTTATCTTGGTCTCATCAGACCACAGGACATGGTTCCAGTAATCCATGTCCTTAGTCTGCTTGTCTTCAGTAAACTGTTTGTGGGCTTTCTTGTGCATCATCTTTAGAAGAAGCTTCCTTCTGGGACAACAGCCATGGAGACCAATTTGATGCAGTGTGCGGCATATGATCTGAGTACTGACAGGCTGACCCCCCCAGCCCATCAACCTCTGCAGCAACGCTGGCAGTACCCATACGTCTATTTCCCAAAGACAACTGGATATGACACTGAGCACGTGCACTCAACATCTTTGGATGACCATGGCGAGGCCTGTTCTGAGTGGAATCTGCCCTGTTAAACCGTTGTATGGTCTTGGCCACCATGCTGCAGCTCAGTTTCAGGTCCTTGGCAATCTTCTTATAGCCTAGGCCATCTTTATGTAGAGCAACAATTCTTTTTTTAAGATCCTCAGAGAGTTCTTTGCTATGAGGTGCCATGGTAAAATTCCAGTGACCAGTATGAGAGAGTGAGAATGATAACACCAAATATAACACACCTGCTCCCCATTCACACATGACACTGGGGGGGATTGCTAATTTGGACATTTTCACTTAGGGGTGTACTCATTTTTGTTGCCAGCGGTTTAGACATTAAAGGCTGCATGTTGAGTTATTTTGAGGGGACAGCAAATTTACAGTGTTATACAAGCAAAGTGTCATTTCTTCAGTGTTGTCACATGAAAAGATATAATAAAAAAATAAAAAAAATGTGGAGGGGTGTACTCACTTTTGTGAGATACTTAGCCAGAAGCTATGGCCACCACTATTAAACTATTAGAATTAGAAGCATTTGCCTATCATCCCATCTGATCTGAATTTCGCAACAGCTCTTCCCATGAACATGGCATATGGCCTCAGACTTTCTCTCTTAGTTCCTCCTTCTGGGGTTTCTGACCCAGACACACAGGAGGCAGGAAGTAATGTTTATAATTAATCTCTGTGAACATATAGCTGCACAGCCCCTTACAGGCAGTAGAGGGCACAAGATCCCTACATATATATCTCTAAAGGATACACTAGAACAGTGATATCCAAACTGTGGCCCAGGGGGCCGGATGTGGCCCTTTGTTTGCCTTTATCTGGCCCTTGAGGCACTATTTCACTAACTGACACCAATGGTGGGGCACATTCCCCCCTACTGACACCATCAGTGGGGCACTATTCTTCCATTGATGCCAATAATGGAGCACTATTTCTCCCATTAAAACCAATGATGGGGCACTGATGTTCAGACATTTTCTACTTCCTTTGGCCAAAGTCTGGCCCCCCTAAAGCCTGAATCACATTAAACTGGCCCTTTGCTTAGAAACTTTGGAGACCCCTGCACTAGAAGATTGTGCTTTGCAGTGTAAAAGGGGTAACTTCTACTGAATCCAACCTAAAGGGGACACTTCTTCTGAATCCAATGTAAAGGGGGCACTTCGACTGACTTCAGTGTAAAGGGGGCACTTCTACTGAACACCAATGCAAAGGGTCATTTCCCTGGTACAGTCTCTCACTTTTTAAACAAGATAGCCCTTTCTATTCTGGGAGTGTCTAATTACTGGCTGTTCTGCTCCAGCTCATTTTCCCCTCTTCTCACCTACTTACATAAGCTTTTAGGTAGCTGCTGGAAGAGGAGCGAAGGACAATACTATACTCCCTTAAGTGACAACTCTGAGTCTGCTGGGGCTGCCGACATCACATCCAAGCTGGTGGCACCCAACAGCATCCTCAGAGCTTTGTATGTCTACAGGAACGGGGCTTTTACAGGTTAAATAACATGGATAGAATAAGTGCAATGCACATATAATCTCACGGGGAGGTTTTTGTTTAAATGAATGGTTTGGTGACCATTTAATCTTGCATCTTTTGTTACATACAAGACCACCACACTTGTTTCTGAATTGTAGTTTGTGTTTTCCAACGGGGGTAATTTTTTCGAAGTCCGCATTGTTTAGAAATCACATTTTTATTTTTTCAAATAAATTTGTCAGATTAAAAATTAGTGATATTAAAATTTATAGTGATGAAATTTCTCCCTTTTCAGTCATCATGAGCAATATGACTGACTGGTATGATATTTATACTGTATGTACACACCTGGTTCCCAGTGTCTATGAAAATAGTAATTCATGTTTTATAATGTCATGTGTCTTAGACTGGATACAGTAAATAAATCCCCAGTACCAGGGATTTTATCGATGAAGCCAGTGTAGGCCTATATTTGTTCATGTTCGATGTATGCTAAATGTCATGTATACGTTCCTCAAAGATGGTTCCATTCAGCACATGCACAAGGGACTGAGATTACCAGTCTTATAGTTTTCTCCTGCTGGATTCCATCTGCAAAATACTTCTAGAACTAAATACCTCTGCAGAAGATTTGTGAGTGCCTATTGTATAGGACACAAAGATCAGGATTGTGTATTGTGCAGGACTCAAGAGTGCAAATCACACAGGGCAGGCTATAACCAAAAACGACCTCCCCCCCACCATCCCCTACAGAGGATGTCCCAAACCCCCAGTTCACATTTTTCCCTTTACCCCACGCCCCTTTCCCCATGGTAGAGCTCCCTCCTACCCCACCCCCCTCCACCCAGTACAAAGCTCCCTTCCACCCCCACTCCCCCTTACTCTTCAGTACAGAGTTCCCCCTACGTTACAGACCTCCCCCTGCCGTCCCCACTCACCTGAGAGTGCCAGGGAGAAGTCCTCAGTGAGAACTGCAAGAGGAGCAGTGATGCTGGTGTGGCTTAGTTCAATGGAGCCGATTGAATAGATATTTTCTTTTTTTAGATCCATGGTGGTGCAAAAATCCTATAACAAAAAAACCCTGTGCTCTTATTGATAAACACAGAAGCCGGCAGAGGAAGTGAGTAGCGCAGAAAACTACCTCTACTGGCTTCTGTGTTTACCAGCGCCAAATTAGTGAAAGCAGAGTAGTAGAGGTGGTGGTATGCAGTATCCCCATGTTTTGGCCACTGCCATATGATATCATGATTTTATGAAGATACGGGAATGGTGTAATGTAAATTTTATTGCACCTACTCCAGGTCCTAATGGGTTTTGTGAATTTACAAGTCCTTAATGGGCTGTTAGCTACATTTTCCTAGAATTGGACCTGAGACACAATTTTGTGGCCTGACTGGTAAAATACTAAACGGGTAGATAGTTAGCTATGATTGAGGCTCATGCCGAAACGCGTCAGTTGTTTGCTTGTTAATGCTCATATGTAGCCAATACATTTTTGCATCAAGGACTTTGGAGTTGACGACTCTTCTCTCTTATATACTAACCGGGTAGTTACTCTGGTCTTCCACTAGATGATAGCACAGCTTATACAGTTGCCATAGGTTAAGGTCTGTAAAATTATCTATACCTGGAATTCTTCTTTACCAGTTCTCTGAAGGATTTCACTTGTTGCCTGGAGGTGCTCTTTAAGTTCTTCTGCAAGTGCGCAATAAACAATTGTAACATTATAAAAGGGAGCCATTTTATTCCTTTGCCAATACCAGCAAACACCCCCAGGCTGGAGATTTACGGTCCTTGTGGTCTTTATAGGCAGCAGCACACAAATAACACTTCTGAGGATATATATGACTTAAGATTTTGGTTGTTTTATTGCAACAGTAAAGTGAGCGGCAAGCCAAGGGGACGAAATAATTATTTTTTATTGCTCTGCAGCTTAAACTGTAAAGCAAGAGAAGCAGTGAAGATTATTAACACCGGGGGTGAGAAACAGTAGAATTGGTATTCTTGTTGAAATGTGTGCAGGTTTGTTAAAAAAAGAATTAAACAGCACCTCTGGCAAACAAACAAAATAAAAAAAAAAATAAGAAAGTCCTTTCAGTTTTCCTTTGATCTCAGCTTTATTTGGTTTGTTGCAGCCAGCCTAAGCAGGCTTGTCACAGGGAATGTGGGCAAAACTTCAAAAACATGTCACTTGATTCTAAAATGTGCAACCTACCTCTCATGCCTTAATATATAAGTGTACCACCCCTCCTGATGGGTATCCCCAGAGACAGGGTAGGATGACATATCACCTAAGGGGTAAGTCTTTTAGGCATAGTGGGGCATAAGGACGCCAGTCACTTTTAGGTAAAAACAGAAAGGAATTTATTACTTAGTCAATGGGAGAGAGGGTTAGGGCTGCAGATACTCACGACTAAAGCAGATACTCAGGACTTATGATCTTCTGCAGGAGGGTCAACCAACCTCCATATTACTCCATCCTGTTTATGATCTTCTGCAGGAGAGTCAGCCAGCCTCCATTTGACTGCATCCTGCCGCCACTGAAGATCAGCAGCACCAGGCTTCATCTCCAGGCTCATCACTTCCCAGGCCCCCTCAGGGTAGGCAGGCCCAAATCAGCCATTCCATTATGTGCGCCCTCCCCAGGCTGGAGCCAGGGAGGAAGAGATCTTGCATTAGCCAGCCCCAAATATTTATACCCTTTGCCAAAATGTATAACTAGCAACCTACTGGTGGGCTGGGAAAATATATAGATATTTATAATTCATACCTATTGTGAGATATCTCACCAATACTAGAGGTAATAGTGCCACCTTCTGACAGGAAGGAGAACAGACCGCCAGGCTGAACTTAGGGGGAAGCTCAACAAACCACAGGCTACAAATTGGCATTGGCTGACAGCAGCCAACTAAATTTAGACACTCCTACTTAAGGCACAGTGGCTACATAAGGATAGGACTTCATTGAGCTTGGAGACAAGGCACCTACAAGAAGGTGAAAGATTGGAATGATATGGTCCAGCAGTGCTCCTCTCATGTAACAAAAAAAATGCTGGACGTCAGATGTACATATACAGTTGTGCTCAAAAGTTTGCAGACCCTGGCAGAAATTGTGAAATTTTGGCATTAATATTGAAAATATGACTGATCATGCCAAAAAACTGTCTTTTATTTAAGGATGGCAATCACATGAAACCATTTATTATCACATAGTTTTTTGGATCATTTTTAAATCACAATGATAACAGAAATCACCCAAATGGCCCTGAAAAAAAGTTTACATACTCTGGAATGTTTGGCCTTGGTACAGTCACAAGGTGGCACACACAGGTTAAAAAGGCAATTAAAGGTTCATTTCCCATCTTTATAAAGTTTCATTACCTTGTTAGGCAGGTCTTTTGACTATTCCTTTCTACCTCCTCAGTGTCTAGCCTGCTTAGTGCATCCATGTGAGAGCTAACAAACTCATTGACTATTTATACACAGACACTAATTGTGATTTAAAAAGCCACACATGTGGGAAATTAACCTTTAATTGCCATTTTAACCTGTGTATGCCACCTTCTGTGTCTGTACCAAGGACAAACATTCCAGGGTATGTAAACTTTTTATCAGGGCCAGGGTGATTTCTGTTATCGTTATGATTGAAAAAGGATCCAAAAAACTATGTGATAATAAATGGCTTCATGTGATTGCTATCCTTAAATAAAAGACAGTTTTTTGGCACGATCAGTCATATTTGCAATATTAATGCCAAAATTTCACAATTTCTGCCAGGGTATGCAAACTTTGGAGCAAGACTGTATACTGTATGTACTGTAACCCTATACTAGGGAAGGAAACCCTTCCCGAGGTAGTGGGTTCCTCCAGGTAATTGGGCGACCTTGTGAGCTGGGGCACTCTGTAATAATGAACTGCTTGATCATTCATTGAGTGATGTCAGAGGGTATGGATTTTTAGGGGGACCCCCACGCAATTTTTTAAAAAATTTTTGGCGTGGGGTTCCCCTTAAAATCCATACCAGACCTGAAGGGCCTGGTATGGAATTTGGGGGAACCCGACACATTTTTTTTTTAAATTTTGGTTCGGGGTTCCCATTAATATTCATACCAGACCCAAAGGGCCTGGTAATGCACTGTGGCGGAATCCCAGGCCGTTTTTTTCAATGACTTTTATGTGTATTGCAGAGACAATTCATTACAGCAGCTGGCGCTACCGCTAGTACTTTTAAATTACTTTTTTTTCCTTTAGAAATGTCATTTTGCTCTCGGACTGTTGTAAACACAGGAAACATGCGCCACTTTACAGACATACTATAGACACCCCCCAGGTATGAAATTTAAAGGGATATTTCACTTTTATTGTTTCACTTTAAGCATTATTAAAATCACTGCTCCCAAAAAAAGTCAGTTTTTAAAACTTTTTTTGCATTGATCCATGTCCCCTGGGGCAGGACCCAGGTCCCCAAACACTTTTTATGACAATAACTTGCATATTAACCCTTAAAATTAGCACTTTTGATTTTTCACGTTCGTGTCCCATAAACTTTAACAGTGTTTGCGTGTTCAAACAAATTTTTTGCCTGTTCGCATGTTCTGGTGCGAACCGAACAGGGGGGTGTTCGACTCATCCCTAGCGGTAATGTATAACAGGGCCTTACAGCTTCTTGACCCCTTCCATGCCCCTGTAGTGCATTACTGGGGCCCTGTTCTGTGATTCAAGGAAATGTTTCTCCAACCTACATAAACAATGCTGGCGTGTATGTGCTGGGAAATATGACAGGTTCTCTCAAAGGACTTTGGTTTTCAGTGCCAGTGGCCAACTGCTTTTTAGCAACTGATGGCTCATCCCCAGCCCCATTCAGTTGCAGGCCAGAAGATTCCCCAGTCCACTGCTGAACGTAAACAAAAGGGTGTAATCTCTGGCTGGCAGCTGAAAGGGGTTGGGGATGCATCACTGGTTGCTATGATGCTGTCAGCTGCAAAGCCAATGGCCTCTTAGCAACCAATGATGCTGTGCTACTGGAGCTGAATATGCAATGATGACAGAAGTCTCCACAGTATGGACACTCTATGATCTCAGTGCCGCTCCCCACCATGCCTTTCTGACAAAAGCAAGAATTTGTCTCAGGCACATGTAAGGAGGCTTCTGATTGGCTGTGTGTTGGTGCCAAGAGGTACAAGTCAGCACTCCGCTTCTTCTTCATATAACAACAACCCACCTGCTTGTTGCCCTCTACCTCTACCATATTATGCCCAACTCCATGCCATAGGCCACCCATGACATCCCTGGCCATCAGTCTTTACATTCAAAAGAAAAGGATGTCCACACAAATAGTACAGTTTCCGCAATTTACTGATGTTTCTTCAGAAGATGGCAGTAACCAGTCACATCACACAGACATACTGTCCGGGGTCACTTCACAGTGCTTTGTCAATTACATTTAGTGGACGAACCATAGCAGTCATTATGTGAAAGCAGCACACAGTATTTCACTTTAAGCCATCTTCCCTTTGCACAGGCTCTCTCCTTCCCAGGGTCATTAGCACTCACTCAAAGAGCTCTGACTTTCCTTAGGCTCTGTGTATCCAGCTCATGACTCCCTGCATGTTGTTCCAGAGACAGGATCATTGCAGCTGCACTTCTAGACTCTGTACACTTCTCCCAGGTCCTCCAGGTGAATATAAAACACAGCAGGGAACACTTGGCCTGGCATGAAAGGTTTTTTGTAAAATCATCTCCAGCCTTCACCAACCCGTAAGAGCCACAAAGACAACAGCCAGCTCTTCTGTGTGCAGCATTCCCTCACCCTGTCCTCCAGCCCTTTTCAGGGGCTCTGCACAGCTGACTACATCTGCATGCATGTTGGATATCTGGATCCCATGCCCGGACTGCAATAGGCTCCTCCCGCCCTGGTATATATATAGGCACTGACGTACAACACTACAGAAAGGCTTTGCCCAAAAGGGGCCTAACACCCGATTACATTATTCACTGTCACCACACAATATTTTGAAATAGAGCCACCTAGTGGCAGATTAGCTAACTGCACCTGCTTACACGCGGATATTTTCCATGTAGAGGCACAACACAATTCTAAAGAGCATTGAAAACACTTTTTATGATCTCCCCAGTCTGTGCTTATGCTCCTGGTTATTGGCTCAAAGTAATGAAGACAAAGCACCAGCATGACAACCAGGCAATCAGTATTCTTAGAAGGAGAGGTCAGTAATGCAGCCTCCATATTTCTCTCTTGACAGGTTTCCTTAAGGTATTGCTTAAAAATGCAAGCTGCTAAATAAATTGTTAATGCCATGTAAATAAGCTGATGAATATGCACAAATTACACACTCGCTGATTCTGATTACTTTATGATTAATGGTTTACACCAAGAAGATACATTTTTAATGTTTGTAACTTTAGTTAAACTAAAAACTGATCTATGTCTTATTTAACCACTTCAGCCCTGGACCATTTGGCTGGCAAAAGACCAGAGCACTTTTTGCGATTCGGCACTGCGCCGCTTTAACTGACAGTTGCGTGGTCGTGTAACGTGGCTTCCAAAAAAAATTGACTTCCTTTTTTCCACCACAAATAGAGCTTTCTTTTGGAAAAGAGAAGCTGCATTGCTTGAAGGTTGTTCAAACAATTGCTTGTAGATAGCAGTTAATAAATGACAGTTCAATTCTGATCAAAAACAATCACCAAAGTGAGCTTGATCAAACAAATCGTGCCACCACCTTAAGAAAAACTTACTTACCAGCTGGCAAGCAAAACCGGGCAGATGGCTTAAACCCAGCCAGGGCCTTTGCGTGTGCAGAAGATCATCTGGTAAGCTGTAATTTGAATGGCTGCATAGATATTCCAAACGCTCCTGGCGCTGTACAACTCGGATTTAGAGGCCCAGTGCCCCAGCCGTACATAAGGAAAAAAGACCGTCTATAGCGTAATATTGCCTCAAACAATGTTTAATATAAAAATAAAGTATTGCACTTACATGTAAAAAGTTAAAATTGCGCATAAACAGCAGAGCCGGCCGGCTACAAATAAGAACCGTCCTCCTAACGAGACTGCGTGGTGACGTCAGCATGTATCCTTCCCAAGACGCATTTCGTCATATGTGACGTTGTCCATGGGTTCCCCATGGACAACGTCACATATGAGGAAAGGCATCTGGAGGAGGATACCTGCTCCATTATGACGTCACGTCCGGGTTCCCGGAAGTAAATAAAGCCGCGATCGCGGCTGTCAGCATGAGATTGGTGAAATTTTTTTCACGATCTCTTGCCTTCCAGCCTGGAGGAGAGATGCGGGGCCTTATTGACCCCACATCTCTTCATAAAGAGGACCTGTCAAAATAGATTCCTATTACAAGGGATGTTTACATTCCTTGTAATAGGAATAAAAGTGATCAAAAAAAAAATGTAAAAAAAAGTATAAAAATAAAAAAAATTAATTAAAAAAAAAATTAAAATGCCCCTGTCCCCGGTAGCTCGCGTTCAGAAGCAAACGCACATGTAAGTCCCGCCCACATATGTAAACGCTGTTCATACCACACATGTAAGGTATCGCCGCATGTGTTAGAGCGTGTGCAACAATTCTAGCACTAGATCGACTCTAACTCTAAACTGGTAACCTGTAAACATTTTCAAAGTGTCGCCTATGGAGATTTTTAAGTACCGAAGTTTGGCGCCATTCCATGAGTGTGCGTAATTTTAAAGCGTGACATGTTAGGTATCTATTTATTCGGCGTAACATCATCTTTCACATTATACAAAAAAATTGGGCTAACTTTACTGTTTTGCTATTATTTAATTCATGAAACCGTTTTTTTTCCACAAAAAAAGGCGTTTGAAAAATGATTGCGCAAATACCGTGCAAGATAAAAAGTTGCAATGACCGCCATTTTATTCCCTAGGGTGTCTGCTAAAAAACATATATAATGTTTGGGGGTTCTGAGTACTTTTCTAGCCAAAAAAAAATGACCATTTTTACATGTAGGAGAGAAATGCCAGAATAGGCCCAGTATTGAAGTGGTTAATAATTATTTTTTTTTACTAGTAATGGCGGCGATCAGCGATTTTTATCATGACTGCGACATTATGGCGGACAGATCGGACACTTTTGGCGCTATTTTGGGACCATTCACATTTATACAGCGATCAGTGCTATTAAAAATGCATTGATTACTTTGTAAATGTGACTGGCAGTGAAGGGGTTAACCACTAGGGGGCGCTGTAGGGGTTAAGTGTGTCCTAGGTAGTGATTCTAACTGTGGGGGGGAGGGGCTGTGTGTGACACAACACTGATCACCGCTCCCGATTACAGGGAGCTGTGATCAGTGTCCCGTCACTAGGCAGAATGGGGAGATGCTTGTTTACACCAGCATTTCTCAGTTCTTCCTCTCCGTGAGACGATCGCAGGTATCCCCTCGGACATCGAGTCCGCGGTACCAGCGATCACACTCACGGAGCTCGCGGCAAGTGTGTGCACTTGCAAGCAGCTTCTTAAAGGGCAACGTACAGGTACATTAATATGCCTATATGCGCCCTTCTGCCAACGTATATCAGCGTGAGCCGGTCGGTTAAAGAAAAACTCCACTATTTATGTGTGTGTTTGTACGAATATATGTGTGAGTGTGCGGGTCTATCTATTCTGTGCAGTGTGTGAATCACAAGACTGGCTGAACAGAATTATAATTTGGTAAAATCAGGTCATGTATGTTTTGTGGGTGTTTATTTACCTCTCATTTGGAATTCCAACTTAACGTGGTTGTAAACCCTTACATATACCCAGTGAAGTGAACAGCCTCAGATGATACAGAGATTAAACAAATTCTCTTACATAAGTTTTACTTGTTTATCTGCAGTCTTCCTCTCTGTTCCCTCCTTTCCAAAGTGCAGATCGTGTTAAAAATCTTTCTTCATCTGTCAGCAGCACATAGGGAAGGGTGGAGAGACTGCAGTTACAGTGCGTGAGAGCTGATTGGAGGAAAGTAACCCCCCCCCCCCCCCTCCTTCCACACAGCAGAAGAACTGTGTTTTGGATAGACAAGCTCTGTGCTTATCCCCTCCCTCCCAACACAAATTTATCTCATGTGTTGAGAAAACTTCTCAGAAGTGACTTATGCTGATAACAGAGGAATGAAGCACCAGAGAAAAAACACCACTTAGAGCTTTGGAGAGCAATAAGTAAACACTAAAGGGACAGTATCTCACAAAAGTGAGTACACGCCTCACATTTTTGTTAATATTTTATTATATTTTTTCATATGACAACACTGAAGAAATTACACTTTGCTACAATTTAAAGTAGTGAGTGTACAGCTTGTATAACAGTGTAAATTTGCTTTCCCCTTAAAATAACTCAACAGACAGCCATTAATGTCTAAACCGCTGGCAACAAAAGTGAGTACACCCCTAAGTGAAAATGTCCAAATTGGGCCCAATTAGCCATTTTCCCTCCCAGTGTCATGTGACTTGTTAGTGTTACAAGGTCTCAGGTGTGAATGGGGAGCAGGTGTGTTAAATTTGGTGTTATCGCTCTCACTCTCTCATGCTGGTCACTGGAAGTTCAACATGGCACCTCATGGCAAAGAACTCTCTGAGGATCTGAAAAAAAAGAAGTGTTGCTCTAAATAAAGATGGCCTAGGCTATAAGAAGATTGCCAAGACCCTGAAACTGGGCTGACGCACGGTGGACAAGTCCATACAGCGTTTTAACAGGACAGGTTCCACTCAGAACAGGCCTCGCAATGGTCGACCAAAAGGATTGAGTGCACATGCTCAACGTCATATCCAGAGGCTGTCTTTGGGATATAAACGTATGAGTGCTGCCAGCATTGCTGCAGAGGTTGAAGGGGTGGGGGATCAGCCTGTCAGTGCTCAGACCATACGCCGCACACAGCAACACATTGCTGAAGTAAGCAGGACTGACGAGCAGGATATCATCAACAAGTGGGTCACTGTGGAGAGATAGGAGCTGGCAATTAGCCGACAGCTGAGCAGCCAGCTCAGAGAAGGAACTCTCTGCGTGCTGTATGCGCCCATGGAACCTATGGGAGTCAAAAACGTACTTCATAATCCTCATGGTTCTCAACCTGTACGGGGTGAGGATGTGGCACCGAGGTGGTAAAGCGGTTGCAGACCAAAGGTTTTAATGAGACATGAAATACATTTGAGATAAGCATATTAGAAGGAAGGTCTAATGCCTTTGTAGATCCTTTGTTGGTAATGACAGCTTCAAGACACCTTTTGTATGGAGAAACTAGTCGCATGCATTGCTCAGGTGTGATTTTGGCCCATTCTTCCACATAGTCTTCAAATCTTGAAGTCTCCATGGGCCTCTTCTATGAACTCTGATCTTTAGTTCTTTCCACAGATTTTCTATTGGATTCAAGTCAAGCTGGGCCATTCTAGCAGCTTTTTTTTCATTCCTTGAAACCAATTAAAATTTTCTTTGGTTTTGTGTCTGGGATCATTGTCTTGCTGAAATGTCCACCCTTGTTTCATCTTCATCATCCTGGTAGATGTCAGCAGATTTTTTTTTAAGAACGTCTTGGTACATTTTTCCATCCATCCCTCCTTCAATAATATTTTGGCAGTACTGTATGTGTGAAAAACAGCCCCACACCATGATGTTCCCACCTCCAAACTTCACTGTTGGTATGGGGGTGTTTTTGGGATGACGTGCCATTTGGCCTCCAAACATGGTGTGTATTATGGCATCCAAAGAGTTCAATTTTGGTCTCATCTGACCAGAGTATATTCTCCCAGCATTTCACAGGCTTGCCTAAATGTTGTGCAGTAAACTTTAAACAAGCTTCAACATGCTTTTTCTTCAGCAATGGAGCAGTTAAGTGCATTACTTATTGTTTTCTTTGAAACAATTGTACCTGCTAATTCCAGGTCTTTCTGAAGCTCTCCACAAGTGATCCTTGGCTCTTAGACAACTCTTCTGATAATTCTTTTCACTCCTCTGTCAGAAGTCTTGCGAGGAACAGCTGGTCGTGGCCGGTTTATGGTGAAATTATGTTCTTTTCATTTTCAGATTATGGCCCCAATAGTGCTCACTGGAACATTCAGAAGTTTAGAAATCGCTCTGTAACCTGTGCCTTCAGTATGTTTTGCAACAATACAGTTGCAAAGGCCTTGAGAGCTCTTTGCTTTTACCCATGATGAGGTGTTTCTTGTGTGACACCTTGGTAATGAGACCATCAATTGAGACTAAACCAGCTGATATTAATTTGCACTGACAAGGGACAGGATTGCTTTCTAATTACTCATAGATCTCAGCTGGTGTCTTGGCTTTCCATGCCTTTTTGCACCTCCCTTTCTTTATGTGTTCAATACTTTTTCCCTGTGTCATTCCATTTTATTACACATAACTTAATTTTTGAACTTATTTGTTTTAGCTTCTTTATATGTATTCTAGTCAACTTATATGTAGATCAATGATAAGAGCATCTTTATGGATATGTTTCCAAACGCAACGGCACTTTAATAGACTGCAAGAGGTGGCGGTTGTGGATCACCAGAAAGTTTGGCTCTACAGTGGCTTTCTTAGACAAACAATGATCGAGTAGATAAAGGGTCCAGTCTACTGGATATTCCTTGTGGCTTATTAAAAGTTGGTCCAAAAGAGGAGTATATAGGCATAATTTTATATGTACTAGTAATCCACAGCCAGGTGTAAAGGGCTCACGTAGTGCCCCACTCAGACTCTCTCACATTGTTTATAGCCACAAAAATATTGTACAGTCCAATATCCAGGAATATGGACTAGAGATCTCAGCTCCTGTGGTCTAGAGGAGGGGATGAGGCTTTTATCATACAATATATATACAATATATAGCATATCATGAGAAGGAGTCCAACAGTTCTGACCTCAATCAACCTCCCTCACACAGCCAGCAACATATTTCGATAGACCGAAAGCATCCAATTAGATGAAATCTCTTGACAGTGTTCTCCACATTTTAAGCCATTGGTATGAAACAAGAGGCATGCAAATCCATATGATAACACTTATCTTCCACCACCTTAAAGAAACCAAACATGGGTTGATAGGTTACATATACTGTATAGTCCACTTATACTTATCAAATACATTGCCTGAAGTTTTGGGGTTCATGAGTGGTGATAAGCCTGACCGGTTTCTCCAGTTCCAACCTGCTGCATCAGAGGCCAAAACTATTTGACAACACCTTACCATAAAGAACTCCCTAAGCAGCTTAAAGTGATACTAAAGGATCGTTTTTTATTTTTCTAAAATAACAAACATGTCATACTTACCTCCACTCTGCAGCTCATTTTGCACAGAGTGGCCCCGAACATCCATTTCTGGGGTCCCTCTGCAGCTCTTGCGGCTCTTCCCCACATTAGATAACCCACTTGGAGAAGCGCTCTCCTGAGGGGGTTACCTCCCGAGTCCAGCATTCGGTGTCCATAGACGCCGAATGCAGGACTCGGCCCCGCCCCGCCCCCGGCACCCGCATCATTGGATTTGATTGACAGCAGCGGGAGCCAATGGCTGAGCTGCTATCAATCTATCCAATCAAGAGCTGGGACCCCATGGAGAGAGGGACGGCAGGGACACGCCGACGGACACTCGAGGCTTAGGTAAGTAAAACGGGGGGGGGGCTGGGGGGCCGGTGACTGCAAGGTGTTTTTTCACCTTAATGCATAGGATACATTAAGGTGAAAAAACATGAAGCTTTACAACCCCTTTAAGGTTAAACTGCTTCTCCTCCAATTTAATTGAGTGACTTCCTAAGCTTCCTGAAGTTGCATAGTTTTTTTCTTATGCTAGAATCACCATTTTTTGCAATAAATATAAGCCATTCTCTGATTGGAGGAGGTAGAAAGGAGCAGGATTAATATTGGGATCTCCACCTTGTCCAATCAAAGAATGCCTAGTGTTCATTGCATTACTGTAAATGGTGGCAGTGCCAAGCATGCAGCCCCCTGTGTTCACTGTGCAGTGGGACAGCTTCTCGGGCCCAGGACCCACAAAATCACAGTGATCACTGTAGTAGTGCTGACAACTACAGTGATTGTCAGCTTCCCTCAAGTATGAGATAAGCATACTTACATTGGTCCAGGCCGGATCAATATAAGCTTGCACGTGATCATCCCTGGAGTTCAGCCTTAAATACAGTTTATATACACTATATTGCCAAAAGTATTGGCACGCCTGCCTTTATGGCCCACCCTTTGCTGCTATAACAGCTTCAACTCTTCTGGGAAGGCTGTCCACAAGGTTTAGGAGTGTGTCTATAAGAATGTTTGACCGTTCTTCTAGCACTGATGTTGGACGAGGGTTGAGTTCAGGACTCTGTCAAGTTTCTCCACCCCAAACTCACTAAGCCATGTCTTTATGGACCTTGCTTTGTGCACTGGTGAGCAGTTATGTTGGAACAGGCAGGGGCCATCCCCAAACTGTTCCCACAAAGTTGGGACCATGAAATTGTCCAAAATGTCTTGGTATGGTGACTCCTTAAGAGTTCATTTCACTGAAACTAAGGGGCCAAGCCCAACCCCTGAAAACCAACCCCACACCATAATCCCCCCTGCACCAAACGTTACACTAGACACAATGCAGTCAGGCAAGTACCGTTCTCCTGGCAACCGCCAAATCCAGACACGTACATCAGATTGCCAGACAGAGAAGCATAATTCATCACTCCAGGGAACACATCTCCACTGCTTTAGAGTCCAGTGGCAGCGTGCTTTACACCACTGCATCTGATGCTTTGCATAGCACTTGGTGATGTGAGGATTGGATGCAGCTACTCGGTCATGGAAACCAATTCCATGAAGCTCTCTACGCACTGTTGTTGTGCTAATCTGAAGGCCACACGAAGTTCGGAGGTCTGTAGCTATTGACTCTGCAGACAGTTGGCGACTTCTGTGCAGTGTGCGCTTCAGCATGTGCTGACTCCGTTCTGTCATTTTATGTGGCCTACCACTTCGTGGCTAAGTTGCTGTTGTTCCCAGTTTCTTCCACGTCGTTATAATACCACTAACAGTTGACTGTGGAATATTTAGTAGCAAGGAAATTACATGGATTGACTTATTGCACAGGTAGCAGACTAACATGCTTGAATTCACTGAGCTCCTGAGAGTGTCCCATTCTTTCACAGGTGTTTGTAGAGGCAGTCTGCATGCCTAGGTGCTTGATTTTATAAACCCGTGGCCATGGAAGTGATTAGAACACCTGAAAGTACCTATAGAGGTACTCTTGATGAAAGCAAGAATTGGTCTTGCTGTAAACAATTGCAATGATATGCACCTGTTAAACAGTTGCTGAAAAATTGGTCGGGTGTCAGTGGTGCCTTCCCATCGTAACCCTATAGAGGTACTCTTGATGAAAGCAAGAATTGGCCTTGCTGTAAAAAATTGCAATGATATGCACCTGTCAAAAAGGTGCTGAAATATTGGTCTTTGAGTGTTAATTGTGCCCATGAAACCTATACCAAAAACATTCTTCCAGATGAAATGATTGAACACCCTCAAAGCTAGGCAGCCTTGAAGTCCTGCAGAGATTCCACAACACAAAAAGACTCAATCAGTGATATCGGCATCAGGAGCTTCATAGCTGGTAATCCAGCACTGATTCATTTTTATAAAAGTCAAACGGTTCACGGAGTCTGCGGACAGACGTGTTCTATGATCAGTAACTAAACTTCCTGCAGCACTGAATGCCCATTCTGAAAGCACGCTGGATGCAGGGCAGCCTAACAACTCAATAGCATACTGGGTAAGACCTGGCCAGTGGTCTATTCTCATGACCCAGGAAGTCAGTGGATCATCAGCTGGAAAGCTCTTCATCTCTGTTTTGGCCCAGAGATAATCGTCCACCATGTGATGCAGACGCTGCCGATGGGATGTGAAAGCTGACAGCCCTGGGCGATGAGGACTTAAAAAATTCCAAAATGCCTCACTTAGGCGGACACCTTCTCCAACGCTCCTCTCTTGACCAACAGAAGACTGAAAACGACATTTTCCACCACACTGTAACCTACTGGAGTCAGGAAAAACGTTCAATAAAATCCTCTTTAGCGTGTCCTCAAGAGATTTTATCTTCTGCACTCTCTATGTGGACGGGATGATTTCTGAGACCTTCCCCTTATAACAGTGGTCAAGGAGGGTTGCCAACCAGCAATCATCCTTCTCCTTTATGCCACGTATTTTTGGGTCCTTTCGCAGGCTTTGAAGCATGAGGTTTCCCATGCGTCTCAAATTTGTTGAGGCTTGAGAAGCAGACTCCTCGAGGTCACTCAGGATGACAGCATCTGGAACTTCCTCCTCCCAGAAACGTACTACTCCCAAGGGTCCTGGGGTTGGAATGCCATTGCTTACAGATTGACGCATGTCTTCCTCTTCTTCAAAGCCTATGAAAGTCCCAGAATCCTCCTCCTCATCCTCCTCCCCTCTCTCCTCTTGCGTGTTCTGTGACATAGGAATGATGGTGTCTGGATAAAGTTGGCCTTGAGAGGAAAGGAAGTCCTCCTCTTGCTCTTGCTGCTCTGCCTCCAGTGTCCTGTCCATAATGCCACGCAGAATCTGCTCCAGCAGAAACACAGCAGGGATTGTGTCACTGATGCATGCACTGTCACTGCTCACCATCCTTGTGGCCTCCTCAAATGGTGACAATACAGTGCATGCATCCTTAATGATCAGCCATTGGCGTGGGGAAAAAAAGCAGAGGCAGCCTGAAGCCTGTTGTTGTGCCATACTGGCTCAGATACTCGTTGACAGCCCTCTGCTGCATTCCCACAGTTGAGTTCCACCTGGTGGGCATGTCACAAATCAGGCGGTTTACAGGCAGGTGGAATTCCTGCTGAATTTCAGCCAACCAAGCACTGGCTGTGTATGACCACCTGAAATGGCTACAGACTCTTCTGGCCTGTTTTAGTACATCTTGCAACCCTGGGTATGTGATTAGGAAATGCTGCACCACCTAATTGTGGACATGTGGCAGTTGTTAAATGGTGTTAAACTGGCAGTAACGCATGCAAAACTATATAGCGTTAAACTGGCAGTAACACACGCAAAACTATATGGCGTTAAACTGGCAGTAACACACACAGAACTATATGGCGTCAAACTGGCAGTAACGCACGCAAAATGATATGCCGTTAAACTGGCAGTAATGCATGCAAAACTTTATGGCGTTAAACTGGCAGTAACACACACAGAACTATATGGCGTTAAACTGGCAGTAATGCACGCAAAGCGATATGGCATTAAACTGGCAGTAACACACACAAAACGATATGGCGTTAAACTGGCAGTAACGCACGCAAAACTATATAGCGTTAAACTGGCAGTAACGCACGTGAAATGATATGGCGTTAAACTGGCAGTAATGCACACAAAATGATATGGCATTAAACTGGCAGTAACGTACACAGAACTATATGGTGTTAAACTGGCAGTAATGCACAAAACTATATGGTGTTAAACTGGCAGTAACGCACACAAAACTATATGGCGTTAAACTGGCAGTAAGGCACACAGAAGCAAATGGCATTAAACTGGCAGCAACGCAATCAGACGGTGTTTAACCGTCACTATACTGACTCTATCTGAACTGCCCCTACTCTAGCTATACACTAATGTCAAGATTACTGACCCGGTCTCACTACACTACACTGAAACTATCTGAGCTGTCCCTACTCTAGCTGCACACTGTGAAAAGCTGAATGATGGTTCTCCTCACTACACTCACACTATCCCTAGACTGACACTAAACTAATATTCTACAATAACAATTGAAGCAAAATAGCACAGTATAGCACACTAACTAACTGATAGCATGGAACAGAGCCCTGTTCTATCTCTCTCCAGGCCGAAAACACAGAAAATGGCTGCCATTGAAAGAATACTTTTATAATGTGGGGCGGGAATGAGCCATGATTGGATAACGTCATGATGACAGTGTCCAATCATGACTCTGACAGTGCTCTGAACCCTAATTGGCTGAAGTTTTCACTGCTTCAGCCAATCAGGGCTTGCAATGCACTCTTCAGCACCGCAGTGCATTGTGGCCGGTTCGGGGGGCCGAACAAATGGTCAAACTACCCATTTGTTTAGCTGTATGTTGAACATCCGAAAAGCTAAAGTTCGGCCCAAACTTATGATCGGGCCGAACCGTTGGCCCATCCCTATGTGTGTCTACTGCATACCCATATTTCTTTTTCTTATTATTATGTATACTGTTAATCCTGTGTTGTCATTTCCCTAAGCAGTGTGCTATTCATCAATGTGACAAATCCAATAACCATATCATTTATTCATTCATCCTGTACTTGAAAGCTAATACAAAGCCTATGTATAACAGTCACAATAAACAAACATCGATAAATAGTTCTTCAAAGCTTTAAAAAAAAACTGATTTGTTTAGATCAAAATTCTATTAGGTTAGCTGTAAGTGTTGTAAGGATTTAGCACAAATTTTCCTGATTCTGTTCTTTAAATCTCTCACTTCTAAGCATCTCTTTAACCACTTCAGCCCTGGAAGGATTTACCCTCTTAATGACCAGGCCATTTTCTCACAAATAGAGCTTTCTTTTGGTGGTATTTGAACACCTCTGCAGTTTTTATTTTTTGCGCTATAAACAAAAAAAAGAGCAACAATTTTGAAAAAAAACAAAAAATTTTTTTACTTATTGCTATAAAACATTTCCAAAAAAAAAAATGTAAAAGAACGAATTTATTCATCAGTTTAGGCCGATATGTATTCTGCTACATATTTTGGTAAAAAAAAAATCGCAAGCGTATATTGATTGGTTTGCGCAAAAGTTATGTAGTGCTTACCCCCCGAAGGAGCGGCTAAATAATTGTTATATCCATAATTCACGTTTACCACCCAACCCATCGCAGCCCATAAATTCAGAAACACAGTCCATAATGCTTTTTCTCTTGCTTTATTAAGTAACATGAACTGGGATAGGAGAAGGACTTCTTTTGAGATGCTCTTTTGTTGCATTATCACCTTTTCACTGTCTCTTATGGAAGAACTAGAATCATTTGCGGATAACAGGAAATCACTTTGTGTGATTTCTTCAATCAGGGAAGATGGAAGTAGATTTGATAGAGAATAATTGATAAAGAGTCACTCTGAATAACTTCTTTATCTGCAGAACTTTTCAAGAACAGTCTGTATCTCTATATGTGTTCTTGCAGCTTTACCGCTACCTTTTTACCACTACTTCCCATCTGCATGGTACTTCCAAGTTAAGCTAAAGAAAAGTCACTCTGAATAACTCCTCCCGCTTGACTGATTGGAATCCCGGGGCATTGTTGAACCCAAAGTCACAGGCCATCACCGCCTGTCTCACTGCCTCGCGTACCAACATCCCTCAGCCTCTGGCAGTACCCTTCCCTTGGGCTTTCACTCACGTGATCAATAGTCCATGTGCCACTCATAAACAATCGATCACCCAGTTTCCTTCCGCTTTGTTGCTACTTCTTCCGCAATGATTCTTTGTTCCCTTTTCTCCTTTCTGGCCCACTCCCTTCCCCGCTGGGGCGGCCAACGACACCAGCGACTACATGCTGTACGGTGTTGTATCTTCCTCCATGGAGACCGGTTCCCCACCCTTCTTGCAAGGGGGGCTCCGTTGGCTCCCCGGAGGGGGAACCTCTCCCCTCCGGGAACCAGGCTGGCTTCTCCAAGCTCAAACAGGACTCCCTCCCTAGACTATGTGACCCGGCTTTTATATGAGAGTCCCGGGACATTGCCCAACAAATTAATGATTGGCCGAGACTCGCATACAAACTACCTGCCACTCAAATCCCAAATAAACAAACTGGCATGCTGTAATGGTGCAAGCCTGCCTAAATTTACCTGACATCGTAAACTAGCAAAAAGGTCACCTACATAAAAGTAGGTGCCCACTACAGTTATAGTGTCTACAAAATAGGGGATAGATTTATGGCATTTTTATCTATTTCTTTTTTTTACTAGTAATGGCGGCGATCAGTGATTTTTAGCGGGACTGCGACATTGCGGCAGACAGATTAGACACCTAATTAACATTTTTTTGGGAACCAGTGACATTATTACAGTAATCAGTGCTAAAAAATATGCACTGTTATTGTACTAATGACACTGGCAGGGAAGGGATTACCATCAGGGGTGATCAAGGGGTTAAATGTGTTTCCTGTTTGTGTTTTCTAACTGTATAGGGGACTATGTGACCGGGGAAACACACAGATCCATCTTCCTGCTTAGCAGAAAGACAGAATCTGTGTGATCTCCCATGCCAGAACGGAGATCTGCCTTGTTTACACAGGCAGATACCCATTCTGTCACTGCGGGGAATGATCGCAGGTGGCCGGTGGACATCGCGTTCGCCGGACCTGCTGACTGGCTCCCCCGATGGCCAATGAGCGCCCACAATAGCAAAATCCCGAGTGGACGTACAGCTACGGCAATTTGCAAGATCATGCCACCTTGCCGCAGTATCATGACGGCGGCTGGTCGGCAAGCGGTTAAAGTAGATCTAGCATCAAATAATACCAAGATTATAAAGAATACACTGCGCAATTGGGCTGTGGAATACTTTTTTCTTAGTTTATTAGGGCTGCTTTCACACTGATGGGATTTGACCCCCACCACGCTAGCAGCGCAGTGTACCCACATGTTTGGTGCAGGTTAGCTGCACTTTTTTACATATAGTTATATTGTGCCCTGAATGTTTGGTGCTCTTTCTGAAAGCACACCAAAGATGCAGCATGCATGAGGTTTGGTGCACTTTCAGAAAGCGCACCAACACCGCAGGACACAGTATAACTGTATAACTGTATAGGAAAGTGCAGCAAACCCGCTCCAAATCCGTGGGTAACCAGCACTGTACCCCTGGTGCGAGAAAACCACACTATGGTAGTGTGAAAGTGCCCTAAAGCAGTGTTTCTCAACTCCAGTCCTCAAGGCGCCCCAAAATGTCATGTTTTCAGGCTGTGGTAATTAAGAAGGCAGTGAAACTGATAAAATCACCTGTGCAAAAAAATGGAAATCCTGAAAACAAGACCTGTTGGGGTGCCTTGAGGACTGGAGTTGAGAAACATTGCCCTAAAGGATACAGGTTTTTAAATCAAAAACATCTATATTCAAAAGAAAATGTACTTAGTACATGTATTCCAAAAGATTTACAGTACAGAGGTCAAAGGTACAAGTCATATAGAATAGGGACTTTTCATTTCCATGAACAAAGGGGAATATAGGGTGAGCAAACAAGAATTACAAAGCAGGGTACCAATACTTGAGCCCGGGTTCATACCATAATGCGCTGCGGACCGCACAGGAGCGCTGTGCGTCCCTGTTCACCGTTTCAGGGACGAATCAGGGCCGATTCTATGCCTGAATTCGGCTCTGAAACGCAGCCAAAGACGCACAGCGTTTTTGTGCAGTGCGCACCGCAGCCGCCCCAGGAGATATGTGAACCGGCTCCATAGGGAGCCGGTCACATTCTCCTGCTATGCGAATTAGATGTGCGGAAACGCACATCTAATTCCCATAGGTGTGAACCCGGGCTCAGAACAAATACAATTGAGTCCTGGTCATTAAAATAAGGTGGAAAAATGTGAATTGATAGGGCTCAGTGACAAATGGAGTACTTGTATTTCGTTGTACAATAATTGTGTCCGACCATCAATGTCAAGAGTCTAGGCGGTTGACTTTTAATCAGTGCAGGTTTCAGCATGGGAAAGCCATCTATCCCAGATTTTCAAGTATTTATGAGGACATCCTCTATGTTCATAGATTTGTTTTTTACACGGGAGCGCCGTGTTAACCTCTCTCATCCTGGCTTGAAAAGTTGGAGGTGTGGCTTGCATCCAGATTTTAGCTATAGTCTTTCTAGCCATATATATATATATTTCTCTCATAAATGTTGCAAGGGATTTGTCTATATCTTTGCCTGATATAAGGCCTAATAAGCAAAGTTTGAGGTCCAGAGTAACTGGAGAGCCCATGTCATCATGTAGAAATCAAACCACCTGAAGCCAAAATGTCTGGATTACCGGGCAGGCCCACAATAGATGGAAGAAAGTACCAGAGGCCGAATCACACAGCAGATATATTGGGTTACGAGTCGGTTGAAATTGGGCAATTCTATGGGGGGTAAAATAGGTTTGCTGTATAATGTATATTTGCGTTAATCGATCAGGTATTCTGGGGGAGACTAGTTTAACATTATCTAAGATCTCATCCCATTCATCATCATCTATGGCACCAAGATCCAGCTCCCATTTTGTTTTAACACCATAGGCTAATGCTGTGACATAAGGGAGGCGTATCATAGTATAAAGAGAGGAAATTAATTTAGTAGATTCTGTACCCAGTATAACATCTAGGATAGGAGGAGTAGTCAAAGGAGAGTACCCTCCATGAAACTGGGTTTGTAACGTGCGACTAAGTTGGAAGTACCTAAACAGTAGCCGATTGAGAATCGAGAACTCCTCTCTTAACATTTGAAATGTTTTAGGTCGAGTGGAGGTCATGACTTGATGTAGGCATAGTATACCAAGGTTTGCCCATACACTAGGGTCTGGGATTGACAGGATACAGTTTTTACACATTTCATCCTTGCGAATACCTTTCCTAATCCTTTAGCAGTAGAGAAAAATATTTTCAAGGTGTTATTTTTTAATTGCTAACTAAGAATAATGCAAGCAATCAGACTGCTAAAGCCCCTTATTTACAATTATTTAACAATAATAATAAAAATTTAAAGTGATAATAAAGGTTTATTTTTATTTTTTTTAATAACAAACATGTTATACCTACCTCCTCTTTGTAATGGTTTTGCATAGAGCAGCCCGAAACCTCCTTTTTTTCGGGTCCCCCACAGACGCTCCTGGCTGCTCTGTCCGAGTACCCACATAGCAAGCCACTCACTATGGGGGCACTCATGCGTGCTCAGTGCTGAGTCCTGCTCTGTGTGTCCAAAAGACACACAGAATGCCCCCGTTCCCCCCTCACTGGCTGTAACAAGCCAATGAGGAGGCAAATACCCAGGAGAGCAGCCGCTCTCATGTACATGGTTGGATCATGATCGGGCTTAGGTAAGTGTTAGTGGGGCTGAGGGGGGAGCTGCATACCAAAGGTTTTTCACCTTCATGGATTCAATATTTCAAGCTAAATACATTTTTTTTTCTATTTTCTATGCATGCTATTGGGTTTTCTTTGCAAAGTGAATATACACCATCTTCCCTAAGCTAAGGAAAAATTCACTTGCATAGGGAAAATTTCCATGCAATGTGAACAACCTATTTCCCTTTAGTAAATCAACCTGATTGTATCTTTAATTGGTAGGCACTTTCTGAGGTTGATTTACTAAAGGCAAATATACTGTGCACTGCAAGTGCAGTTGCTCTGATCTAAGAGGAAACTCTGAAATGAGGGGAAGCTCTGCTGATTTCTATCCTCCAATCATGTGCAAGCAAAAAATGCTGTTTTTAATTTTCCTTGCATGTTCCCCTCATATCTAGAGCAGCTGCCCTTGCAGGTGCACTTGCAGTGCAAAGACTATTTGCCTTTAGTAAATCAACCCATATGAAACTGAAAAAGCACGGTAAATACTGTATTAAGGACATGTAGGGTGGCATTTAATTCACTTTTGGAAGGTTTGACTGCATTTATCTTCTTACAAAGGATGGCTTTTTGATTTATGCAGATGCACTTAATCCCTACCAACAGGTAGGTAGGCAACAACACACACACAAATAAAAGATAATACAGTTTATATAGTCTGCAATCATGATAATATTTGACTATAGAATAGATGATTATAGAATAGGGATGAGCCAAACACCCCCCTGGTTCGGTTAACTGCAGAACATGCGAACAGGCAAAGAATTTGTTCGAAGACACGCGAACATCGTTAAAGTCTATTGGACACTAACGTGAAAAATCAAAAGTGCTAATTTTAAAGGCTTATATGCAAGTTATTGCCATAAAAAGTGTTTGGGGACCTGGGTCCTGCCCCAGGGGACATGTATCAATGCAGAAAAAGCTTTAAAAACTGCAGTTTTTTCGGAAGCAGTGATTTAATAATGCTTAAAATGAAACAATAACAATTAAATATTCCTTTACAGTATGCCTGTAAAGTGGAGCACTTTTCCCGTGTTTAGAACAATACCACAGCAAAATGACATTTCTAAAGGAAAAAAAGTCATTTAAAACTGCTTGAGGATGTAATGTATTGTCGGGTCCCGATAATGTAGATGAAAATCATTGAAAAAAATGCTATGGGTTGCCCCCCCCCAGTCCATTACCAGGCCATTTGGGTCTGGTATGGATAAAAATGGGGACCCTGCACGCAAGCTAAAAAAAATGGCGTGGGGGTCCCCGAGGTCCCCAGGCACTATATACTCTGAACAGCAGTAAATATAATATATGGCCTGCCCTATATACTCTGCAGAAAATTGGGCCTTAGGTGTTGGTGGTACCAGAACACTGTTAGCCCTCACAGTTACTCTTCGTGAGCGCAGGAACGGGCCCTACTGTACAATATTATATCAAGATTTGGAATTACATGCCCCTATTAAACAGGGGCAGAAAAATTGGGCCTTTGGTGGTGGTGGTACCAGAACATTGTAAGCCCTCACAGTTAATCTTGTTGGGTGCAGGAACGGGCCCTGCTGTGAAATATTATATCAAGATTTGGAATTACATGCCCCTGTTAAACAGGGGAAGAAAAATTGGGCCTTTGGTGGTGGTGGTACCAGAACACAGTAAACCCTCACAGTTAATCTTGTTGGGTGCAGGAACGGACCCTGCTGTGAAATATTATATCAAGATTTGGAATTATATGCCCATGTTAAACAGGGGCAAAAAATTGGGCCTTTGGTGGTGGTGGTACCAGATCACTGTAAGCCCTCACAGTTAATCTTGTTGGGCGCAGGAACGGGCCCTGTTGTGGAATATTATATCAAGATTTGGTATTACATTACCTTTTAAACAGGAGCAGAAAAATTGGGCCTTTGGTGGTGGTGGTGGTGCCAAACTGTAACCCCTCACAGATACTCTTGTTGGGCAAAGGAACGGGCCCTGCGTTGAAATCTTAATATATAGAATTGTAGTTACATGCCCCTGTTAAACAGGGGCAGAAAAATTGGGCCTTGGGTGGTGGTGCCACAACACTGTAACCCCTCACAGATACTCTTGTTTGGCGCAGGAACGGGCCCTGCGTTGAAATATTATTATATCAAGAATTGTAGTTACATGCCCCTGTTAAACAGGGGCAGAAAAATTGCGCCTTGGGTGGTGGTGCCACAACACTGTAACCCCTCACAGATACTCTTGTTGGGTGCAGGAACGGGTCCTGCTGTGAAATACTGCATCAAAAATTGTAATTACATGCCCATGTTAAGCAGGGGCAGAAAAATCGGGCCTTGGGTGGTAGTGTTGGTGCCCTAAACCAAAAATATTGTTGGAAGCTAGCATCATCAAGATTGAGGAGGAATAGGATAGTCAGCATAGGCAGTCTTCAAGGGATCCCATATTCATAGAAAATTCAATCAATTGCATCAGCATCAGGTGCTTGATAGCTGCTGATCCAAGACTGATTCATTTTTATGAATGTGAGCCTATCAACAGAGTCTGTGGACAGGCGCACTCTATGATCTATTACAAACCCTCCAGCAGCACTGAATGTGCGTTCAGAAAGAACACTGGATGCAGGACAGGCCAGTAGCTCAATTGCATATTGAGCAAGTCCTGGCCAGTGGTCCATCCTCAAGACCCAGTAACCCAGTGGATGCTCTGTTGGAAAGGTCTCCAAGTCTGCTCTTGCCCCTAGATATTCCTGCACCATGTAATGCAGACGCTGGCGATGGTTGCTTGAACTGATCAGACCTTGGCGCTGAGGACTGAAAAATTGTTTAAAGGCCATTGGTCACCTGGCCACTTTCTCCACCGCTCTTCCTCTGACTGAATGAAGCCTCAGAAACACGTCGTCCAGCACCAGGAGATCCTAACCTCCCAGGGTCTGGAAAAGCATTGCACAAACCTTTCTTCAAGGCCTCTTGAAGATGTTTCATCCTCTGCTCCCTCTGCGAAGGCAGGATGAGTTCTGCAACCTTACCCTTGTAACGTGGATCAAGAAGGGTTTCCAGATAGTAATGATCCCTCTCCTTGATACCACGAATCCTAGGGTCCTTTCGCAGGATTTGCAGAATCAGGAAGGCCATGCAGCGTAAGTTTGCGGAGGCATTCGATTCTGAGTCCACTGGGTCACTAAGGATCACATGATCCATAACAACCTCCTCCCAGCCACGTACAACTCCTTGAGTTTCTGGGGACCGAAAACCATCCCTTGAAGACTGCTGCTGAGTGTTATCCTCCACATCCATGCTGACACAGTCCTCCTCCTCCTCTTCTTCCTGTGTGTTTGGCGGGCCCGCAGGAATGCTATCTGGATAAAGGGGGCCTTGAGAGGTAAGCAAGTCCTCCTCTTCCTCCTGCTGTTCTGCCTCAAGTGCCCTGTCCATTATTCCACGAAGCGTGTTCTCCAACAGGAAGACTAGAGGGACAGTGTCACTGAGGCATGCATTGTCGCTGCTCACCATCCTTGTGGCCTCCTCAAATGGTAAGAGGACAGAGCATGCATCCTTGATCAGTAGCCACTGGCGTGGCGAAAAGAAGCCAAGCTCCCCTGACCCTGTCCTAGTGCCATACTCACACAGGTACTCATTGATGGCCATCTGCTGCATGTGCAGCAGCTGCAGCATTGCCAACGTTGGGTTCCACCTAGTGGGCATGTCACAAATGAGGCGGTTGGTGGGCAGGTTTCATTCCCTTTGAATGTCAGCCAGCCGAGCACTGGCATTGTATGACCGGTGGAAATTACCACAGACTTTTCTGGCCTGCCTCAGGAGATCCTGTTAGCCTGGGTACCTGCTCAAGAACCGCTGCACCATCAAATTCAAGACATGTGCTAAACATGGAACATGGGTCAAGTGTCCCTATTAGAGGGCAGAGAGAAGGTTGGTACCAATGTCGCACATAACCATTCCTGGCTGAAGCTGGCATGGCTCCTGTCCCATAAGCAGACCAACTCAAGCACCGCATGGCATCTTTTTTCCTGACTGCTTGTGTAGCCCCTTGAACCCTTATGGAGCACCGCTGGTTCAGAGGACAAATCTACAGAAGAAGCCATAGGGGAAGAAGAAGAGGAGGGGGTGGAGGAGAGAGCTGTGGCAGAATCACCACTAGCATTTTGGAGACGTGGTGGCAGAACAAGCTCCAACAATATTGAACCCTGTCCTGCATCCTTCCCAGCTGCCAGCAGAGTTACCCAGTGCGCCGTGAAGGAAAGGTAACGCACTGTCCAAGGAGGCCAAAACATTGCCTTCCACATGCGGGTAGAGAGCCGAAATGGCCTTCCATGAAGAGAAATGGCGTTTTGGAACCTCAAATTCCACAAATTCACAAAAGGGGGCTGAGTCTACTAGCTGAAAAGACAGCTGTTGCAGTGCTAGCAATTTGGTCAAGCTAGCAGTCAGACGCTGAGCATGTGGATAGCTGGGACCGAATTTCTTTTTACGGTTCAGCAACTGGGGTAGGGAAATTTGCCTGCTAAAATCAGATGGTGGTGTACTGCTAGCAGATTGGCTGCAAGTAGGGACACCTGTTTCTATACCTTCATTCCTCTCAGTGCAGGTTTTTGAGAGGACTGGAGGTGTAGTTGAGGTTGGAGATCCCAGATGAGGAGCAAGGAGAAGTCCGTCTTTTTCTATGATGTGGGTCTTTCAAGTGCTGTTGCCAACAGACTGCATGGCAGGTCGTCATATGTCTGGTCAAGCAAGTGGTGCCCAAACGGGTGCAAGCAGCAACGGTGCGATCTGCAGCACACGTGTCGAAAAAGTCCCACACCAAGGAACTTTAAAAGTCAGCGGGGAGTCAGCAGTGCCCTGCACCTCACTCCCTCACAGTAGCCTCCTCCTCTGTCCACCATCATATTACATCTCCACACCAGAGTGTGCTGGTCAGTGTCCTTCACTGTACCCCTGCATGCCATGGCTTCACCCCACCTCTCCCCAGTAATGCCATGTCATCCTCTGTCGCCTGTCCCTAGACCCAGTAGTGTCAGCTGCTGTCCCCCGTAATGTCATCCTCTGCCCCAGTGTCACACTCCTCTCCTCACTTACCCCCCCTCGACTCCTCCGCCTACAGCAAGTGCACAAAACTCGGCTGCCATGTCTTAGCCAGAAATAAGTGTACTCTGGAATCTATTCAAAAATGGCGTCTCGCGGCGCCATTAAGTTACTGCACATGTGCCGCCGGGCAAGCGATTACGAGCTTTCCCGAGCAGGCCGGCTTCGGAACGGCGCATGCGCTGTTACATGGTCGGCTCGCGCCCATCTTTTTTATGGGCACCGCTGCCCATAACGGACATTTACGGGCGGGCGGTTGGCAACACTGGGAAGTGGTGGCCGGCAACGCGGCTGGGACCCCAGGCCAGCTCGGGGGCCCCAAGCAATTGCTTGTTTTGCCTGTCCTGTCACGACGGGCCTGACACCACCCAAAGTGTAGTAGAAACTGTACAAACTATAATAGATACTGTGTACACTGCCTGCACTGTATTAACAACTGTACTAAGGCAGCACTGTATTGTGTACTGTGTACACCACTAGAAGTGTAGTAGAAGCTGTACATACTGTATTAGATACTGTGTACACCACCAGAAAAGTAGTAGAAACTGTACTATGGCTGCACTGTATTGTGTACTGTGTACATCACCAGAAGTGTAGTAGAAACTGTACATACTTTATTAGATACTGTGTACAACGCCTGCACTGTATTAGCAACTGTACTACGGATGCACTTTATTTTATACTGTGTACACAACCAGAAGTGTAGTAGAAGCTGTACATACTGTATTAGATACTGTGTACACCACCAGAAAAGTAGTAGAAACTGTACTATGGCTGCACTGTATTGTGTAATGTGTACACCACCAGAAGTGTAGTAGAAACTGTACGCACTGTATTAGATACTGTGTACAGCACCAGAAAAGTAGTAGAACCTGTACTACAGCTGTACTGTATTGTGTACTGTGTACATCACCAGAAGTGTAGTAGAAAATGTACACACTGTATTAGATACTGTGTACACCGCCTGCACTGTATTAGCAACTGTACTACAGCTGCACTGTATTTTATACTGTGTACACCACCAGAAGTTTAGTAGACACTGTACACACTGTTTTAGATACTGTGTACATGGCCTGAAGTGTATTAGAAACAGTACACCACGGAATGCACTGTAGATATAGGCTACATTGGATGCAAAGTGTGTATATATATATATTTATATATATTACGACAACGCCTGAAGTGAATTAGAAACAGTACACCACAAAGCGTTTGTCATACCAGTGTGAACCTTGCCTTAGGCTGGGTTCTGATCCAACATAAGTTGGTCCAACTTTGAAAAAGGTTCCTGTACTACTTTGGTTTGACTTTGGTCCTACTTCAGCCCATTGAATATCATTGAAGTCAGATCAAATTAAAAAAAAAAAAAAAAAGGCATAGGGTTCACCCCCCCCCCCCCCCCCCAATTCCATACCAGGCCCTTCAGTCTTGTATGGATTTTAAGGGGAACCTCCAAGCCAAAAAAAACTGCGTGCAGTCCCCCCAAAATCCATACCAGACCCTTATATGGATTTTGGGGGGGCCCGCGCCTTTTTTTTGCGTGGGGTACCCTTAATATCCATACCAGACGATTTGGTATGGCCTTGGGGGGAGACTCTACACCTGTTTTTTTGTCTTTTGTTTTTATATTTTGGAGTGGGGTTCCTCCTCAAGATTCACACCAGATTCAAAGGGCATGCTATTATCAGGATCAGTCGGATCCCGTTCATTGAAGTCGGACGGGACTCGAACATGAAGTCGCAGGTCTTATGAACCACAGTCGTATGACTGTCGTGTCGTACCAGTGTGAACCCGGCCTTAGCAATTTGTTAACTTATTGTTTTTTTTTATCTGCTAATTTATTGCAGGAGCATTGTAGTATTTCCACTAAACAGTCATTCTCACTCCAACTCTCACTAACTGAGCCATTAGCACATGGATAACTAGTGGTAGATGTAGTATTGTTATACGGCAAAGAACACAAAGGGAACCATGTGAAAAGGAGCTTCACCTGCTGAATGGGTTGAAGACTGGATAATATTAATATATAATATGCTTAGTTACATGTCATAGTAACCTGAGAAAAATAAGAAAATATATATTTTCTTTTTTCTTTTTTTTAACTTGTAACCATAAGAAACAAAGAACTTATATACAAATCAACATACAAAGCCTTTGATCTGCTGAGGAATTTACCTCGATGTAAAAGCCAGTGGCTAGCAAATACCTGCATTATTAATAGTATCACTAAAGCTCAGATCTGTTTATATATGAAATATTATTTACATAATGTATATGAATGTATAATGTATAAATTGTCCTTAATAATATCCCTTGAACCATTCAGCTATAGCCCCTGGGATACACATACCACTGTTTGAAAGTCTGCTATGTAGACTATAATAAAATACAGAATATATGTGTAATAAGATACTTCATAAGATTTCCTTATATATTTTACTGTGTAATCACAATAATACTACCTGTCATAGTATATGCTCTTTATTTATAATAAAAACACTCGAGGCACTTACTATATAATATACACTTCAAGTGGATTGAGTGAGCTGCATTACAATATGACTGCCGGAGGGCATGCATAGGAACCACATGGCAAAATAGAGTGAAAATGAAATTACCGCCGTCATGGCAGACTATATTTCCAATTGTACCACAGCTGTGTATTATAATGAATTCACTTGTTGAGATGTATCATCTTTAACCACTTGACCACCAAAAGATTTACCCCCCTTCCTGACCAGGCCGTTTTTTGTGCTACAGGACTGCGTTACTTAAACTGACAATTGCATGGTCGTGCGACACTGTACCCAAATGAAATTGATGTCCTTTTTTCCCCACACAAATAGAGCTTTCTTTTGGTGGTATTTGATCACCTCTGCGGTTTTAATTTTTTTGCGCTAGATACAAAGAATGACCAACATTTTGAAAAAAACAAAACAATATTTTTTACTTTTTTGCTCTAAAACACATCCAATAAAAAAATGTAAAAAATCAAATTTCTTCATCAATTTAGGTCAATATATATTCAGCTACATATTTTTTTGGTAAAAAAATCTCAATAGGCTTTGCGCAAAAACTATGCAATATTTTTATTTATTTATATTTTATTTTTTATTTTTTACTAGTAATGGCGGGCGATTAGCGACTTATAGCAGGACTGTGATATTGCAGTGGACAAATCGGACACCTAACTGACATTTTTACAGTGATCATTGATAAAAACATGCACTGTCACTGTACTAATGACACTGGCAAGGAAGGGGTTAACATCAGGGGCGATCAAAGGGTTAACTGTGTGCCTGGCCAGTGCTTTACTACTGTGGGGAAGATGCTCGTTTGGCCTGAGAAGATGTTTTTTGGGCAAACTCCTGTAAACACATCATTGCAAGTTTCTCCGATCCCTTGGAACCTGTGTCTTTTGCGGCAGCTGCCTTCGGGGACATTATTTTTTCAAGCTTGATTGACCCAGTGGGTGTACACCCTTCTATGTCCAACCCCTCTGGTAAGCCTTTAAGAATATAAAGTGGTGGATCTTCTATCAATTTTTTCACCAAAGTCACTGTATATTATCTTCACTTTATTTGGGTCACTTCCGGCATTTTCCTTTATGGACTACTACAATATGATTGTGACTACCATATATGCCATTCATGACAATTCCACTATCTAGTGATTTTCCACTTATACTAATATTGTGTACACACCACGTTTTTGGATTTATATATTATTTATGTTTTATTTTTATGTTTTTTGCATAATGCTTGTACAGTCACTGGCTAACTAAATTCATTATTCTCAGTGTATATCTGAGATTCTCATATTGTCAGCGCTGCACTTTTTATATTGTAAGGTGCTTGTACTAGTGGAAGACATGGATCAGTGTTTTTGCTTTAAAGCAGTGGTTCTCAATTTCAGTCCTCAAGTACCCCCCCAACGGACCATGTTTTGGGAACTTCCCTTAGATAAAATAGCTCTTATCAATACCATGTCATACCTCCCAACTTTTTGAGATGGGAATGAGGGACACCTATCAGCAAAAATATGCAGGCATAGGACACACCCCTTGACACGCCCCCTTAAAGGAGAATTGTACAAAAAATAAAAGGTTGATTAAACCCAAAAGTGCTTTTTTTACCCTTTACTATTCTTTTATATTGGCTTTTGGAATTTACAAATGCAGCAATTTAGAAATCAGATGAAAGGTTTAGTGCTGGAAAACACCTTTTGATAGATAAAAAGTGCATTTTATATACATCTATATAGATCAGACCAAAATGAGGAACAAAGAGGAGGAATGAGGGACATTTCTCCAAATCAGGGACAGTCCCTCCAAATCAGGGACAGTTGGGAGCTATGCCATGTCATCGATATTGATTTAAAACAGCTGTGCAACCTAAAGGAAAACCTGAAAACATGGTCGTTGGGGGTACTTGAGGACTGAGGTTGAGAACCACTGCTTTACAGGAACACAGGATCCATGTCTTCTGTACTGATAGAATTACATTCTGCCTTGTTTACATAGGCAGACTGTTATTCTGTCGGTGTACCTAATGATCCCAGTGGACATCGGGAGCGAGACACCAGCAGCGCGCCCAAAACCTGGAAGTGCAGAATCACATATATATATATATATATATATATATATATATATATATATACACGTGATTCTGCACAGAGCGGCCGCCCTGTAGCAGTAAATTTGCAATGGGGCGGTTGGCAAGCGGTTAAAGAGAAGGTGTAGTATTTTTAGATATTTTCCTGCGAAGAATGTTCAGTACAGAAAACATTGAAACCATCTGTGTTTCTTTTTCATTGAGTGAAAATTGCATATTCCTTGTGTAAATTTAATTGGTTACCTCCTGCTGGTGACCATCAGGCAAGATTAAGAGCTTTATATGGTTTATTTTACAGCTATGTAGTAAAACTGACTAGAGGAGCAGTAGAAATCAGAGTACGCATACTGCATATCTGAATTGACTTCATTAGGATCGTACTCTTACTGCCTCCTAGCATACAGCTGTAGATAGAAGATGATGTGCCTTGAACATGACTGGATGATTAAATGATTTTGAACAGCTCTGCCATTACAACAGAGATGTTTAGAGCAGCAATCCTCTTAAAGCCCAGCTCCAATATTAAAGTAAAGGCAAAGGGGGTTATTTACTAAAGGCAAATCTACTTTGCACTACAAGTGCACTTGGAAGTGCAGTCGCTGTAGATCCGAGGGGGACATGCAAGGAAAATAAAAAACAGCATTTTAGCTTGCACATGATTGGATAATAAAATCGGCAGAACTTCCCCTCATTTCACATTTTGCCCTCAGATCTACAGCGACTGCACTTCCAAGTGCACTTTGTCTTTGTAGTTTGCACTTGTAGTGCAAAGTGGATTTGCCTTTCGTAAAAAAAAAGGTGAGTATGCAAGCAAAGAGGTTATATTCCTTAAAGTGTAACTCTAGCCAAAAAAGAAGCCACATTCGAAAAAGTGTGGTCCCCCTGGACTAAATACCTTCAAGCCCCATAGCTCCCAGAATTAGGTGGTTGGGGGGGCCTGAGCCGAGGGAATCGACTCCTGCTTCTTTCTTCTTATTTCTTTTCTTCTTCCTTTCACTTTTTTTTCTCTTTTTATGCTTTATGATGTTTACCTTATGGATGCAAATGGAGAGTCCTAGAGCCTCTCATTTTTCGATGTCAATATGGAGCTACGCAGTGGTGTATTTAGGTTTTGTGCTGCCCTAGGCCTGGCTAAACTAGTGCACCCCCTAATTTAAATACGACCCACCCCTTCCTGTCAAGGCCACACTCCTTCCTGTTTAAGACCCACCCTATCATCTGTTAACCACACCCTTCCTCTTTAGGCTCATTTGGCAGGGGGGAGGGGGGATGGGTACCTGTTTTTGACTGCATCGCCCCTCAGAAGTTCGGCCCCCCTCCTCCTCCTCCCTCCACTGTGCCATTCAGAAAGCGCAGCACGCTTCGCACATGTGCAGTAAAAAACCGGCCAGTTTTCCTTACCAGGAATGGCGGTGGCAAAACCCGACAGCAAATCCGAAAATCGGCTGAGGTGTCGACATGCAGGAACCCTGGACAGGTAAGTGTCCTAATATTAAAAGTCAGCAGCTACAGTATTGGTAGCTGCTGACTTTTAAATTTCTCAGGGGATGGTGGGGGTGGAACTCCTCTTTAATGGGTTTGCATTGATTTCAGCATGCATGGAGCACTTTGCACATGCCAGTGGTGGCTGGTGCTCAAAATGTTTGGGGGGGCACAAACAAAATGAAAAATTCTGAAAAAAAACATCAATTGCAGCCTCACTGTGCCCATCAATTGCAGCCACTGTCCCCATCATTTGCAGCCACTGTGCCCATCAATTGCAGCCACTGTTCCATTAAACGCAGCCTCTGTGCCCATCAATTGCAGCCACTGTGCCCATCAAATGCAGCCACTGTGCCCATCAATTGCAGCCACTGTGCCCATCAATTGCAGCCACTGTGCCCATCAATTGCAGCCACTGTGCCCATCAATTGCAGCCACTGTGCCCATCAAATGCAGCCACTGTGCCCATCAATTTACAGCCACTGTGTCCATCAATTGCAGCCACTGTGCCCATCAAACGCAGTCATTGTGCCATCAAATGCCACCACTGTGCCCAAATACCACCACTGTGCCCATCAAATGCTGCCACTGTGCCATTAAATGCTGCCACTGTGCCCATCAAATCCCACCTCTGTGCCCATCAAATGCCACCACTGTGCCCATCAAATGCCACCACTGTGCCCATCAAATGCTGCCACTGTGCCATCAAATGCTGCCACTGTGCCCATCAAATCCCGCCTCTGTGCCCATCAAATGCCGCCACTGTGCCCATCACATACCGCCACTATGCCCTATCAAATTCCGCCACTGTGCCCATCAAATGCCTCCACTGTGCCCATCAAATGCTGCCACTCAGAGTGTGATCGTGGGTCCCGCGGACCCTTTGTCCGCGTAGATATCCGCGATCGTATCACGGGGGGGGAAAGAATGGGGAAATGCTGATGTAAACAAGCATTTCCTCGTTCTGCCTAGTGACAGGACACGGATCAGCTACCTGTAATCGGGAGCGGTGATCAGTGTCATGTCACACATAGCCCATCCCCCACAGTTAGAATCACTCCCTAGGACACACTAAACCCCTACAGTGCCCTCTAGTGGTTAACCCCTTCACTGCCAGTCACATTTACACAGTAATCAATGCATTTTTAATCGCACTGATCGCTGTATAAATGTGAATGGTCCCAAAATTATTATGGTTATGGTTATGGTTACAAAAATATGAAAACTACCTATGCTGAAAGCTAATGAATGAATAAAAATGTATTGAAATACGTTTTTACTGTAGGAAACAGAGCTGCAGCCCCCCTTAGAGTATCAGTGCCAGAACATTGCTCATGTGGTCTTCGTCAGAGGGGGGGATTAGCCTTCAGATTAGGGGTCTCAAACTGGCGGCCCTCCAGCTGTTGTGAAACTACATATCCCATGAAGAATTGCAAGGCTGACAGTAACAAGTATGACTCCAACAGGCAGAAGCATGATGGGACTTGTAGTTTCGTAACAGCTGGAGGACCGCCAGTTTGAGACTCCTGCTTTAATTGGAGCTACCTGAACATCACTTACCTTATGCTAGTCCTACACACGGCAGTTCTTTTTGGCAATTCAACATTAAAAAAATAATTGGAAGGATGAAAACATCCTTGTGATGATAATGAGTCTGATGAAGTTATAACTTTGTTGAGTCTGTTATCAAATTTGCGGTCCTGGACATTGTCCCTGAAGACCCTAGAGGAGGAAATATAGATCCAAAAGTCCTCTCTAAAGAAGCACAATGGATATATAATCTGAGAGCTACTACACCCCCTAGATTGAACGATATGTTGAGTTATAAACCCCATCCTTTGAAATGTCTGTTGAGAGATATAAGTTGGACACAGTATTTGATACATCTGGGCCAATACAGTCTGCTGTCATTTTTGAAGTATTAAGCTATGTAGGATTTTTTTGAAAAATAAATATTGTTATATTAGATAGATGTGCACTGCCGAAAAATTTGTTCGTTTTTGTTTAATTCGTTTTTTGTTCGTTTTTTTTGTTATTCGTGTCATTCGTTTTGATCGAAATTCGTAAATTCGAAAATTCATAAATTCGTAAATTTGAAAATCCGAAAATTCGTAAATACGTCATTTCGAAAATTCAGAAATTCGAAAATACAAAAATTTGAAAATCCGAAAATAAGAAAGAAAATCCGAAACTTTGAAAGAACAAAAATCCAAAAATTCAAAATATTAACTAACTTATAATAACTACCGTATTTATCGGCGTATAACACGCACCCCAATTTAGGAGGGAATTTTAAGGAAAAAAAAACTTTTAGGAGGGAAGTTGAAGGGAAAAAAAACTTACATTTAAACGCCCATCATTGCAGCCTTCTCAGTGCAGCCATGTCAGTGCAGCCATGTCAGTGCAGCCTTGTCAGTGCAGCCTTGTCAGTGCAGCCTTGTCAGTGCAGCCATGTCAGTGCAGCCTTGTCAGTGCAGCCATGTCAGTGCAGCCTTCCCCAGTGCAGCCTTGTCAGTGCAGACTTCCCCAGTGCAGCCTTCCCCAGTGCAGCCTTCCCCAGTGCAGCCTTCCCCAGTGCAGCCTTGCCCCAGTGATCCCAGCCATTCTGGGCTTCAAAATCGACGATCGCGATTTGAAAATGGCGCCGCCGGCGCCGAAATACACAGAGCCGGTCCTCGGCTCTTTCCGGCGGCTCTCGTTCACTTTCGGCTCCACTCGTAGTCCCGAGCGGAGCTATCCGAACCTAGCCGAGTAGGTTCGGATAGCTCCTCTCGGGACTACGAGTGGAGCCGAAAATGAACGAGAGCCGCCGGGAAGAGCCGAGGACCGGCTCTGTGTATTTCGGCGCCGGCGGCGCCATTTTCAAATCGCGGTCGGCGATTTTGAAAATGTGACAGGTCGGGATCGCAGGGGATCAGCGTATAACACGCACCTGCGATTTTCCCCTGGTTTTAAGGGGAAAAAAGTGCGTGTTATACGCCGATAAATACGGTATTAAATTATCAAAAAGGGGGGGAGTTTGGGACTTTAAATGAGGCACATTATATGTACCTCCATCCCGAGTACGAGTATGTAACCAAAAAAGGGGGGATGTGGGACTTTAAATGAGGCAAATGACTTGTGGAGGTAGAGTGGTTGGTAAACATTATTTATTTGTAACAATAATATAAAACATATAAAAAAAGTATTTTCATATATCTGCACATACACATGGCATAAACGTAATAGATACATATATGTCAACTTGGCAGCACATAAGAGATAGTAGGTAATAATAGAGTATAATACAAGGTATATCCTATTAACAGGCATTGGTAACCCATATGCAACAGAGCTGCTGTAAGATAGATGCACATAGACATTGGTTACATACTACTCAATGAATTTTAAATGTATAAAAGATATATATGGGCCAGTGAATAGGTAGTAAGCCAGGCTTGACTGAGCACCCCATGGAAACTCGATATGTTTCATGGCTATCTGCCATTCATCAGGAGTTGGGTACAGAAGTAAACTGTAAATACAAATGGATATGTAATATTAATTAATATGTCCAACCCCTACTATTAAATTATAGGTATTGGAATTTCCTTTTTAAATTTGGCTGCTAGTCAACGTAACGAATACAAATTTTTCCGAAGTTACGAAATAACGAATGCCACCTAAACAAATGGAATGGAATGAATTATTAATAATAATAACAATAACAATAAAATGTTTTTATTATTATATTTATTGAACTTCCTATTGTTTCCAAGAGCCCATAAACGACCCCTGCGAATCAATATAAGTGGCGCTAAATGACAGTGATTATACCATCTAATATTCAAAAGTGATCTAGTACATCTAGCCAAAAAAAGAAAAAATATATAATGTACCATGCGTGAAACAGTCTATATCATAAAAATCTAATCAATGTACAATGTGACAGTGAAAATCGTAACAGTGCATGTGAAGGTATACCAGTTGACCAACTATATACCCATGTCTTTTTGCCAAAACACGAGAGTGTGAGGCATATTGAGCCGGTGAGTGTTGAATTCAAGGGGAGAGGAATCACTGACACTGAGTGAATTGGTGGACTGTTTCCAGATACTTCACATTTTCTTCACGGTGATCTGTCTATGGATTTTTTATGGACTAAACTACCTAGTCTCACCTTTGATATTATCTGTGATTGAAATTGCTCTGTGTATGGTATACCTTCACATGCACTGTTACGATTTTCACTGTCACATTGTACATTGATTAGATTTTTATGATATAGACTGTTTCACGCATGGTACATTATATATTTTTTTCTTTTTTTGGCTAGATGTACTAGATCACTTTTGAATATTAGATGGTATAATCACTGTCATTTAGCGCCACTTATATTGATTCGCAGGGGTCGTTTATGGGCTCTTGGAAACAATAGGAAGTTCTGTTCAGTTTATATATAAAGTGGCAGCTTTGGATTCACTTCACTAGGATTTTTTCACATCCTTTTTTACATCCTTTGTAGGGGGCTAGCACCCCTTTGTCTGGCATTGAGCGCAGTGGTGAGAACTCAAGAGGGGCGCATCGATTTGAGTTTTCACATTTGTCACATTATTATATTTATTGTTTTTTATTATTATTAATTCGTTACGTTGCATTTGTTTAGATACGGCATTTGTTATTTTGGATAATTCGTAACTTCGTAACTTGAATTTGTATTTGTTACGTTCACTAACAGACAAATTTGAAAGGAAATTCCAATACCTATAATTTAAGAGTTAGTAATAGTTAAGTTATTACTAGTTAGTTATTATTTTAGACTTTCGAATTTTCGGATTGTCATCATTTGAATTTTCGTTCTTATTTTCGGATTCTAAAATATTATATTATAATTTATTTAAGGTACCACCCATATGGTGCCAACAATTTATGCAGCGGTCCACACATATATCACACACTCACATTGGTCCCTTCCCTCAAGGCGCCCACAATCCAAGGTCCCCAACTCACATTAATATACTAGGGCCAATTTTGGACAGAAGCCAATTAACCTACCAGCATGTCTTTGGAGTGTGGGAGGAAACCGGAGTACCCGGAGGAAACCCATGCAGGCACAAGGAGAACATGCAAACTCCAGGCAGGTAGTGTCATTGTTGGGATTTGAACCAGCGACCCTTTTTACTGCTAGGTGAGAGTGCTACCCACCTCACCACTGTGCCATCCAATGTTACCTATAAGTCTTGGGTTTAGGTTACTATACCTTCAGTTTCCCACCTCCCTCTCTAACATGGAACCTTCCTCCATATAGGGTGCCTCTCTGTAGTCATTCCTGTCCCTGGGATCACCATCCCTGGTGCATCCAGTCCAAGGCCAAAGGGAAGGGGTCCCAGATCCGCCGCTTGGCCTACAACTGGCATCAGCTTTTGTCACATGAGTGTTGTTCTGGGCTTTTACTGTCCTGGCAATCCAAATTGCTCATAAAGGGTGACTCTACTTTCGTGGAAAAAAAATTGGCCCAAAAAAAAAGGATACACAATTGATAAAAAAACATTTTATATTAATGTTTTCCTGTTTAGTCTGCAGCTACTGTCATTTTCTGTGAAATTCAATGTAATATGACAACCAGGAGGAGTTCTGTACAGTATTTGTCAGCTGGATCCAATCCCCTGTATGGCTCTCTCTGCAGTAGCTGAAAGCTGATTTCTTCTGTTCTCCCTCCCATTGGCTTTCAGCTACTCCAGAGAGAGCCATACAGGGGATTGGTTACAGTAATTGCCACTCTCTGCCATACAGATCACCCTTGCTGTGCACCATATGTTTCTCCCTGCTGCCAAGGCCCCCCTGTTTGCCCCCCCACCTCCTCAGTGCTTCAGGCTTCCTTGCTCTCCTTCCTGCCGGAAGCTGTAAGCACACAATATGATCCTTCAAGATAGAGCGTGGGGTAAGGGTCTGGTAAATGTCATATTTACCAGCCCTTTCCTTTCCTGAATGAACACAATGAGTGATCGGTACCGATCATTCGCTGTGTTCATTCATAACTGAAGCATTGACTGTATGGGGCCCAGTTTTAGGTTGTCTGTACGGGGCCCTGTGCTTTATAACAGCAGCCCTGCTTGTCAGGAATCAGCAGCAATCCAGACTTGCGTGACTACACTTAGGAAACTGAGACCAGACTGTGTATGCTTTAGGTAAGATTATTTACAGTGAAACCAAAATCCATCCAAACACTAGCAAACAGGAAGCACAGCAAACCTGACAATACATTTGAGCGATAAACCGAGTGACAAAATACCTAACAACCTAACTTTAACCGCTGTCATTATACTGTGGCATTATACTGTGGTATTATACTGTGGCATGCTGCTGTCAATCAAATCCAGTGACACGGGAGCCGGGGGTGGGGCTGAGTCCTGCTGTCTGTGTCAATGGAGTGCACTCAGGAAAAGAGCTACTCCGTGGGGGCACTCCAGAAGAGGAGGAGCCAGGAGCGCCACTGAGGCGGATCGGGGCCACTCTGTGTAAAACCCTTGCACAGAGGAGGTAAGTATGACCCTCTTCAACATGAATTTCAGTTTTGGTAAAATACTTTCCAAGAGTTAAATACTTCTAAAGGGATGCTGTCACTGTGGCTTTTCTTATCAGAACACTGAGAATGCACCAGCTGATTACAATGAACCAGACCGTCACCTTTGCAAAGGACATTTTGAAATAAACAGCTATTTCTTCAGAGCACAAAAAAGTAGGAATCTGTAACACGGTTTATTAAAATCCCTGCAATGTACATTGATCACTCAGAGGGCATTGTTTTTTTCTTAACCAAAGTGGAATTACAATTTAAAGTTTAAATTTACCCTTTAAATGTACAGTTGCAATAAAAAGTATGTGAACCCTTTTGGAATGATATTGATTTCTGCACAAATTGGTCATAAAATGTGATCTGATCTTCATCTAATGCCGCGTACACACGGTCGGACTTTTCAGCTACAAAAGTCCGACAGCCTGTCCAACAGACTTCCGGAGGACTTTCGGCAGACTTGCGGCGGACTTGTGGCAGACTTTCTAACGAACGGACTTGCCTACACACGACCACACAAAAGTCCGATGGATTCGTACGTGATGACGTACACCAGACTAAAATAAGGAAGTTCATAGCCAGTAGCCAATAGCTGCCCTAGCGTGGGTTTTTGTCCGTCGGACTAGCACACAGACGAGCGGATTTCGGGGTCCGTCGTAGTTACGACGTAAAGATTTGAAGCATGTTTCAAATCTAAAGTACGTCGGATTTGAGGCTAAAAAAGTACGTTGAAAGTCCGGAGAAGCCCACACACGATCGGATTACCAGCCAGCTTTAGTCCGTCAGCGTCCGTTGGACTTTTGTAGACGAAAAGTCCGACCGTGTGTACGCGGCTTAAGTCACAACAATAGGTTTTGATGTTGGTGTGCTGTGCCTATTTTTCTCCACACATAGTGTTGTGTGTTTCTTCCAAACAACTCAACTTTGCCTTCATCTGTCCACAGAATATTTTGCCAGTACTGCTGTGGAACATCCAGGTGCTCTTGTGCAAACTGTGAACATACAGCAATGTTTTTTTGGACAGCAGTGGCTTCCTCTGTGGTATCCTCACATGAAATCCATTCTTGTTTAGTGCTTTACGTATCGTAGATTCACTAACAGGGATGTTAGCATATGCCAGAGACTTTTGTAAGTCTTTAGCTGACACTCTAGGATTCTTCTTCACCTCATTGAGCAGTCTGCGCTGTGCTCTTGCAGTCATCTTTACAGGACGCCCACTCCTAGGGAGAGTAGCAGCAGTGCTGAACTTTCTCCATTTATAGACAATTTGTCTTACCGTGGACTGATGAACAGCAAGGCTTTTGGAGATAATTTTATAACTCTTTCTAGCTTTATGCAAGTCAACAATTCTTAATCGTAGGTCTTCTGAGAGCTCTTTTGTGCGAGGCATCATTCACATCAGGCAATGCTTCTTATGAAAAACAAACCCAGAACTGGTGTGTGTTTTTTATAGGACAGGGCAGCTGTAACCAACACCTCCAATCTCATCTCATTGATTGGACTCCAGTTGGCTGACACCTCACTCCAATTAGCTCTTGGAGATCTCATTAGTCTAGGGGTTCACATACTTTTTCCACCGGCACTGTGAATTTTTACATGGTGTGTTCAATAAAAACATGGTAACGTTTAATTCTTTGTGTGTTATTAGTTTAACCACTTGCCGCCCGCCATATAGCAGATGATGTCCGCAGGATATTAAGCCGCTACGAACCCCTGGGGGCGCGCTTTGCGGCGATCGTTGTTGCGGGATGTCAGTCTGACACCCCGCAGCACCGATCTAGGTAAAGAGTCTTTGACGGAGACTCTTTACCACGTGATCAGCTGTGTCCAATCACGGTTGATCACGATGTAAACAGGAAGAGCCGGTGATCAGCTTTTCCTCACTCGCGTCTGACAGACGCGAGTAGAGGAGAGCCGATTGGCTGCTCTCCTGACAGGGGGGGTCTGTGCTGATTGTTTATCAGAACAGCCCCCCCTCGGATCCTGCCCAGGACCACCAGGGAAGCCGCCCAGGACCACCAGGGAAACCAGCCACACTGGACCACCAGGTATGCCCCCTAGACCCCCAGGGAAATACTAACCAGTGCAAAGGCAGCTGCCGATCAATGCCCAGGCAGCTGCCAATCAGTGCCCACTCCAATGCCTACCACTGCCAGTGCCACCAGGGATGCCTATCAGTGCCGCGTATCAGTGCCGCCTATCAGTGCCCATCAGTGCCACGTATCCGTGCCCATCAGTGCCCAGCAGTGCCGCCTATCAGTGCCCATCAGTGCCGCCTATCAGTGCCCATCAGTGCCACCCATCTTTGCAGCCTTTCAGTGCCCATCAGTGTCGCCCATCAGTGTCCATCAGTGCCACCCAGTGCCACCCATGAGTGCCCATCAGTGCCGCATATTAATGACCATCAGTGCTGCATATCAGTGCCACCCATCAGTGCCGCCTACCAGTGCCGATCAGTGCCGCATATCAGTGCCCATCGTCAGTGCCCGCTCATTGGTACCACCTCATTGGTGCCGCCTTATCAGTGCCGCCTTATCAGTGCCCATCAGTGAAAGGGAAAATGTACTTATTTACAAAATTTTTAAACAGAAACAAAAGCAAAACTTTTATTTTTTCAAAATTTTCGGTCTTTTTTTATTTGTTTAGCAAAAATTGAAAACCGCAGACGTGATCAAATACCACCAAAAGAAAGCTCTATTTGTGGGAACAAAATAATAAAAATTTAGTTTGGGTACAGTGATGGATGACCGCGCAATTGTCATTCAAACTGCGACAGCACTGAAAGCTGAAAATTGGTCTGGGCAGGAAGGTGTCTAAGTGCCTGGTATTGAAGTGGTTAAGCAGACTGTGATTGTCTATTGTTGTGACTTAGATGAAGATCAGATCAATTTGTGCAGAAATCCATATCATTCCAAAAGGGTTCACATACTTTTTATTGCAACTGTATTACAATTTTGGATAGATTATGAAAGTGTTAGAACTTCTGTCAAGTTTTTATAGCTGTCTTTGTCCCCACTGAAAAGGTTCAACCTCTATATTTCTCCTGGTAAACATTACCAATTGGACAGAAAGTGATGGGAAAACCAACACCTACATTTGCCACTACAGTGCCTTGCAAAAGTATTCATCCCCCTTGGCATTTTTCGAGTTATGTTACCTTACAACCTGGAATTAACATGGATAGTTTGAGGATTTACATCATTTAATTTACAGAACATGCCCACAGCTTTGAAGATGGTTTATTTTTCTTTATTGTGAAGCAAACAACAAATAGGACAAAATAACAGAAAAAGTCAGTGTGCATAACTATTCACCTCCCTAAAGTCAATACTTTGTAGAGCCACCTTTTGTGGCTATTACAGCTCAAAGTCGCTTTGGATAAGTCTCTATGAGCTTGCCACATCTTACCACTAGGATTTTTGCCCATACCTCCTTGCAAAATTGCTCCATCTCCTTCAAGTTGGATGCTTTGCGCTTGTGAACAGTAATCTTTAAGTCTGACCGCAGATTTTCTATTGGATTGAGGTCTGGGCTTTGACTAGGCCATTCCAACACATTTACATGTTTCCCCTTAAACCACTCAAGTGTTTCTTTAGCAGTATTTTTGGGGTCATTGTTCTGCTGGAAGGTGAACCTTCGTCCTAGCCTCAAATCACACACAGAGTGGTACAGGTTTTGCTCAAGAATATCCCTGTATTTAGCACCTTCCATCTTTCCCTCAACTCTGACCAGTTTCCCAGTCCCGACTGCTGAAAAACATCCCCACAGCATGATGCTGCCACCACCATGTTTCACTGTGGGGATGGTGTTCTTTGGGTGATGTGATGTGTTGGGTTTGTGCCAGACATAGCGTTTTCTTTGAGAGCCAAAAAGTTCAATTTTAGTCTCATCGGACCAGAGCACCTTCCTCCATACATTTTGGGAGTCTCCCACATGCCTTTTCACAAACTTAAAACATGCCATTTTGTTTTTTGCTGAAAGTAATGGATTTCTTCTGGCCACTCTGCCATAAAGCCCAACTGGAGCGTACGGCTTATTGTCGTCCTATGTACAGATAGTTCTATGTACAGAACTCTGCAGCTCCTCCAGGGTTACCTTAGGTCTCTGTGCTGCCTTTCTGATTAATGCCCTCCTTACCCGGGCCGTGAGTTATGGTGTGCGCCCGTCTCTTGGCAGATTTGCTGTTGTGCCATGTTCTTCTTCCATTTGGTTGTGATAGATTTGATGGTGCCCCTAGGGATCATCAAAGATTTGGATTTTTTTTATAATCTAACCCTGACTTGTACTTCTCAACAACATTGTCCCTTACTTGTTTGGAGAGTTCCTTCGTCTTCATGGCAGTGTTTGGTTAGTTGTGCCTCTTGCTTAGGTGTTGCAGCCTCTGGGGCCTTTCAAAAAGGTGTGTATATGTAATGACAGATCATGTGACACTTAGATTGCACACAGGTGGACATCATTTCACTAATTATGTGACTTCTGTAGGTTGCACCAGAGCTTTTTATGGGCTTCATAACAAAGGGGGTGAATACATACGCACATGCCAATTATCTGTTTTTTTATTTCTGAAAAATAGTTTTATGTATATATTTTTCTAATTTTACTTCACCAACTTAGATGATTGTGTTCTGATCCATCACATATAATTCAGATTAAAAAAAACATTGAACTAAAGGCCGTAATGTAACAAAATAGGTAAAAAGCCAAGGGGGTGAATACTTTTGCAAGGCACTGTAGACCAGGAGGTGAGGGGATTTATCCAACAAGGACAATTGTCGAAGAGGTTGAGTTGAAATTTCTACTTTGTCTTATGCTGAAGTGAGTACCATCAGAGCCCACTGAAAAACTACAATTAATTGTTTAAAAAAAAATGCGTTCTTCCCCTTTCATAACTTACTTGTGCTTACTCAACAAGTCATCTTTGTGGTTCACCTTAAAGTATTCTCAGTTGAATTTTATTGCATTTTAATTTAAGTCGCTTCCCTGTTATGTTCCATTATAATTTAATAAATACCCTGTGGTACTTTCTAATAGAAAATGCTTCATTTGATTGCGAAGGTTGTTGTACTGTAAGTGTTGGCACATTGGCAGTGGATGAAGGAAAACCTGTGTGGGGGGCAGAGAAGAATCTGGAAAGGACTCAAATCAATCGCAGATGACACACTGTTCTCTTCTGCTGCCTGTGGATGGGGGCCATACTGGCTTCCGGCTGCTGAGCATTGGCAACAAGACACATTCGGATTGAGATGGAAGGTCAGAAGGGGGAATGATGCAGTAAATCTTAAAATTGATGTTGTTTAAAGGATGCAATAGTCTAAATTTACGAAGCTAACACACCAAGACAAGTATCCTTATTTACAAAAAAAGTATCAGTTATTTTCAGATTTGAATGAAACCCGAAAATAACAGTCACGTAAAATAGACTGCCTTTGATTCTTCTGCAATAAGACACACTTACCTGCCTACTCATAGCCTTCTATTGAATGTGCATTCCTGACACCCTCTGGCTATCCTGAAATGACAGAGGCAGAAAACCTGACACCAGGAAGTAGCCCGGGGAGAATATGTCAGCGGTTGGTGAAGGATGTCACTGGCACATGACTGCATTCCCAACATATTCCGGCTGTGATGTCTCTGACGATAATGTTAAGATCAAGGAAAGGAATCTGCGAACGGCTCATCTCATACTGCAAGGAGATAACCCTATCGTTCAGCCAGGATAGGGAGGTATGTGGATGAGTTTTTGCAGCCATTAGTTACTGCAACTCCTTCCTATTTAAGGGACGCGACACAAGTTATTAACCTTTTACAGGAACAGGAGTGGAGAGATGGCTGTATATTGGCAACGACCGATGTAGCATCGCTCTACACAATTATATCTCACCAACAGGGCCTAGAGGCGGTTAAATTTTACCTCGATCAAGATCATTCTTTACCAGAGACTCAGAAGGATTTTATTATCGAACTTCTGGTTTTCGCAACAGGCCACAACTATGTTTGGTTTGGAGGCAATTTTTTATCTACAATCTTGTGGTGTGGCTATGGGCGCTAAATTTGCTAAAATGACTCATGCCTAAATGGGCTATGGGTGCTAAAATGACTCATGCCTATTTATGATCCTCCTAACCTCCCCCCACTACATCTGGAAGCTTCTCCAAGGTTCCAGAAAACAGGGGGAGGCTCCAGAGATGCTGCTTACCGAGTCACTCAACCCTGACCCAGATTCAATCCAGGTCTGGCTCTCAGCCAAACCAATTTTCCTACATTAACAGCCTACTATTTACATCTAGCACATTAGGGAAAGAAAGGAAGGAGAAGTGCAAGACCTATGGGACTACTCACATCCCTTTGGCATGTGATGTAGGACTCTGGCAAATCCCTAAAGGTATAGGCTGCTCCTCGATTCAGTTCATCTATGCTGTTATCCTTTAGCAAGTTTCTGGTAAGGTGCCCTAGAAAAAAACTGGATGCTGCAGAGCTGCAGACTCTTAAATCATAGTTTCACCCACTGTCCCTGTTACTCACATGATTGGCTTCAATAGAATTACAACCATTTTGCCAGTTAAAACAACTCATGGATAGGTATTTTGAAGCATAACTCCATCCAAAACTTTTTAAAACTTTTTACTTTTGGAAATAGTAGGACAGAGTTCAAATTTCCGGTAAGCTTTTATTTTTGTGACTCCACTGGGGAAAAGGCTTGAAGGAGAAGTTGTGTTGTCTGTCCCTTTTTAAAGCTCTGCCTCACAGTTAGCCACATCCACACACAGAATTAAAAATATAAAAACTTTATGTATTCACAGAGCAGAACTAAACTCAGGAAAATATTAACTTCTGCCTTTCAGCGATGCGACGGTTACATCCCTCACCACATGCTGTCAACTTCTTCCCAGGCTACTTCCACCCTAGGGGCAGATTTTCTCCCTCTTCGTTAGCCAGCAGGTGATGACATCATCTCGTGTAAACGCACAGGAATCAGTCATTCCAGCACAGCCAGAGTGTGTCAGGAATACACAGCCGGAATATGTTGGGAATGCAGTGATGTGCCTGTGACATCCCTCACCAACCGCTGTCATCTTGCTCTGCGCAAAAGGTTCCCCCCACGTGCAGGGTGAGCAGGCCCCACTCACAAACTTACTTTTCTTATATTTTGCAAAAAGACAAAAACTTACCCTTTAACCACTTGCCGGCCGCCATATAGCAAAATGACATCGGCAAAGTGGTTGTGTTATCCTGATCGGACATCATATGATGTCTTTCAGGATAAAAAGCCACCCGTGCCCCCGGGGGCACACATCACGGCGATCGTTGTTGCGGTGTGTCAGTCTGACACACCACAACACCGATCCAGGTAAAGAGTCTCTGACGGAGACTCTTTACCACGTGATCAGCCGTGTCCAATCACGGCTGATCGCAGTGTAAACAGGAAGAGCCTTTGATCGGCTTTTCCTCACTCACGATTGATTATCAGCTCAGCCCCCCCCCTGAGGATGCCCACACTGGACCACCAGGGATGCCACCAGGACCACCAGGGATGCCCACCACTAGTCACCACCAGGTATGCCACCCATGGCCACCAGGGATGCCAATCAGTGCCCACAATGGATGCCAATCAGTGCCCATAATGGATGCCAATCAGTGCCAAACAATAATGCCTGCCAATCAGTGATGCCCATCAGTACCATCCATTAGTGTACATCAGTGCCACCTATCAGTGCCCATCCACACCCATCTGTGCTGCCTATCAGTGCCCATCCTGCGGCCTATCAGTGCCCATCCTACGGCCTATCAGTGCCCATCCGTGCCACCTTTCAGTACCCATCAGTGCCGCCTTTCAGTGCCCATCAGTGCCACCTATGTTTACCCATCAGTGCTGCATATCAGTGCCACCTATCAGTCAGTGCCGCATATTAGTGCCCATCATCAGTGCCACCTCATCAGTGCCCATCAGTGCCACCTTATCAGTGCCCGTCAGTGCAGCCCCATCAGTGAAGGAGAAAACTTACTTATTTACAAAGTTTTGTAACAGAAACAAAAAAAAATTTTTTTTTTCAAAATTTCCAGTCTTTTTTTTTTATTTGTTTAGCAGAAAATAAAAATCCCAGAGGTGATCAAATACCACCAAAAGAAAGCTCTATTTGTGGGAACAAAATGATAAAAATGTAGTTTGGGCACAGTGTAGCATGACTGCGCAATTGTCATTCAAAATGCGACAGCGCTGAAAGCTGAAAATTGGTCTGGGCAGGAAGGTGTATAAGTGCCCTGTATTGAAGTGGTTAAACAAGGGAAATTAGTTCTGATTGGATAGATAAAAGTGTCTACCCATTTCTTTCTACAGAAGGGCACATGGAAAAATACTTTAACATACACATCGCAATTATAACTCATAACGCATTTGCGCACTGGTAATACACTGTAGTTCCCTTTAAGACGTGTCATTTCTGTAAGATCTCTGCATCTACTATAGTCAACACTGAATAATTATTTCAAGCAGACGGGGTAGGAAAATCATCAGTAGAAGAAAACAAAGCATTTGTTATTTTTCCTATTACCAGGGCAGGCTCCCCTTGCAGCGACTGACGATAAAGTCATTATTTCTCCCCATCCCATGGAAACAAAGCTGTGTCTGAAATGGAGGAGAAGGAATGTACATCAGCTAAGTGCTGTAGATAAGTCAGTTGCGATCGCTGCAGGTATAAAGACAACATAATATCTTTTCATCACATCAAGCACCAGCCGGCGTGTCTAAATAAAATCCATATTATCTGCTAAACTGCATAGCAGACTGATACCCCTCGTTACGGCAATGAAGATAGCATCGCATAGCAGCTATTATTCCACATGGCATCACTCACAAATACAGCACTGCACCAACAGCATAATAAATAGATGATATATAACCAACCAAGACAACAGTCCCACACTTTACAGAGAAACTATAATATCCCTTTAATTCAGATGAAGGTATTCAGAAAACACTGCAGCTGTGCTAAAATTAGGCGGTTCACAGAGTTTGCCTTAAAACTGAACTGTAGGCAGAGATATAATAATAATGTAGCTCTGCGATTACTAAATGCTATGTGATCGCTATCAGCCTCTTGAAGTCTCTTTACAGCAAGGCCATAGCCAACCCAACTGTCCCTGATTTGGAGGGACTGTCCCTGATTTGGAGCAATGTCCCTCTGTCCCGCATTCCTCCTCATTTGTCCATCATTTTGGTCCAATCTATATAGTTGTATATAAAATGCACTTTTTATCTTTCAAAAAGTGTTTCCCAGTGCTAAACCTTTCATCTATTTTCAAAATTTCTGCATTTGTACATTTTAAAAGTCAATATAAAGGAATATTAGTGGTAAAAAAAGAGTCTTTGTGGATTTAATTAACCTTGTTTTTTTGGCTTATTCTCCTTTAAGGAGGTGTGGCAGGGGACGTGTCCTACGCCTACATACATTTGTTAGTAGGTGTCCCTCATTACCACCTCAAAAAGTTGGGAGGTTTGCAAGGCCAGAGTGTAAGAGGAAGAAGCAATGTTGTATAATGGTAGCCATGTGTTGTGTCATGCAAGTCCATGCATAGCAATGTGGTGGAGGAGCACCTGTATGCTTTAACTCATTTCTGCCCTTTCATAGATTGGTCCCTTTAGGCTCACTGAGATGCTATGGGCATGGGATCCTTCCCTGAGCTCCATTACAGAGGCACTCTTAGGAGGTCCAAAGGCTAGCCTAACCAGCACCACCCAGTAGCCCGATCCATACCTTCCTCCGACAGTAGTGTATTTAGGTTTTGTGCTGCCCTAGGCCTGACTAAACTTGTGCACCCCATAATTTAAATATGACCCACCCCTTCCTGTCAAAGCCACACCCCTTGCTGTTTAAGACCCGCCCTGAAATTTTCGAGTGGGGACACTAGTTCTGAGGGCCTGCGGGAGGGAAATGGAGTCCCTTAATTTGCATAGATTTCCTCTCACTTCCTGTTTGGCTATGGGGCAGGAAGTGAAGGGAAATCTCTGCAATGGGACAGGGATGGTAAAAAATAAACTGACAGGGGCTATAACCCTCCCTTATTCTATCCAAAATGAAAAAAAAAGCCTATAGTTCTACTTTAAGCACAAATTTCTGATAGTTTTATTGAGAGGACTAAGAAGATACAACCATGCCAATGGTGCAGCAGAAAACATATAGCACAGTGAGGAAGGTTTGTGGTCCAGGATGATAGGACAATCAAAATTAGAAGTGGCGCCCCCAAACATTTGCGGGATGCCGGTCACCCGCATACCCGAAGCAGTGTGGCCGCTTTATGGGGGCTCTAGACTTATTTGCCTCTCAGCCCAGTCCACCCCTTAAGACTGGCGCTACACTAACAGCACAAGTCGGTAGGGACTCTTTCCGTGCTGCCCTCCCTGCAAAGTGCTGTCCTAGGCCTGGTCCTTGTCGGCCTAGGCCAGGATACAGTGTTGTTCTCTGACCTTATGGCAATCAACCCCAATAGCAGCCTCACCCAGTACAAATTTTGTTTCCAGAAGATGTTCTCATCTTGAGGTTAAGAAAAGGAAAGCGTCCACCCAACTACAACCTTTTAACGCTTTTACTGGAACACAGTTAATTTACATACCGTATGTATACCCTTTTCAGTCATCCCCAGGCTGACAGCGCATTCCTTAAAGTGGAATTTTAGTCAGAAAATTAAGTTCTGTTAGATCACTTCAGGCTGGGCTCTTTTGCAGGTTTAGCTACACTCATTTTATTAGGTACACCTTGTTAGTACCGGGTTGGGCCCTCTTTTGCCATCAGAACTGCCTTAATTCTTCATGGCATAGATTCAACAAGGTGTTGGAAACATTTCTCAGAGATTCTGGTTGATATTGACATGAATGGAATAATGCAGTTGCTGCAGATTTGCCGGCTGCACATCCATGAAGCAAATCTTCCATTCCACCACATCCCTAAGGTGCTCTATTGGATTGAGATGTGGTGACTGTGGAGGCCATTGGAGTACAGTGATCTCATTGTCATGTTCAAGAAACCAGTCTTCTGCTGCTGTAGCCCACCTGCTTCAAGGTTCGATGTGTTGTTCATTCAGAGATGGTATTCTACATACCTTGGCTGTATCGAGTGGCTCTTTAAAGTGGACCTTCAGTCACTTTTTCAACTTTCCATCTATTAAATCTTCTGCCCTTGTTGTTTTAACTTTAGATAGTAAAACATTATATTTTCTGTCTGTAAATACCTTATACCGTCCACTTCCTGTTTCTTGTCTGGTCATTAGCCTTGGCTTATGACATCATGCACAGCTCTCTCTCTAAGTCTAATGGCAAAGATGTTTTATTACAAATTATGTGAGCAGACTGCAGTTCCTCTTTAAGTTACTGTTGCTTTTCCTTTGACCTCTGACATCAACAAGGCATTTTCCTCCACATAACTGCCGCTCACACAATGGCATAAAATATTCTAGTGTAAGCACTTTTGGATACTTATACACTAGATATATAGTTGTAATGAATCTCGACCAATATAAAACCATGGTTATGGATCTCCTGTCGAACCGCTCCTGGTATAGGCCTATTCCTTTGGCTCAGGTCAATTATGCTGAAACTAGATATTGAATTCTGATTGCTTGGGCCTTTAATAAGGGCCTGATCGATCCGAAGACTTTCCAATTTTTGACAGTAAACACCCCAAGACTTCCTACATTATATGCGTTGCCCAAGATTCATAAAAATGCTAAATTTCCTTCCGGCCGTCCGATTATATCGGGTAACGGCTGTTTAACTGAACCTGCAGGCAAACTTGTGGATGATTATCTGCATCCCCATGTTAGATCTTTAAGTCCCTACATTCAGGATACTGCTGATATTCTTAGATCCTTATATGACATCTGTGTCCCCGACTGTTCTTAGTTGGTGGCCATCAATGTTGAGGCCCTTTACAACTCCATCCCTCACAAGTTGGGGGTTGGGGTTGTTCAAGGCTTTCTATCTGAGCGAGGCCCTAGGGCCAACCCCTATGATGAATTTGTTTCCAGCCTGCTTCTCTTTGTTCACACTATCAACATCTTTATATTTGATCGCTCCCACTACTTCCAGGTACTAAATGTGCCCCATCGTATGCCAATCTGTACCTGGAGGGGTGGGAGACGAATTTTCTTTGAAAATGTACTGATTTGCCGTTAGTTTATTGATGACGTTTTTGTCATCTGGACTGGCACCAAAGATCAGCTTCTCCACTTTATGGCTAAATTGGAGAACAATCGGTATAATTTAAAATTTACCATGATATACAATCAAAAGTCAATTAATTTTCTTGATATCTCGATCTTCATAAACTCTGATGGTACAACAGGGTCTTCTTTATTTAGAAAACCATCTGCTGGCAATACAATTTTGCATGCAGCAATTGTAGTCGGGAGAAGGACTTTGAATTAGAAGCCGGAGCCCTACGGTTCCGCCTTTTGGATAGGGGCTACAGTCGCTCCTGCCTAAGGAAAGCCTATCACAGAGCTAGATCTAAAAGCAGGCTGGAACTAATACATGCTCATAAAATTCCTAAACAGGAACAAAATGTATGATTAATCACAAGATTGGCTGGTGAACATATAAATGTTCGTCATATAATCCAAAAGTATTGGCATCTCTTGGCTACTGGCTACTGATGATGTGATTGCAAAGTATGTCAATCCATACGCTCAGATCACATATAGGAAGTCCAGATCCTTGAAGGATCAATTGGTCTATAGCCACCTTATGCCTAGACAGGGTTGATCAAGTCGTAGCAGAATCGCTCCATGCGGAGCGGAGCGGATCTACTAACCTCACTTTTTTGTGAATTGTCAGTCGATAGGTGTGGTTTACTACATGCTATGTGATTGTCAAGCATTCTTTGTAGGAAAAACTAAAAGACCATTTTTCCACAGAATCAAAGATCATGTTTCTCTCCCATTAGCTGTCATATGGGACTCTACCATTCCTTCCAGGTCCCTAAAATGAAATTCTTTGCGCTTGAACATTTACCAACTCATGACAGAGGTGGGGATCTTGATAGGACTCTCCTTCAACATGAAACAAGATGGATTCATTCCCTGGCAGCCACTGTCCATCCAGGTTCAAATGAATCCATCAGCTACAAACCATTCCTCTAGATAGATTTTGCCATGCTCTTCAAATTCTAAGAAAACTGGATTTGTTTCCATCATTCCTTTTTATGGTTTGATGTATAATGTTTCCCAATTATATAATTGGTTATTATATATTGTATTGTTGTAATGTCGATTGCAGATTTGCACAGCACATTTAGGTCATCTTTGGTTTACTTTTTAATGCCTGGAAGATCTTTTGAATTTTATTAACATTTTTCTTTTTGTTTTCTCTTGTCCCATTTAGGTAGACAATCTATTAGTGTTTATTTTTAAACACCATTTTGCTCCTGTATCCATCATCGTGGGGAATTTGACGGATCCGGTGGCCATAGGGACGCCCATGGCCTCATCCTTGGTGTAACCATTAGTTTCACTGGTTGGCGCCATATACCGCCTGGCTGACTGATGTCCCATTTAGTTTGGTATTTTTTATGGCCCTACTATCTTTGTGAATTAGCAATTTCTCTTCCCGGCTATAACGTCTTTTGTTTTCTGCTTACCCATAGGTTAGTTGGCTTGTGGATGTTATATATGTCCCTGTGTCTGTTTCCGCAGTGTTTACCCTATTCTTTGCTGAAACTTCCTGGTCTTTGTGATGTTTTTACTTCACTTCCAGGCAATCGCCATCCTTAGGGTGTCACTTCCGGTTGACGCTATTGCCGTAATGACGTAATTTCCGATGTGACGCAGGTCACGTTAATATGCAGTCATTAAGCGTCCTCACCCTCTGACTTTGGCGCCATAACAGCCAATAATCAGAGTGTGGAGGGGGTATATAAACAGTACCTTTTGTGGTTGTTATTAGCGGTCCAGCTTGGGTAGGAGGAAGGTCTATTGGTGAAAATTTGACTGAAGGTAACTTTTCCACTTTAGTCAGTGCTGTTTAAGGCCTTTTTTGATTATCCAAAATTAGTTTTAATTAAGTTTATTATCTTTTTGATTAAGGGGTCATTATTTGATCACAACTCAGCAATGAGTTTTCCCTACCTTTCTCGTCATCCTTATCCAGTTCTGTTGTGGAGTTGGTAATCAATTGTTCAACCTTTGATTACAGCCAAACATACTTCATCACAGGGCAAAAATATTTTTTATATAAGTGTCTGGATCTTGGTGATTGTTTATTACCCCAGTTTTTTTATTCTGTCCATCACCTTATCCCATAGCTTTTAAACCACTTACCGGTGGCTGTACTTTGGATTTACCACCCTCTATGGTTTCACCAAATGATCCGCCTGTTGATTGTCCCTCCATCCTCATTGGCTGAGATACAGCAGCAGGGGCCATTGTCAATCGTAGCCAGCGAGGAGGGAGCAGGGATTGGGGCTGAGCCATGCTATGTATTTAATGGACACAGAGGTGGCTCAGGAGTGAGAATGCACGAATGCCCCCATAGAAAATTGTTTGCTATGGGGGCACTCGGCAAGGGGGACGGAGTCAGGAGAGCTGGTGGGGATCCAAGAAGAGGAGGATCAGGGCTGCGCTGTGCAAAACTACTGCAGGTAAGTATAGCATGTTTATTAAAAAAAAAAAAAAAAAAACATAAGCTTTTATATCACTTTGAGGTTCAGCAAGGGGGCAAGTGTACCACTCTGACTTTATGGTTGATTGTATGCTCTGTATCTGATGTGCTCGACAAGCATTAACAAGGCTTTATAATTGATTGTGTTGTATATTTTTTATATATATATTTATTCAATGTATATAGTAAAATACAAGATTTATTGTAGCAGGAGTAGTCTGCCAGCAAAGACAACAAAGTAAAAGACATATTACTACATAGTAAGTAGGATAAAACTGAGTGGTTTGGAGCCTACAAACATTAACAAGATATAACACAGTATCTTGTTCAACAAGAGTAACTAACTGGTGGTTCTGCCAAAGTGGTGGCAAAAGGGGGGAAGCAGGTGAACATTTACCCAGAAACGTGTAGAAAGATTATGAAGAACTATCAAACATTTCACATCAAATAATGTATTACTTAATCACATAGATTAGGTGGATTGCCTAGGGGAGGGGATATGAGGGGTTAAGGCGTTAGAGGTGTCCTGGATCCTAAGTTTACCCAGTGTATTAGCAAGGTCTGCATGCAGGTACCAGTCCATATAGTGGAAGGGAGTCATGTGAGAAGAGATTTCTTCTGAAGAGAAAGAGTGTTCCATGAAGCGACGCCATCTTGCAATAAAGCATTTCAGTGATGTAGAATGTTGGGTAATAGTGTCTAATTTCTCAATGTAAAATAGGGTTAAGAGTGCTTGTTTTACCGAGGCAATTTGAGGCGGGGAAGGGTGGATCCAAGTTTGCATTATTGCCCTGCGAACTGTCAGAAGGCATATGGACCCATTGAGGGGGAGAGTCACAGGTAGGTGTTGATGAGAAAGCCTGCAATTTATCGCAGCTGAAAAGGTATAACAAAGGGTTCTTAGGTAGAAGTAATTGCTGAGACTTATCACTGTATTTCAACAACTGGTCCCAAAAGGTGGAGATTGCTTGACAGGTCCATAATCTGTGGAAAAGGGATGGTCTGGGAGTAGTGAACCAAGGGCATGTGGAGAGAGAGGAGTCAGTTTTACTGTGGCGAAACAGGCAAAACAGGAGATAGGCCTGATGGGCGATTTTGACTTAACTGAGTTTCTCGCCATATTTTGCAGATCACCAGAGAGCGGATTCTTTGATACCCCGCAAGGATCTTTTCCGGTGCGTCTTGGTTGCCAAGGATAGAGATCCAGGGTTTGAAGGGAACAGTCTGGTATTTTGAAGCCTGATGGGCGATGAGGTTGGAGTATATCTTTGATATGGAGTACTGGTCCCGATCTATTAGGGCATCAATAAAAGAGCATTGACAAGGGTTTTGGCGTGGGCTGAAGCAGGATCTGAGGTGATTGTGTTCTAATTGAGTTCCAGAATGCTTTTGCTGGCCATGCTGAAGCCTCCTGCTCTGGCTTTACTAAATTCAGTTCCTGTAGGGCATTCATGTCTGAAACAATGTTTGTTCGAACACTTGAATTTTCATTTAGGCAACCCTTACCACCAGGATTTTTCCTGAGGAAGAACTGCAATGTTAAAATTTAACAAGCATCCCACCAGGTTAACAGCAACAGTGCCCTGCACCCAATTAAAAAGTGGCAAAGTGATTTCTCTTTGCTTGATGAAGGTGCCCCTGGTGGTTCCAAAACGTTGGACTTTTTAAGTATGACATGCAGAACAATCGTCAATAAAGACAATCTGATTGCCAAAGGTTGAAGTGTACTGGCAACGTAGTCTTATTAAGCCCAAGGTCAGTGACCCAGAGTGTTTTAAACAGTATCAGCTTTGTGATCCCATACATTTTTAAAGATACTAATTTTTTCCTGACAAATATATATGGGAAGAAATACCCATAACTGTCAATTATAAGGATGTTTGCACAGAATTTAGAGAATCACAGAGTCCTGAAAGACGAACTGTATTCCTTACAATGCACCAGAACTGACAGATGTTGACAGTCTTCACACTACATATCATCAGTCTGACATGAATGTGGGAGGCTGTGTCAGTGGGCAGGATGTCATTTTAGTTGCAGTATAATGTACAGTTTGTTCAGAATGTAGGAAAAGTCTATAATTTTTATAGGAGAGTGTCTTTTACTTTTTACTTTTTTTTGCCATATTTAATTGCATTTGTCTACTTTTAAATTTGTTCCTTCAGAGTTTGCAATGTATTTGGTAAATGTAGTTTCAAGGAAACTTTTAATCGTTTCACAATGTACTGTATATTTGTTTTTAAGAACAACTAGATTCAAAAAATCTCTCCCATATATGTGTATATGTTAATAGCCAAAAATCCATACTAGAGGTCGACCGATATGGGTTTTTCTCTGGCCGATGCCGATATTTAGAAATCGCGGTGGCCGATTCCGATATGTGATGCCGATTTTTTTTTGGGCCGATATATTTGGCCGATTGTTTTTTTTTTTTTTTCCCTTCATCTCATAAAATCTAACAGTTAGACCCCTTTCACACTGGGGCGTTTTTCAGGCGCTTTTGGGCTAAAAAGAGCGCCTGTAAAGTGCCTGTAAAACGGCTCCCCTGCAGTCTCAGTGTGATATCCTGAGTGCTTTCACACTGAGGCGATGCGCTGGCAGGATGTAAAAAAAAGTCCTGCAAACGGCATCTTTAAGGCGGTGTATACGGCTCCTCCACCACTCCTGCCCATTGAAATGAATGTGCACCGCTGCCGAAGCGCCTGCAAAGTGTTTTGGCAGCGGCGCTTCAGGGGCGCATTTAACCCCTTCCTCGGCCGCTAGCTGGGTTATAAGCGCCCCGCTAGCAGCCTAATAGTGCCTCTAAAATAACGGTAAAGCGCCGCTAAAACTAGCAGCGTTTTACCATCAACGCATGCCCGCTCCAGTGTGAAAGCAACCTTAAGTGATAAGTGATACAGAAAATTTTTTACATTTAAACATTAAACAAAACAAACCTCCAATCAGTTCACTTGTATGTATAATTTAGAAAAAAAAAACAGTATCTTAAATATTAAATACACAAAAACAGGTAATCAAAACTTTTGGACGAAAAAAAATGGGCTAACTTTACTGCTTAGGTTTTTTTTTTAATTCATTACTGTATTTTTTTTTTTTTTAAATTGCGTTTGAAAGACCGCTGCGCAAATACCGCGTGACATAAAATATTGCAACAACCATTTTATTCCCTAGGGTCTCTGCTAAAAAAATATATATAATGTTTGGGGGTTCCAAGTGATTTTCTAACAGAAAATACAGGATTTTTACCTGTAAGCAACAAGTGTCAGAAAAGATTTAGTCTTTAAATGGTTAAACTGAGAATTCCTACACAGAGTTCAGTCTATTGATAAAAAAGAACTTGAAGAGATACAAATGTATCTTCTTATCAGACTTGGCAGGCTGCCCAGAGGAGGAGAGAAGATAACTTTCAGGCAACTTGCATTGACTCTATTACAGAAGTCATTTGCAAGTCACGCTGAAGTTACAATCGGCCTTTTTTATCAGCACAATCAGCCGATGCCGATTAATTAAAAAACGCCAAATATCGGCCGATATATGGGTCGACCTCTAATCCATACTCTGCCACTCTGTTCCTTTAGTGTCCAGATCTTCTTGGCACTCACACAGAATATTGATTGTTCACTGCTATCGGCTAAAAGTTGAGTTCCAGACAATAGGGCTAGATACAGAATTCAAATACATATGTAGGAGTTGTTTTATCTGCCAAACATTTGTAATTCTGTTCAGCCCACCCTGAGATTTACTTAGCTTTGCCAAAAAACAGAACTGGTACCCTGACTTATTCTACTGTAGATAGGCAATGCAGCTGGGTTTTCTCCCAGTCCCCAGCCTGTGTCTGGACAGTAAAAGAGCAACAGCAGACTAATGAGCTTAGTGGACTGCTCTCTCCTTCCTTCAGGATGTACCTTGGAGCACATGTCTATGCAATGTACTTGATTGGCCCCTAGTACTGCCCCTCACACTTTTTGTCTGAGGCTAGCCATGCACATGTAGATTCCTCTCGCTCAACGCTGCAGCAGCTTCCTAGCTGTCCCAGGTAGTCATTGCTCTGCTTAGGCCTACAGAGGAACAGGGCTATCCAGGGACCACACTCTTTGAACCATAACTGCCCCAAAGCCCATGCAGTTTTTTCTTGTCCATTCACTGTGTGTATGGATGGTGGATTCAAAACATTCTCCTGGTCCAACAAAGCACCCCTCCTACTGGTCATGAGCTATTTCTTCACAAGGTCTTGTATTCTCATCCTGTCAATGCAGACTATGTCTCTGACAATCTAACTGTGCTCCTAGAGCTGTTTGACACAGGGGCCCAAGGTCATCTGATGTGTGTTCCGTTTGGGAGGTCCTCTACTCCCAGTCAGGAGGTTAGACATTTTTCTACTAGCCACCACCAACTCCCAGCCAAGCCAGAATTACACATTTTACCTGGACACACCAGTATCTGTGTAGTGAATTATGAGTCCTACCAGTCCAGTTTATAAACCAAATTGAGTGCTGCGCTACTTAGTGTGCAATAGACCACAAAAAAAACACACAAAAAAAAAAATTATTAATTAATTGCCTATTCCAGAAGCAGGCAGCCAGCTATTAATGATGTGCTGGACCCATCCTCTGACCCTACCTTTAGCCACCTTGTGTACCCCATCTTGCAGGCTCCTTGGGGATGTGATGTAAGCTCAAGGACCAGGTATACATCATTCTGGCCTAAGCTAGAATAGAGCGGGGGGGAGGGGGGGGGAGTGCCAAAGAAAAAAACAATAATGAACTCATGAGAAAAAACAACTTGCAATTCTGTCTGATGAATGGGGGGTGTTTATACAGAACTAACTCTATTTTCAGAACTAAGTTCTGCGTTAACTTTGAAGTTCCTGACTCTTCCCATTGTATCTGTTTGGGGGTAAAACCAAGAAGTCCTTTCCTTTCAGCCACACACCACAACTTCTTGGGAGCACCAAGTCACCCACTAATAGTAATATCATGCCTTATGAAAAAGTAAGAACGAAAATGCAATGCCTGTAAACATATCGGACATGATCCCTCCGGCCTCATTCTTCGCAAAACTAAAAAGCATAATATCTTCCTTTGTTTGGAATGGTAGGACCCCACGACTGGCCATTACTACCCTTCAGCTGCCTGTCACCAAGGGATTCCTGTCTCTTCCAGACTTTCAGATCTACTTCTGGGCGGCCCTTCTGGTGACGGTCAGATGGTGGTTTTCCCAGGTACAAGACAACCCTGCAGTGACCTTGGAAGCAGCCATAATGGGTTCATACCCCTCCCTCAGCAACGTGGTGTTTAGGGGAGCAAGATCTCACCCTGGCATCACGGAGCTGATGCGCACAACCATCAATGTATGGTATAAAGCCAGAGCTCGCTTTGCCTCCCCTGAGACGTTCTCTCCCCACACTCCTCTCTGGGGTAATCCCAACCTATCACACATGAATACCGTCCCGGATCCCCAGGTTTGGACAAGAAAGGGTATAGTTAAACTGAAGCATATAGTTACAGGGGGTAAGCTGAGATCCTTCCCTGATCTCAAAAGTGCCTACTCACTACCGGGATGGATGTTGTTCCGATACTACCAGCTTCGACACGCGTATAGGAATCAATTCCCAGCACAACTCATATTGGAATCAGACTCTGTCGAGGGATTACTTATAGCCAAAACTATAGATAAACCCCTTTCCTCCCTGTATTTCCACTTGTCTATAACTCCTTTAAGAAACTTGAGAAATCCCTAGCTAAGTGGAAATTGGACATCCCAGATCTGTCAGAGGAGGAATGGGAGACATGTGTATCTTCCTTTGTCATCAATATGATCTCGGCCAGAGATTGATTCATGCAGGTCAAGTTCCTCCACAGAGCCTATTACACTCCAAAACGGTTAACAATTATGAATCCTAATACCCCCGTGGCCTGCCCCAGATGTGGTCAGAGCTCTGCCTCCTTTTTTCATATGATATGGTCTTGCCCCCCCCCCCCCCCGGAGATTACTGGTCAGAGATAGCTGATACCCTTAGCCGGGTTACCACTCTGGAACTGGAGTCAGACCCCAAGCTAATGCTGCTCAATGTTTTTGACTCTAGGGAAAGGGTAAATATACTAGATTATTTTTTAATTATGCTACATTCTATTCTTACATTCTTCTCGTAAGGAGATATTCCTCAGCTATGCCTCCCAAGGTGTCATCATGGCGCCTAACACTAAATTCAGTGCTGCCATTATATAAGCTTACCTATGCCAGTCGAAATTGCCCTGGCAAATTTGACAAAATATGGATGGGTTGGATAGATGCCTGGGGAACAGAAATAGTCGATGATCACCAAGTTATAGCTGCTGGACCTGCCCTGTAATAGTGCATCACTGCTATGGAATTTCGAATGTATAGACGCTGTATGAGTTCTGTGAAACTGGCAATTTAGATGAGGTCCTTCCTTCACTCCCTTACTCCCCCCCCCTCCCCCCCCCCAGACCTCCTTATCTAGAATTGCTGAAATTTACTATTTTCGAATCCCTATCCTAATATGCTGTTACTTGTCACCCTTGCACATCACTCTTCTGTTCAATTGTGTACCCCATTCGTTCTGTGACAAATCATGTAACTATACCTATGTGAACAACTGTGTATATGCATCTCTTGTACTGTAAATATCGAAATAAATAAATATTTCGTTTCTTGTTAAAAAAAAAAAACATATCGGACATAGATCGGGAAAATAGTACGTTAGGCGCACTGCACCATTTCCATTTTTTTCTGGTATTTCCATTGTTTTTATTTTGTAGATGCCTAAGTTTCACAGTAACTTTTGCTTATATAATCTGATGTAACACATCATACGCCTTTCTTTTTGGGACAGATGGAGGTTTTGTTTGGCAGCACATTTGCTTAAATATAGTTTAAAAGTAAAATTATGTTAAAAAAAATGTTAGAAAATATATTAACAATGTATTTAAACATTCCCCCCAAAATATAATCAGCCACTCTGTATAACTAAGGCCCCTTTCACACTGGAGCACTATTTTTAGTGGCGCTTTACCGTCATTTTAGCGGCGGTATTCAGCCGCTATCAGATTTACCCCCCAATAATGGCCGAGAAAGCGTTAAAAACCACCGCAAAGCGCCTCTGCGGAGGCACTTTGCCGGCGGTATAGCCGCGGTGCCCCATTGCTTTCAATGGGCAGGAGCGGTGGAGGAGCGGTAAACACACCGCTCCTTCACCACTCCAAAGATGCTGCTAGCAGGACTTTTTTTCGGGTCCTGCCAGCGCACCGCTCCAGTGTGAAAGCCCTCGGGCTTTCACACTGGAGAAACAGCAGTGGCTGTTTCAGGTCAGTTTGCAGGTGCTATTTTTAGCACAATATCGCCTGCAAACTGCCCAAGTGTGAAAGGGGTCATAGTGAAGTAGTAGTGTTCCTTTTGGTTTAGGAGACCGGTTCTCCCTCCTGACATGTCACCACCAGGCAATTAGGTGGAAATAACCTTTTGCTGCAAATCATTAGTGCTTGCATTGATCAGGCAGGAACTCTAGGGATTGTGTTTGTTTTCAATCACAAAATGCTGAGGGCTCATTCACGCCAGTGGGTTAAGCTACATGCCACTCCAATGCACCTTCCTAATGCTCTACTGTGCATTGTGTGTACTGCGGTACACCAAGCTAGAAAAACATGATGCAGAATTCACTTTTAATACGCTGTGGTGCATCAGGATCCATTTGAATAAATGGGCTGCCTTAAAGCGGTGTTCCGCCCAAAAAAAAAAATTAAAATCCAGCAGCTACACATACTGCAGCTGCTAGCTTTTTTAACAATAGGACACTTACCTGTCCTGGAGTCCAGCGATGTCAGCACCGCAGCTGATGTTTCCATCAGCTGTCAGGTGCTGCCACCGCCATTGCGGGTAAGGGTACCCGGAAGTGTAGCCTTACGGCTTTCACCCCGGGAACCCTACTGCGCATGCGCGAGGCTCCGGTCCTCTCTCCAACTGGCCCGGCGACAGGGAGAGGAGGAGGGAGTAGGAGAGAGCCGCGGCCCAGACTCCCGGAAGTGGGAACGGGTAACCTGTCGAAGACAGGTATCCTGTCCCCCCTCCCCCCGAAAGGTGCCAATTGTGGCACCGGAGGGGGAGAGGAGACAAATAAGCGGAAGTTCCACTTTTGGGTGGAACTCTGCTTTAATGCAACACATGTTTGAGCATAGGCGTGCGCACAGGGTGTGCCAGGTGTGCCTGGGCACACCCTAATCGCCTTGTGTGGTGCATATTCCCCCCTGTTTAGACCACTGATATTTCATCCCCAAAAAAAATGTTACAAAATAAAATATTTATTTAAAAATAAAATAAAACCAATGACACTGTCCACTGCCCTACTGACACCATCAGTACATATACACATGCATATGTATTTGAGCTTTGGGGTGCACACCCTAATGCAAGAGGCTGCACACACCTATGTGTTTGAGATAGTGGATATGAGGGCGGTGAAATCCTAGGTACTTGGTACCTACGATTGGTATTATGGTATTATCCACTTGACCTCTGGAAGTTTTTTCCCCCCTTTATGAACTGGCCATTTTTTGCTATTCAGCACTACTTTCAGCTACTACTTTAACTGACAATTGCGAGGTCATGCAATACTGTACACAAATGACATTTTTAGCATTTTTTTTCACACAAATAGAAATTTCTTTTGGTGGTAGTTGATTACCACAGGGTTTTTATGAAAAAAAGACCGAAAATTTTGAAAAATAAAAATAATACTTTCTCTCATAAAACATATCCAATGAAATCAAATTTCATCATTCATTTAGGCCAAAATGTATTCTGCTACATGTCTTTAGTAAAAAAAAAACACAATAATTGGTTTGTGTGAAAGTTATAGTGTCTACAAACTAAGGTATATACAGTATATTTGAAAATTGATTAATTCTGATGTGGTTCATTTCTTGAGTCCCTAAAAAGCTAGGACAGTAAAAATTCCCCCAAAATGACCCCTTTTTGGAAAGTAGAAAGTTTGAGGCATTTTAGTAAGAAACACGGAGAGTTTGTTTTTTTTTCACAATTTTTTCTTTACATACTGTCACCAGTGCAGTACAGCGTCATCACATCACTGGTGTGGCGGCGATCAGGGACACTGACTGGTGACCGTATGTACAAAAAAAAAAATGTTGTAATTTTTTTATTCAATTTTTTTAAACTTTTTTTTATTAGCTTTTTTTTCATTTTTTACAATTTTTTTTACATACTTTCATCAGAGTAGTTCAATATGACCAGAGTAACACTGGTAGTACTCTGAGGAAATGATGGGGGATGTTTTACACATTGCTCTTATAATGAAGATCATGGGTTAACCATTCATGACAGCTGTGACCATGAATAGAAAACACAGCTGTTGTGAATGAATTCATTCATAACAGCTTTGCTGACATTGTGCTCATCGTGATTGCATAGTGATCACATGATCACCGGGATCCACAATGCCCTGGTTGCGGGGGTGGGGATGGGGGCACGCAGCATGCCCCTAAACCAGAGCAGGCAAATGATGTGCATGTACGTGATTTTATCTGCACATGCCACACAATCGCAGTATACTGTATGTACTGCGGCTGGTCGGCAAGTGGCTATTATTGGTATTGTACTAAAAAAATGTATTAATATTATTCTGATGGGGAATCTAGGTGATGTGTAGGCTGCTTCCATACACCGAAGGATTTCTATGGAAAACCTTGGGATACAAATATAATGATTGGAGCTCCACACCAAAATGTTGAAATCCAAATGTAGGTTTTATTCCAAACTTAATAACCAAGCACGTTTCAGGGGCCTCACTCTGCCCCCTTCATCGGGGCTATTATATAGTATAAGAATATATACGAGGGTTCTTCAAAAAGTTTCCACACTTTTTTAAAGCAGAGTTCCAGCCTGGGTGAAAAAAAAAAAAAAAGTCAGCAGCCACAAATACTGCAGCTCCTGACTTTTAATATAAGAACAATTACCTGTCCAGGGAGTCTGCAATGTTGGCACCTGATGCCGATCCGTCCATCAGCTCCGGGAGCAGGCGTCGTCATCCATACTAAGGGAAACAGGAGCTGAAGCCTTGCAGCTTCACAGCTTCTTACTGCACATGCGCGAGTTGCGAGACGCTTTCTGAATGGTCCTGTCGTCTTCTGGGACACACACAGGTCCCAGAAGGTGATGGGGGGAGGAGGAGGGCCTGGATAAAACCGTGGAAGTGAAGTACCTCGCCACGGCGCCATGGGATGGAGGTCCCGAAGAAAATCATCAAAAAAGGTATGAAAAAAAAAATACCCAAAAATGAGGGGGGTGTGTGTGGGGGGGGGGGGGGGGTAATTGTATATATTTTCAAAGGTGTTACATTTTTGCCTGGAACTCCATTAAATATAAAAAAAGTGCAGAAACTTTTGAAGACCCCTCGTAAAAACATTAAAGCAGTAAGAAAGATACAAATAAAAGAATACATAATATAAACATAAGTATAGCGTGGCACTCCAGTCTTTTGATCAAATCATTTCTGCAACACTTGACATAACGTGCCTTAAAGACACCACAGAGGATCACCTAGTAAATAGGCCATGAAGGACAATACAATTTTGTTTGAATATTGACACTGAGAGATGCCGTCAGGTTGGAAAATCTTGCACAGTGGTTGGGTTTCTCTTCTATTTCAAATTAATTCTTTATACTTTTCCAAGCACATTTTAGTAAAGGCGGGTTAGATATACTCAGGCAATCAAACTTTGAGTCCAGTGGGTTAAAAATAGAAGCCAAGCACATTTTGATTGGTTCACTCATCTCCAGTCATAGGACAGCGTTGGGAAAGAATTGGTTTTGATTTTAGAAGAACAGAGGCGTAGAAGTAAGAATAAAACAGGCAGACTGGAAATGGTTAAAAAAATGGCATGTCTTTTTATCTTTTCATTTTTAAAGTATAAAACCTTCCTTACATTTTAAAGTAGACTATTAAAAAGTTTTATCCATTAAGAAGTTTTATTTTTTCCCATTTATATTTGAATCTCATATATAGTCGGAATGTATAATGTATAGGTCTTTCCCCCCTGCTGCCTTTGCCTTGTCGGCTGCTCAATGGGAGATGGGAAATACTTAGCAATTCATGGCTGCTGGTGGTTGTCAGTCAAGTTTCTGAGCAGTTCCCATAATTATAATCCACTCGTTATTCAATTTATTTTTAATTTCACTTTTAGGCTTGAGATCACTTTATAGTCACAGATAGGCGAAATGGAGTTTTTTTTTTTTATGCCTCTGTGCCTTTGATGTTTTCAGGTGGGATTTTTGATTTACTGAACTGAACCTCTTGGGAGGTGAAGTTTATACATAGTCAAAACTTTTTTATTTGTTTTGGATATAATGAGGATAGATTAAAACCCCTGTCTGTTTTGAATGCTGTTTGGAGCTCCCCTGGAGAGCTTTCTTATCAGTTATTTTCAGTGACATTTTTTTCTACCAGAAAGGAAGTGAGAGACAATGGGCAACAGGGATGCAGATAGCAATAAATACCTATAGTAAGAGAGAAAGCCATCACTCAACCAACCAACCTCAAAATTGTAATGTGGTCATTTTCTAATATTATTCTAAAAATGTAAAAAACAAATCATGATACATCAATATACTGGTTATTTACAGTGTTACTGTTAGTGATGCACTCACAACATGGGAAACTAAGGGGTTTCTTGCTTTATGGTTACAAAGCAATAAATATCAGAGGAAGGGTTCTAGACGTCTCCAAATCCAAAGCATTTTAATTCTCACTGCTGGAGACTTTCCCTCACTTCCTATCTGATGATACGTGAGTGGAAATCCTTCCCTCCTAAATAGCAGCAAACCTCAACAGATGTTCTAGTCTTCTGATGCCCATCCTGTGACCTTTGGTACTTGTTGTGCAGCCCCCAGACCCCAGCAGTGTGTAGTAGAATTGAGCACTGATTTGTAAATTTGTATTAGCAGTGATCTTTACTAGCTTCAGGTAACATATTACCACTTTCTCACTTTCTTCTGCAGCATGTCTCCATGACCTGTTATAGGGGCAAATGGCCTCTTCAATTTCTTAAAATAAAGATGCCATGCTATAGCAGGTTGTAAAAGTAGTGTACAATATCTGAAATGATTGGACTACAGTGCACAAACAGTTGAACATAGAAGAACTTACATGTGTACAATAACAAACAAAAATAAATGTAAAAAATCCATATAACAAATACACATATACTGTATAGTGTAAGAACAAACATGACCCTTAACGGGAAATGCAGAACATTAGAGCATGATGTAAACTTACTCAGGCCCCTGGCAATGGTTTACTATACTCTTTTTTTAGAGTAAACCATGAGACCCTATTAACTGTACCTCTCACTGGCTCCCAATTATTCAACACCTTGCCTGGTGGGTATGCCCAACCATGCTGAAAGGTCGTAAGGAACCACAGCCCTCCAGGACCTTCCAAAACCTTGCTTCAAATCAGCCTTACCATCACTTTCCAACTCTTCATTGCTGATGAGAAAATTGACATTGTCAGGAACCCGCAAACTGCGAATGCAAAATAAGGACCCACCACTCAAGTCCTTTTAATTCAAAATTGACTGAATCCATTGCTAATTAGTGATAAGCCAAACATTTCTGGGTTTGGTTTGAGCAGGGTTCAGCGAAACATGACTAAAGTCATGACTAAAGTTTGGGTGCCAAATCCCAAAAATGTTTAAGTTAATTAAAGTTGAATGTTAAAAAAACAGCTCTACCCATTTTCTAGGCTAATAGACAATGGATTGTCAAACAAATGGCATGGGAGGCTGAGCACTGTCATGGAGAATATGTACCATAGCAAAAAATTCTTTAGCTAGGCCGTTATCCTAAATAAGGGCTCCGTATAGATAATAAGCAAACCCCACACCTCAAAAAAACAACATGGGGTTGTGCTCTATCTCATACCAGGCCCTTTAGGTGTGAAAAGTCTTTTAAGAGGGTGCCCCATTTAAAAAAACATAAAACTGTTTAAACCATACCGGGCCACATGACATCAACATGTGGGAAGGTACCTTGCCAGGGGTGACCCCTATGGTTAAACTGAATGTCCCCATGTTGATAAGGAGAAGGGCCTTGTACCCACAACCTTGATGCAGTGGTTGTGGGGGTCCATGGTTGGGGGGCTTATTGGAGTCTGGAAGCCCCCTTTAACAATAAGGGGGGCCCAGATACCTCCATGTGAGGGGTACACAGTATTCACACTCATTTCACACAAAAAATGGAAATCATAAAATAAAACATAGTTTTCGGCCTTAAGTCCTCACATTGAGGTGTCGACTTTCCCTCCAAAATTCTCCAGATCTCAATCTAATAGAGCATCTGTGGAATGTGCTGGAAAAACATGTCCGATCCATAGAGGCCCCACCTCACAACTTTCAGGAGTTAAAGGATCTGCTACCAATGGCTTGGTGCCAGATACCACAACATACCTTCAGAAAACTGGGGGAGTCCATGCCTCAATGGAACAAGGCTGTTTTAGCTCCAAAAAGGGGGGCCTACTCAATATTAGGAAGGAAGTCATAAAGTTATGGCTAATCAGTTTATATTTACTGTATATCTATCTTTGACAGTGAGGGTCCAAATGCATGACCACCAAGTAGTCATTTAATAGCCAAAATTAAAAAAAATGGAGTGGGGGGTCCCCCTCAAAATCCATACCAGACCTGAAGGTCTGGTATGGATTTTAAGGGGAACCCCACGCCAAAATTAAAAAAAAAATGGTGTGGGGGTCCCCTAAAATCTATACCGGACCCTTATCCGAGCACGCAACCTGACAGGCTGCAGGAAAAGAGGGGGGACGAGAGAGCGCCTCCCCCTCCTGAACCGTACCAGGCCACATTCTGTCAGAGAGCTCCCTTGGGCAGACGCGCTGTTGGTGGGCATCGCGGTGCATTGGCGCGCGTCGGCGTGCACGCGCGTCCGGTGTTTGGCGCCAACCTGCCTATTTAGGCCGTCTGCACAGGGGGCTCGGTGCTGTCCGATCTTCAGCTCCCTGTATCCCTGCACCTGCTTCCTGTTTCCTGTTTCCTGTTGAACCTGATCTCCTGACCATCGGCCTGTCTTTGATTCCTCCTTGCTTGCTGCCTGCCACTGATCCCGGACTGTCCTGACTACGAATCTGCCTGCTCCTTTGTACAACGCTGCCTGCCTGTTGCCGACCTCTGCCTGTGACCCGACCTGCCTGCTCCACTATTGCTCTGCATCTGCTGCCTGTGCTTCAGTTACTGGAGATCTCCATAACCACCTTTACCGGGATCCTTCTGCAGCTAACCGCCAGGCTCTCATACCATTCTGTGCTCCCGTGCCTCCTGTCCATACTACCAGGGGCCGGGAACCAGATACGTAAGGGAGGCCTTCCCCTGCTACATCGGGCTCGCCTGTCTGCTACGTGGAAGTTTGACACATTACCTCAAAATGGGGAGGATGTCCCCATGTTGATGGGGACAAGGTTCTCATCCCCACAACCCTTGCCCGGTGGTTGTGGGGGTCTGCCCCCCCGTGTGAAATGATAATGGGATACAAATGTACCCCTACCATTTCACAAAAAAAGTGTCAAAAATGTTAAGAAGACAATAGCTGGTTTTTGACAATTCTTGAACTAAGTTGGTTACTTCAGTGAGGGTAAGGATGTAGTCTGATTTCCAGTTTCTAGTGATCAAGAGTTTGGTAGCTAGGAGAACATGTGTGATCATTGATCTCTGGTATGGTGGAAAATCGTCTATGTTTAGATTAAGAATGGCTAGCTGTGGGGTAATTGTTATCGAGAAACGGAGTATTTCACGGAGCATGGTTTCCACATTTTTTCATAGTTGTTTTACATGTGGGCATGACCAAAGAATGTGGAGGAGTGTGCCTGAGTGGCCATAGTTTCTCCAGCATTCCTGTGGGGTGTGTTTGTGGAATTTGGCCAGTCTGATCGGAGTTAGGTACCATCTCATTAAGGTTTTTTGTGTGAGTTCCCATAGGGAGGTGCAGTTTGTTGCTTTGTAAATAGATGTGATTGCTGTTTGCCATTGGGTGTCTGTGAATTGTGTTTGTAGGTCATTTTCCCAGTCAAGGAGGGGTTTGGATTTGATGAACATACTTTTTTCTTGTAGATGTGAGTATATAAGGGAGGTCCCCCTTGTGTTAGAGTGTTCTGTAAAGAAGTAGTTCCAAAGTTTTAGGGGCAGTGCTCCTTCTATAGATGCGTGTTTTTGACAATTCTTCATCCTTCTACATCCTTTAATAATGTCTTCTTCTTTCCTCGCTTCTTCTTCCATCTTCTTCTGGTCTTCCTTCGGTTTTCTTCTTCTTCCTCCATCTTGTTCTTCCCCCTGCTTCTTCCTCTATCCTCCTCTGCTTCTTCATCCGGTCTTCTCCTCCGGCATCTTCCTCCGGTCTTCTCCTCTGGCATCTTCCTCCGGCTTCTTCCCAGCTTCGACCTCCGGACGATCCGCCTCAATGAGAGGCTCCCGCAGTGTGACGCTACTGTTCTGTGACAGTTCTTATATAACTGAGGGCGGGTGACCCCCCCAGGTGACCCACCTGGTGACCCCGCCCCCCTCTGTCACACAGGGACTTCCCTATGGCTTTCCCCACGGTGTCAGAGGGGGCAGGGTCACGCGTTTACATAAGCCCTCTTTTTTATAAGAACTGTCACAGAACAGAAGCATCACACTGTGGGAGCCTCCCATTGAGGCGGATCATCCGGAGGTCGAAGCTGGGAAGAAGCTGGAGGAAGATGCCGGAGGAGAAGACCGCTGGAAGATGCCAGAGGAGAAGACCTAACCCCATTACCAATTCACACAGGGGGTGACCGGGATCTGGGGGTCCCCTTTTTAAAGGGGCACCCAGATTCTGATAAGCCCCCCCACCCACAGACCCCCACAACCACCGGGCAAGGGTTATGGGGATTAGGCCCTTGTCCCCATCAACATGGGGATATCCTCCCCATGTTGAGGGCATGTGGCCTGGTACGGTTCAGGAGGGGGGGGCTCTCTCGCCCCCCCTCTTTTCCTGTGACCTGCCAGGTTGCGTGCTCGGATAAGGGTCTGGTATGGATTTTTAGGGGGACCCCCACGCCATTTTTTAAAAAATTTTGGTGCGGGGTTCCTCTTAAAATCCATACCAGAACCTTCAGGCCTGGTATGGCTTTTGAGGGGGACCACCATGCCATTTTTTTTTAAATTTTGGCACGGGGTTCCCCTTAATATCCATACCAGACCTGAAGGGCCTGGTATGGAATTTGAGGGGACCCCCACGCACTTTTTTAAAACATTTTGGTTCAGGGTTTCCCTTAATATTCATACCAGACCCAAAGGGCCTGGTAATGGACTGTCGGGGAATCCTATGACGTTTTTTTCAATGACTTTTATGTGTATTGCAGAGACCCGACAATTCATTATAGCCACAAGTACTTTTGAATGACTTTTTTTCCTTTAGAAATGTAATTTTGCTCTCGGACTGTTGTAAACACGAGAAACAAGCGCCACTTTACAGGCATACTATAGACACCCCCCAGGTACGAAATTTAAAGGAATATTTCACTTTTATTGTTTCACTTTAAGCATTATTAAAATCACTGCTCCCGAAAAAACGTCAGTTTTTAAAACTTTTTTTTGCATTGATACATGCTCCTGGGGCAGGTCCCCGAACACTTTTTATGACAATAACTTGCATATAAGCCTTTAAAATTAGCACTTTTGATTATTCATGTTCGTGTCCCATAGACTTTAACGGTGTTCGCGTGTTCGAACAAATTTTTTGCCTGTTCGCATGTTCTGCTGTGAACCGAACAGGGAGGTGTTCGGCTCATCCCTACCAACGACTGACCAACAATTATCAAAGATCGAACTCGACAGCTTTGAAACACTCTAGCTATAATTTGTGCCCAGGCTTTTGCATTAAGGCTTGAACTTCAGAGATTATTGATTATTTCTAATAAAATGCTACAGAAGATGTGCTTAAATGTACATTGCAAGAAATTCATCACTAGAAGAGTAAGTTTCTTCTTCCACTTGTATGAGCTTTACTTCAGGAACCAGTGACTAATTTCTAGACAGAAAAAAAACTACAAGATGTATTTTATGTTCTTTTGGGAGCTCAATATTCTATGCATAGCACAATCAACTTATTCAAAAATAATCAGGACCTCATTTTGAGCTCAAAAGCTTCATATCAATTAAAAGTATCTAGAAAATAATTCAATAATAACTATGTCCAGTTTGTATTCAAATAAATTATTAAAGCTTTTCTGCATATGTATTAAGAGCTTCTTAAAAACTTCAGTAACCAAGGCCCTGGCCTTTAATCAGCTAGTATCATGTTATTTTCATACAAATTTCCATATATACTATATTGCCAAAAGTATTGTGACACCTGCCTTTACACGCCCATGAACTTTAATGGCATTCCAGTCTTATGACCTGTACACACGATCGCAGATTCCGACAACAAAATCCATAGTTTTTTTCCGACGGATGTTGGCTCAAACTTGTCTTGCATACACACGGCCACACAAATCTTGTCGGAAATTCCGAACGTCAAGAACGTGGTGACGTACAACACGTACGAAGAGCCAAGAAAAATTACGTTCAATAGCCAATGCGGCTCTTCTGCTTGATTCCGAGCACGCGTGGAATTTTGTGCGTCGGACTTGTGTACACACGATCGGAATTTCCGACAACAGATTTTGATCTGGATCTCAAATTTTGGTTGTTGGAAATTCCGACAGAAAATGTCTGATGGAGCCTACACATGGTCGGAATTTCCGACAACAAGTTCCCATCGAACATTTTCCGTTGGAAAATCCAACCGTGTGTACGCGGCATTAGTCCGTAGGGCTCAATATTGAGTTGGCCAACCCTTTGCAGCTATAACATCTAAAGCTCTTCTGCGAAGGATGTCCACAAGGTTTAGGAGTGTGTCTATGGGAATGTTTGACTATTCTTCCAGAAGCGCATTTGGGAGGTCAGTCACTGATGTTGGACGACAAGGCCTGGCTCATAGTCTCTGCTCTAGTTCATCCCAAAGGTGTTCTATCAGGTTGAGGTCAGGAGGCCAGGCCAGGCCAGGCCAGTCAAGTTTCACCACCCCAAACCTATTATTATCCGGTTTCAGAGGTTATACCGGATTGATGCCTGCACCTACAGGCATCATTGCGGTATGTTTGTTTTCAGCCAGCGATTCGCTAACATCCAGAAGTGTTTAGAGTGGCTAATTAGGCAATTAATCACTTTTGCAGGTGGCGGAAAGGGGTCACACCCATCTCCCTCCACGTCTCTCCCAGGCTCCCCGGTACGAACGCGGTGCCCGGGAGCAATGTGGCCGATGGCGATGGCTGCCTTGAACAGAAATAGAGGAACTGATGTTGTTCCTCTCTCTCTGTAACCCCCAGAAACTGGGAGCAATGAGTTATGTCGTCACTTACGGTTCTGCCTCTTTGTTTATGTCTAATCGGCTGCATGGGAAGCAAGAGGAGAGATTTGGAGATTTGTTGTTCATCCCTTGTGATAGCAATAAAGTTAATCCAAAAAAAGTGTAAAATTAAAAAAAAAATGTAAAAAAGAAAACAATAATAATAATAATAATAAAAATTGGACTAAATTTAGTTTTTTTTTTTAAAATTGCGTATGACAAAACCGCTGCGCCAATAACATTTGATCTAAAAAATTGCAACACCCACCATTTTATTCTACAGGGCCTCTGCTAAAAAAAATATAAAATGTTTGGGGGTTCTAAGTAATTTTCGAGCAAAAAATTTTTTACGTGTAGGAGCGAATTGTCAGAATTGGCCCAGATGGCAAGTCGTTATTATCAGGGATCTTTTTAATGTTAGTTTTTTGTTGATTTAGGCTCCATTCACATCTTGGCATCCCGGAACCGCTGCGATTCTGCCCATTATCCTGAATCATGGCAAATTGCGGGCTGTCCGTGTGATCCCCATAAGTTCCAAAGGCACCCCGATCGTTGCGTGATTTTGCTATCCCAACGCACCTTCAGTGTCATTTACAATTCTACCACCTCCTCTGCTCTTCCCTTCTTGGTCGGGGTCCCCCAAGGTTCTGCCCTTGGACCCCTCCTGTTTTCCACCTACACCTCTTCCCTGGGTCAGCTGATAGCCTCTCATGGCTTTCAATATAATTTCTGTGCTGATGACACCCAAATCTATCCCTCCACCCCTCAACTCACTCCATCAGTCTCCTCACGCATCACTAACTTACTAATAGACATATATGTCTGGATGTCGGACCACTTCCTCAAACTCAATTTGTCCCAAACCAAGCTCATAATATTTCCTTCCCCTGTCTTCTCTGTCAAGAGCTATGGCACAACCATCCACCCATCCCCACATGCCAGGGTGCTAGGTGTTATCCTGGACTCTGAACTCCCCTTTCGGCCCCACATCCAATCACTTTTCAAAGCTTGCCACCTCAACCTCCGCAACATCACCAAACTACGTCCCTTCCTAACCAATAAAACCACAAAGCTCCTGATTTACTCCTTGGTTATCTCTCGCCTCGACTACTGCAACTGCCTCCTCATTGGCTTAATTTTAAATAGACTATCCCCCCTTCAGTCCAACGTGAATGCTGCTACCAGACCCATCCACCTTACAAACATCATTATTCATTAAATGCCTACAGCCTGCATTCTAACCCCTACACACAATACAACCCCCCCCCCCCTTACCTTTTGGACGTTGCTTTATTTATTTTTTTATATATGATTAAAATAGGAATTTGTGATCCACTTATTAACCACCTAAAAGGGTCTTTGTATTTCCATCCAGACCCTGTTGGGTTTTTCCCTACTTAAGTAGAACTTGGCTATCCCCTGAAGCCCGCTGTCAGCTGACATCACAGAGCAGGTCCAGGCTGTGGAAAGATTGTGACAATATGATCGGTATCCGCCCACATGCCTGGACCGACCCCCAGCTCAGCCTCTCAGCAAGCCACTGAGAGCCTGAGCCAGCCGCCTCTGTCCCCTCCACAGTTCAGCGCTACAGTAAGCGTGGGGGGGGGGGCAGAGCAGTCAGAGCAGATAGGGGTGACTGACAGTCACCAGCTCTCTGTTTAAGGAGCTCTGAGAACCAAGCGATCGGCGGTGTTTGATTTCTCAGTTTTCAGTCTTAGAGCCGGTGGGGGACAGATGCACCATAGGTTCGATGCTGCATCCACCAAGGTAAGTATGATTCTTGAAAAAAAAATGATTCCCATACTTCTCTTTTAACACAGTCGACCTGTTTTTGTGCTAAACAGGTCGTTTTTATTGGTATACAAGCTTTTAATGAATAATGATGTCAATAAAGAATTGTTTTAAACTTTAGCGTTGTGCATTCACTTTTTTGGAATTATGCTTGACATTTCAAAGTCCTTTTTTCTCATTTTTTTTCTGCATAGATATATTTGTATGTGGCGTCATTTAAACAAACTGTGTTCTCAGTTTTCGTGTTTTTCTGTTCTCAATAATGTCAAACTATCCTGCACTGGCCAATTTTTACACATCTATATCTGAAGACTGAAAACACCAGCCTGTTCTTTGTGTATCAACATTTGGGCCTGTCCCTGCTGTTGCAAAACCGTTTTGCCATTGACAAATTTCTATCAAACTGTTGGCCAATGTCAATTCCCTTGTCAAAGCAGGCCTAGTACTGCTAAAACTAGCAGAAGAAGTGCATGCTTGTTAGGTAATGTGTAAGTGTAAGAATACTTCCAAGTAATATTACCTTTCAAAGGGATTACAGCACTTCCCCTGAAAATGCAGACATCCCAACCTGCAGAAACTCATTACAGGGAGGTGGCGCTTCGCGCCCGCAAACGCCCCCAGCCCCCCCCCCCCCCCCCCACACCCCTCGCGGCAAAATATTATTTAAGTCTTTTTTTCAATATTTTTTCGCAGTGCTACTGGGGAAGGGAGTGGGGGTGGGTGGTATGTGGACAGTGTCAGTAGTTTTTTTTATTTTTAATAATTGATTTTTTTACAATTTAATTTGTTTTTAATTTTTTTTTTCACAATGCTTTTTGGGGGGAGGGAGTTGGGGCAGTGGACAGTGTTGGTAGGGCAGGGGAGAGTGGTGTCAGTAGTTTTTTTATTTAATTTTTTTACACTTTTTCATTTTTTTAGAATTTTTTACATTTTTTTTTTACATTTTTTGGGGGGGCTTTGGTGAGATGTCAGGGGTCTAAACCCCTGACATCTCCCCTTTGAGACAGACAAAGGGACTGAGGACACACATTCCCTAGTCCCTTTCTCGGCACTAAAGATGAATGAACAGAAGACAGAGGCTCCTGTCCATTCATAAACTGAGCAGAGTAAACACAGTTTACTCTGCTCATTTATCACAGGAGCGATCTCGCTCGCTGTGTCCATTAACTAGTCCCCCCCGCAGCCGGTGAGAGAGGAGAGGAGGGGAGCCGGCTGCGGGGGACGAGGGGGGCCTGAGGAGAACAAGGGGGGTGCGGAGAAGGACATGGAGGGGGCCGGAGGAGAACAGGGGTGGAGAAGGACATGGAGGGGGCCGGAGGAGAACAGGGGTGGAGAAGGACATGGAGGGGGCCGGAGGAGAACAGGGGTGGAGAAGGACATGGAGGGGGCCGGAGGAGAACAGGGGTAGAGAAGGACATGGAGGGGGCTGGAGGAGAACAGGGGTAGAGAAGGACATGGAGGGGGCCGGAGGAGAAGGGGGGTAGAGAGGGACATGGAGGGGGCCGGAGGAGAACGGGGGTAGAGAAGAACATGGAGGGGACCGGAGGATAAGGGGGGTAGAGAAGAACATGGAGGGGACCGGAGGAGAAGGGGGGTAGAGAAGGACATGGAGGGGGCAGCTGGGGATGATCGGTGCGGCTGGAGGGACAGCTGTGATCACCGATCTCCCTATATAGCTTTTTAGCTGACAGCAGGAGGGAGAGAAGGAGAAGCGTCTGTCAGCTAAAAATCTATACAAAGGAGATCGGTGATCACAGCTGATCCCCGCCGCACCGATCATTCCTGGGAGATCGGGAGGCGCTTGCGGGTGTGCAGGAGCTGACGCAGAAATGCGGGAGTCTCCCGCACCTTCCGGGAGACTTGAGATGTCTGAAAATGTCTTCATTTGCTTTTGTCTATGGGACAGCATCGTCTTGGTGCAGGCATCATGCAGGGCCACCATCTATTTACTGGACTCGGACGGCCTGGATGACACAATCAGGGAAACCCTGGTACCTGTGCAGACCTTGTCTGCATTCAAAATGTCTTGTTGCAGCCTCTCACCCTGTGACTTACTAGAAAGTTACAATGTTTCAATCTTGTGGATGAGAAGACTGAGGAAATGCTGCCTGTAGCCGACTGATGACATAATCTCAGCCTGAGCAAAGTCACTTGACTGGAACTGATTGAGAGCTTTTTAATGATGAAAACTGGAACTTTTCTGAAAAATGATACTGTTGCTGTATATTCACGTATTATTATTATTATTATACAGGATTTATATAGCGCTGACAGTTTACACAGCACTTTACAACATTAGGGCAGACAGTACAGTTCCAATACAATTCAATACAGGGGGGAAAGCATGTACACTATATTGCCAAAAGTATTGGGTCTTAGTCCGTAGGTTTAAATATTGAGTTGGCCCAAAATTTGCAGCTATAACAGCTTCAACTCCTCTGGGAAGGCTGTCCACAAGGTTTAGGAGTGTGTCTATGGGAATGTTTGACCATTCTTCTAGAAGCGCATTTGTGAGGTCAGGCACTGATGTTTTAGACAAGAAGGCCTGGTTCGCACTCTGCACTCTAATTCATCCCAAAGGTGTTCTATCGGGTTGAGGTCAGGACTCTGTGCAGGCCAGTCAAGTTCCTCCACCCCACACTCACTCACCCATGTCTTTATGGACCTTGCTTTGTGCACTGGTGCGCAGTCATGTTGGAACAGGAAGGAGCCATCCCCAAACTGTTCCCACAAAGTCGAGAGCATGGAATTGTTCAAAATGTCTATGTATGCAGACGCCTTAAGAGTTCCCTTCACTGGAACTAAGTGGCCAAGCCCAACCCCTGATAAACAATCCCCCCCTCCACCAAATGATTTGGACCGGTGCACAAAGCAAGGTCCATAAAGACATGGATTAGTGAGAGTCCTGACCTCAACCCGATAGAACACATTTGGGATGAATTAGAGTGGAGACTGCGCGCCAGAGCTTCTGGTCCACATCAGTGCCTGGCCTCACAAATGTGCTTCTGGAAGAATGGTCAAACATTCCCATAGACACGCTCCTAAACCTTGTGGACGGCCTTCCCAGAAGAGTTGAAGCTGTTATATCTGCAAAGGGTGGGCCAACTTAATACTGAACCCTACGAACTAAGACTAGGATGCCATTAAAGTGTATGTGCGTGTAAAGGCAGGCGTCCCAATACTTTTGTTAATATAGCGCATAATATAACGCCAATAAAAGCGTTAGTTACCTTTATTTTGATAACGCTCTCCTCTGCTTTTTATCATTCTTTAAGATAAACATACCGTACTCCTCCTCCAAATGATGGCATAAAAAAAACAAATTGAAACCATAGTGCTTCACCTGAAAAATCTCTTTTATCCACTCAAATTTTGAATAGTCCACTCACATTCTCCAGTGCAAATACTGCATCAACATACAAAAGCCACAATGTATGCCCCTTAACCCAATAGGGAAAAGAAGCCTTGACAGCAGGGAGTATGGCTCTGTTACCGGGCGTGGGCAAGAATTCGACCTGGAAAATGATTGGTTGCTTTGTCACAGGGTGAGGGGGCAGGACCCGAAATCTATATAAACTCTACTCTGAGGTAAATTCATCAGTCAACAGCTGAAGGGCAGGGAAGAAGAGTTGCCTGCCCTCCCGTGCCATTTTTTTTCTTTCTTTTCAGGTCCGTTTCAATTTGGGGTTCAATGAGTGCTCACAGTGCAACTGTGACAGGCACTGGTTAAATGGTTAAATGTTTAATTTTTGAATATTGATAAAGTATGTTGGAAATTTAAATAAAGCTGTGGCCTTGCCCTTTCCAACTTAACCTGTGTCTTTCTTGGGCAAGATTATTAGTCAACATGTTTTTCTTATGGCTTTAAGCCTATGTTCCTCAGCAGTCATGTGTGAAACATATGTTGGCTTTCAGCTCTGGTTGGCTACAATGGACACTGCACTTCCAGGTTCTGCCATGTATAATGACATCATACATTAAGCCCCACCCCTATGTGTGTCATCACCAGTACGTGTGACTTCCTCAGGGGGTTCGTGATTGGATGACATCCTTCATCTATTTATACAGCCAGCAGCCAGCGCCATTTTGTTGGAGCGTACTATATCACCCTAAAGTGATACTATTGAGCGCCATTTTTTTTTTAGGTATTATGTGGCAGCAGCCATGGAAAAAAAGGAATGGAGGGGGGGCACTAGGGGTTCTACTTTGTTGTATTTTTATTATGTATTTGATATTACAGAGAATGCAAATGAATGAAGTAGGAACACCAATGGCGGGTGAGGACGCCAAAAAGGGTGAGAACAGAGTCGGGAGCTATGCGACAGAGATCTCACCATCGCAGTCAATAAGCCAAGGGGTGTCTGATTGCATCAGAAAAGACCAAAATAAGTATTTTGGATAGAATGCCCCTTTGAACTGTACCATGTTGTTTCCAAGTTATTCCAACCGCTTTGATATGTACGTGCTGTAACAGAGAAAATATAATAATTTTGGGTCAATTGTATTTTATATATTATGTATTTTATATATGTTATCTTATTTTGATTTCTTGAATCATAATGTTCTATGCTTATGTGAAACTGTGAATAGCTGATTGTTAAGGAGTGGATTGGGAAGCCGGCCCCTGCATCCTTAACAACCGATGAGTCAGCAGCTATCAGCAGGGGAAAAACAAAGATTTACCAGCAATAAAAGAATCGGGAAGAAAATGACGTGTGGTCTCCCCCAATCTATACCAGGCCCTTCGGGTCTGGTATAGATTTTGAGGGTAACCCCACCCCAAAATTTTTTTAAAAATGGCATGTAAAAATGGCAATAAAATAATCAGGAAGAAAACAGCATGGTGCCCCCTTCAAAATCCATAGCAGACCCTTATCTGAGCATGGAGCCCGGCAGGTCAGTAGAGGGGGGGACGAGTGAGTGCCCCCCTCCTGAACTATACCAGGCCACATGCCCTCAACATGGGGGGATGTTGATGAGGACAAGGCCTCTTCACCATAACCCTGGCTGGTGGTTGTGGGGATCTTCGGGTGGGGGGCTTATCTGAACTTGGAAGCTCCCTTTAAAAGAAGGCCCCCAGATCCGGCCCCTCCTCCCATGTGTATGAGTATGGGGTACATAGTACCCCTAGTCATTCACCAAAAAAAAAAAATGTAGTGTAAAAAATGACAGTAGGCAGTTTTTGACAAGTCCTTTATTGAAAAAACAAAAGGGCCTGGTATGGATTGGAGGGGGACCCTACGCCAATTTTTTCCCCATTTTTTTTTTTTTTTTTATTGCCGACAATTCTTTTTTTTACATTCAGCTGTCAGTGGGAAACCCCGCTGACAGCTGATGACTCATCGGTTTTTAAGGATGCAGCAGCCGACTTCCTGGCCCGCTTCATAACAGCCAGCTATTCACAGTTTGTTATAGAGAGAAAAAAAAAAAAGCAAGACACATGAAAACTGTATGCAAAGATGCAAAAAAAGCACAGGTTCAAAAACGCACCTCAATATGCGCCGAAAAAATGCATCAACCACAGCCACATAGATGTGAATCTAGGATTAAGTGACCAGCTAATTTACACATTAGTAGCTCTTCTAGGTTCAGAAAATAAATTAAACATTTTAATTAAGGGTCTAAAGGTCTCTGCCATTTTAACCTAAAGAGAAATGTTTCTTTTAACCTGAGAACATTAATCAAAGAAAATCACCTTTTTCCTCTAAGTATAATTTACAAATCTTACAACTGAATTGGCTTGCAGTCAAGCTGTATTCTTTGTGCTAATGCAGCTTTTTATTAGAGGCTGCCAGGTAAAAATTGTATCTATTTTTTATTACTGTAAAGTAGAACAAAGGTTGATTGAGCGTGAAGATATCTGACTGGGAGGCTCATATCAATTTAGGCTGGGTTCACACAATTGCAAACAATTCGCAATAGCAGGAGATTTTGACCGGCTCTCTATGGATCTGGTTCACATATCTCCACTGCGGCTCTGATGCGAATTTGCACAGGAGCCCTGTGCATCTTTTGGTCCATGTCAGGTCCGAATTCAGTTAAAAATATGGGCTGAAATTGGACCTGAAGCGATGAACCAGGATGCACCAGACCCCTGCTGGGAGCCGCATGCGGCGATGGTGTGAACCCAGCCTAATAGGGCGTACACACGGTCGGACTTTGTTCGGACATTCCGACAACAAAATCCTAGGATTTTTTCCGATGGATGTTGGCTCAAACTTGTCTTGCATACACACGGTCACACAAAGTTGTCGGAAAATCCGATCGTTCTGAACGCGGTGACGTAAAACACGTACGTCGGGACTATAAACGGGGCAGTGGCCAATAGCTTTCATCTCTTTATTTATTCTGAGCATGCGTGGCAATTTGTCCGTCGGATTTGTGTACACACGATCGGAATTTCCGACAACGGATTTTGTTGTCGGAAAATTTTATCTCCTGCTCTCCAACTTTGTGTGTCGGAAAATCCGATGGAAATCCTTCTCTCCCTCCTGCTGTCAGCTAAAAAGCTATATAGGGAGATCGGTGATCACAGTTGTCCCTCCAGCCGCACCGATCATCCCCAGCTGCCCCCTCCATGTTCTTCTCTACCCCCGTTCTCCTCCAGCCCCCTCCATGTCCTTCTCTACCCCCGTTCTCCTCCGGCCCCCTCCCCCTTCAAAATTTCCATCGGAAAATCCGACCGTGTGTACGGGGCATTAGAGTTACGCTTCAGTAGGAAAATATATGTCAAGACTATGGACATATGAGTACTAAGATACTACACAGAACAAATATATTTGTTTTGGGTCTTTTTTATAGTTATGAATGATGGTTGTTGTCTACAGTATTTTTAAAATACTGTTTTCCCTCTTTCCAAGGTCAATTTAAAAGAGTTTAGTTTTTTTGCGTAAGACAATATACAAAAAATTAGCTGTAAAATTAAAAGAAAGAGAGCCTTCTTTTCAGTACCAGTTACACTACAGCAGAGCGAGATTCAGACCTCATCTCAAGATGGCCGCGATGTGACGTCAGTACGCAGGATCTGTGTCGACAGGGCGTTGACTTCTTCAGTACATGCACAATCTCCGCCCCCCTAGACACGTGTTGACAGGGCATTGACATCTTCAGTACATGCGCAGGCTCCGCCCCTAGACACAGGGGCGTTGCTAGGTCTACAAAAGATCTGGGGCTAGAGCCCAAAGCAGCGTAGTAAAGAAAGTCATACGCTTGGGCGGGCATACACATGTATACACAGTAATGTACGTGTGTGTGTATATATATCCCCAGAGAGCCCCCCACTTTCATCAGGGTCCCCAGAGAGCCCCCCCCCTTACATCAGGGTCCCCAGAGAGCCTTCCCTTACATCAGGGTCCCCAGAGAGCCTCCCCTTACATCAGGGTCCCCAGAGAGCCCCCCCTTACATCAGGGTCCCCAGAGAGCCTCCTCCTTACATCAGAGTCCTCAGAGAGCCTTCCCCTTTCATCAGGGTACCCAGAGGGCCCCCCCGCTTACATCAGGGTTCCCAGAGAGCCCCCCTTACATTAGGGTCCCCAGATAGCCTCCCCTTAAATCTGGGTCCCTAGAGAGCATCTGCCTTAAAATCAGGGTCCCCAGAGAGCCTCTCCCTTGCATCAGGGTTCCCAGAGAGCCCCCCACCCCTTGGGGACCCCTGCAGATACTCGGGGCTATTGGCCCCAGATTCAGGGCTATAACCCCAAAAGCCACCCCCTAGCGACGCCCCTGCCTAGACACGTGTCGACAGGGCGTTAACTTCTTCAGTACGTGCGCAGGAAAGTAAAGTAATACCGCGCAGTGTCAAAAATAAATAGCTGCTACACTAAATGTGACAAACATCAGTACAAAGGGTGAGAAAACAATGTAGCGCTTAATAAAATGAATATACAAACATTATGTGCATTAGTATAAGAATAATGTATATAAAGTCCAACATATGAAGTGATATAGAAGTGAGTCTCTGGCCACATCAAACCAAATGAAAAAATATGGGAATAGTCCTCCGAAGGTGAGGGAAGATTCCTGAAGACGTGAAAACAATGATATATAACACCGACACTGATGAATCCCGAATGTGAAGACAAATGGGTACTCTTACCAGAATCGGTGGACCCGGATATCAGCGACACCGAATCATTAAAGCTTAGGACTTGAATCCATGGCACTCTCAGATGGAAGTAGAAGTGGCACTCTCAAATGGAAAGGAAGCTCAGAATTTTCTGAAGTAGTCTCCAGGGGATCCAGGTGACCCGACCGGACCAGGAAACAAGTAATCATACAGGAGCCTCAACGACAAGTCTCATCAGAAACGATAACAAGAGAAGAGAAGAGGGGCTCCAATAGTGCGATCAAAAAGGTAGGTTTTATTAAAACCACAATGACAAAAATAAAAATAATAAAATGTGATCACAATAGATAAAAAGCAATGTGGGGAGCAATAAGCGTAGCCCAACGCGTTTCATCCACATAAGACATCTACAGGGGCTTATAGCAGCTCCCCCACATTGCACAGTATATATATAAATATCAATACAAAATATATCCAATCAGTGTCAATCAATTAGACATACATGAATTATGGCTTGTTATTGGTGGGAAGGTGGCCAGCAATCCCCACCAAACCAAGCCTCATTTGGATTACCCAATAAAATTATAAAATAGTGAACCATCAACCAATGGCCAACTTAATACTTAAAAATATGTCAAAATGAAAGATAGCTCCAGCGCTGTGTGTACACCGTCAAAAAGCCCACTTAAATAACTTCACTTCCTTCTAACTAAAAGTGGGAGTGCACAACCCACATCGTGGCCAATAAAAAATTTGCAATGGTATCCAACAAGCATAAGGAAGAACATAACCTCTAAGTTTATGATTGATGTACATGAAGGGCATAGTCCTGTTAGCGCAGCCAATCATGCGCTGCGGCCAGAACATGGTGTCCGCAATGTAGCACCACGTCCAGCCACATAGTACGTCCAAGGCTTCCGTGGGAACCTCGGCGCCCGGGACGTAATGCGCTACCACATCTGCGCACGTCACGCCGTCATCTGTGTACAGCGGTCACATGACCACGGGACACGTGACAGAATCGATGACGTGGGAAGATGTGTGAGCGGCACTCCGTCACCTTGAGACGTAGACAACGGAGACGCCAGCCGGCATGTCAAGCGAGCGGAAATGCTTGACACGTACAATGTGGGGACACTAAGAAAAATATAATAAAAAACAGAAGTGCATGGTGACCATGAAAAATCAAAAGAAGGCGCCAATTGATATAAAGGCAGTGAATGTACTAAATGTAATGTAATGTATGGCTCAGCAGGGTGACTCATAAATACATCAATCAAATAAATGAATAAAATAAACAGTATATAAAATTAATATAGTGTTGACCCAATAAATAAAATTAATATAACGCTGACCCAAGTAACTAAGCAAACAAACCAAAAAAGAAGAGGTCCATCTACTTTAAAAAAATGAACTAATGAAAAAATAAAACAAAATGAACGGCCTGTGAATGAAAAATGATAATAAATCAAGAATTATTAATAAACTAGTTAATGTCCCACTCTATGTTCATACCATGAGGGGAAAAAGATCGTAACTCGTGTATCCAAAAAGTCTCGAATTTGGAGACCCCATGTAACCGGGACTCACCTCTTCAATTAGGGACAAATTTGTCGATAATCAGAAATTGAGTACCGGTGGGGTCTCGATTATGGTGTTTCAAATAATTTCTCGGGACACTGTGATTAGTTTTACCGGCTTTGATATTAGTCAAGTGCTCATTAGCACGGATGGAAAAAGTTCTAATCGTACGCCCAATGTACTGCTTTTTTACAGGAACAGGTTAGTAAGTACACAACATACTTAGTGGCACAGGTGGTAAAGTGTTTCCTGGGGTACACTCGTTGTGTAACTGAAGATTGAAATGTCTCCGTTTTCCGTCTGCCACTAATATTAGTAAGACAAACGTTACATTTCCTGCAAGGGAAATAGCCTTTACACTGTTGAAAAAAGGAAATGGTTTTAGGAGGGTGTATAACATTGGGAGCTACCTGTCCCTGAATAGACCTTGCTCCCCTGAAAATGACACCAGCTTGATCTGGAATAACTGGGCCTAAAAAACTGTCGTTTTGAAGAACTCCCCAGTGTCTCCTAATGATATTACGGATCTGTTTAGATTGTACCGAATGTGTAGTGAAAAAAGACCATTTAGATTTATCTGTAACGACTTTAGGGTGTATTTCAAACAGGGACTGTCTTTCAATGGAGGAAACCCGTTGTATTTCAACATCCAGCTCTGCGTAAGACAATATACATAAAATTAGCTGTAAAATTAAAAGAAAGAGAGCCGTCTTTTCAGTATCAGTTACACTACAGCAGAGCGAGATTCAGACCTCATCTCAAGATGGCGCGATGTGACGTCAGAACGCAGGCTCCGCCCGTAGACAAGTGTCGACAGGGCGTTGACTTCTTCAGTACATGCACAGGCTCCGCTTCCTAGACACGTGTTGACAGGGCATTGACTTCTGCGGTACATGCACAGGCTCCGCCCCCTAGACACGTGTCGACAGGGCGTTGACGACATGCGTCTAGGGGCGGGGCCTGTGTATTGACGTCACATCGTGGCCATCTTGAGACTTGGTTGTCTGAATGCTGTTTCAGCTAGCACAGCTCAATGTGCCATACTTGTGAGTGCACCTACCATTTTTTTATATGAATAAATTATCTTAGACGGAGAGCACTAGATTTTGCCTTCTTTTTTGCATAATACATCCTATTGGGTAAGGCATTCAGGGTTCTGTGGAACCCAAAGAAGGTGTCTGGAATAAAGGAGAAGTGTCTACACCACGCCAGTAATCTTCATTATCCCCAGAGGGGAACACTGCTGATTTAGACTCATATGTGAGGTAAGCAGCCTGTAATACTGGTGGAGGTGAGCGCAAGCATTTTTTTGAATATTTGCACCTTGGGTGAATTGATGTTTCTGGATCCACTTCAATCAGTCACCAGTTTATTTTTATGAACTTTGATTCACTTATATATGTTGTGGACTTATTTGCATATTATCTATTTATGTTTGCACTTATGAATTTATCACGTTTATATTTATTCAGTAGCGCAGCACTGTTTTTGTTATATTTTTGTAAATGGAGTGAAATCATTTTTAAGTGACAGCGGCTACCTTATTATTTATAATTTAGGTATATTTTTGTTTGATTGCGCTGATTGACTGATTTGCACACTATTTGATCCTGGCTATTTCTAGATGTACTCATTTTCTAAAAGGTATTGATAGATATGCAAAACTATCTTGAGAAAAATACAATATGTTTTGTATATTATTCTAATGTGATTTCTCTGTTATAGAAGGCAATCTTCTTTCTCTAATGTTTATGCACCCCTGAAGAAGAAAATCAATTTGAAACACGTTGGGTGTTCTCCATCTTCACCCTCTGTTTGGTGATTCCTTTTCTGAGTACATTGTATCTAGAAAATGACTACAGCCTCACACTGATCACAGCTGCTTGGTCTCAGTCGTTCCCTATCCATGCTGTTTCATGCTAACTTCAATGTAGACATGTGCAGTTCCTTTTGTTCCGAATTACAATTCGGACGAATTTTCGAATTTGTAAATTTGGATGTATCTGAATTTCCGAATTAGAATAGTACCGAATTTAAACAAATCCGAAATAACGGAAAAAAAAATTCGGACAAAATTCAAATTCGAAACGTTTTCGAATTCGAATAGTTTTCAAATTCGAAATGTTTTCGATTTCGAAAACTTTTCAAATTCAAATAGTTTTGCAATTTCCAAAGAGAATAAAATAAAATAAAGAAAAAAAAGAAATAAAATAGATTTTTAAAAAATATATAATTTTTTTCTATTCTATTCCTTTATTTTCTATTCTATTGTATTCTTTTTGGAAATTGGAAAATGTTTCAAATTCGAAAACTTTTCAAACCGATTCGAAAATGAATGAAACTAATTTAACTAAACAAATTTATGTACTGTAAATAACGAATCAAAACAAACTTTTTCGTTCTACACACATCTACTTCAATGTAAGTGCGCTGCTTATTTTAATAAAGAGTTTTTTTATTTGATTCTGACTTCAGTGCCCTGCTATTTGTTTTCTTCCACATAAACAGTAGCAATTATTTTTAATTTGCAAACACGAAAATCAGATATAGGAATTTGTGAGTCATATGGAATATTTTAGTTGAATACGTTTTGCTGGAGTTCTTCCCTAAACTCCTGGAGCTCACAGGGGATTATTAAAAACAAATCCATGTACTAATTACTTTTATCATCAGCTCCATCCTTGGTAATGGGTTCTGGGTAAACTTGCAGCCTCAGGTTCTTCAATGAATCAGGCATGGAAACATCTTGAAACTACAGATATGACTGAGCTTAATTACTGCTATACTGCTGAATATTTACAATTTATTCCTTAATTATGTCAAGTTTTGCTCAAGTAGGCCTTGACTGACGGTGGGGTTCCAGCTATGAGAAAAAAAAAATCAATCAGAATTTGGCATAATAAATTCCAAAAGGTAGAATATAATAATAGAATTAAAGGAAATCTGGCAAGTGTAAAAGTATCTAATGTTGGCCTCTCATTCTGAAAATGCTAGTTCCCTGGCTTTCATTTCGGTTGAATGTTATCAGTACTTTCTGAATTACGGAGTAATAATTCTGCTCAAGAGCTTCAACTAGTCTCACTATCCTGAATAATTCTCAGACTTGTTATGGGTAAGTGTCTCAGACAGTGCTGGCCAAGAGACAGCCAGACAATTAGTTTCTTCACAAGCCAAAAAGGGCAACCTCTGTTTTTCAATCAGTACAAAATTCCTTAAAGGGTTAGTTCACCTTTAAAAAAATACAGCCTATGCAGGTAATGTGTGCCTGTAGATAAAAAAAATAAACTGTGTAGCTTTGACTAAAGTTAAATAATGAATGCTCCTTGAACCCCTTAGGGCAGGCTGTGGGCAATGGTGGCCCTCCAGCTGTTGCAAAACTACAAGCCCTGGGAGTAACTGTTAGTCTTCCCATCATGCCGCTGCCTCTGGAAGTATTGCTTGTAATTATAATCTCGCAGTTCCTCATTGGAACATGTAGTTTCACAACTGTTGGAGGACCACTGTTGCCCACCCCTGCCTTAGGGAGAGGGAGCCTTGACTAATGGAAGCATGACAAGTGGGCACTGACCTAGCGCATGGAGGTTAAGTGGCTCCATCAGGGAGAATCAGTTCTTCAGAGGAGTTACATGCCTGCTCTGTAATAATTAGTTACAGCTTTATTGGTAGTTGGACCTTGCCAGCAATTAACATTGCTTTAAAGAGTTATGCCCTCAAGTTGAATTTTGGGTCAGTCTTATGCCTGGCACAGAGGGTAAGGACAGGTCTCTTAGACTATTTTTTTGGGAGCAGTAATTTTAATAATGCTTAAAGTAAAACAATAAAAATAAAATATTCCTTTAAATATCGTGCCCGGGGGGTGCCTATAGTATGCCTGTAAAGTGGCGCATGTTTCCCGTGATTAGAACAGTAAAACAGCAAAATTACATTTCTAAAGGAAAAAAGTAATTTAAATCTGATTGTGGCTGTAATGAATTGTCGCGTCTCGGCAATATAGATAAAAGTCATTGAAAAAAACGGCATGGGTCCCCCCCCAGTCCATTACCTGGCCCTTTGGGTCTGGTATGAAAATTAACGGGAACCCCGAACCAAAAATATTTAAAAAAAATGCGTGGGGGTCCCCCCCAAATCCATACCAGGCCCTTCAGGTCTGATATGGAAATTAAGGGGAACCCTGCGCCAAATTTAAAAAATAAAATGGCATAGGGGTCCCCCCCAAATCCATACCAGACCTGAGGGTCTGGTATGGATTTTAAGGGGAACCCTGCACCAAAATTTTTTTAAAAATGGCATAGCGGTCCCTCCAAAATCCATACCGGACCCTTATCTGAGCACGCAACCTGGCAGGCCGCAGGAAAAGAGGGGGGGCGAGAGGGCACCCCCCCTCCTGAACCGTACGAGGCCACATGCCCTCAACATAGGGAGGGTGCTTTGGAGTAGCCCCCCAAAGCACCTTGTTCCCATGTCGATATCATTTTTGGGCAAGGTATGGTTTAGTTGGTCATGACTGAGCCTTTGCTTCTCAGCAGTCATGCATTTGCTATAGATGTAGGCCATTTACAAGACCATTTGCCTTGTTTCCAGGACATTGTTAAGACACTCACAGCCAATTCAAACCACTTCACATGCACTCTCTCCTTTGTTGCAGTAGCTCTGAGCTCAGAGATGCTATGACAGAGGTGAGTCCATATCCTCACCCTCATATAACCACTTCCAGTACAAATCCCCCTTCTCAGCACAAACCCTTGCCTAAACCTCCCCTTTTCCAGCACAAATCCCCCCTCTCATTACAAATCCTCTCCCATCTCCCCCTCCCAGCATAAATCCTCACTTTCAGAAAAAATCCTCCCTCATCTCAAACCCTTGCCTCCTTCTCTCCCTTCCCAGTACAATCCCCCCCCCCCTCCAACTATGTCTCCTGTTCTGTAAGAGCAGCCTGCTCTGCTGGGACTTGTAGTGTCCTAGACTACAGGGGACTGAAAAATGGCAGCCCACTCTGCTGGGACTTGTAGTGCCCTCTGCTGGGGGGCTGAGATGTGGCAGCCTCCTATGCTGGGACTTGTAGTGTCCTAGACTACAGGGGACTAAAAAATGGTAGCCCACTCTGCTGTGACTTGTAGTGCCCTCTGCGGGGGGGCTGAGATGTGGCAGCCTCCTATGCTGGGACTTGTAGTGCCCTCTGCGGGGGGTTGAGATATGGCAGCCTCCTATGCTGGGACTTGTAGTGCCCTCTGTGGGGGGCTGAGATATGGCAGCCTCCTATGCTGGGACTTGTAGTGCCCTAGACTAGAGGGGACTGAAGAATGGCAGCCCACTCTGCTGGGACTTGTAGTGCCCTCTGTGGGGACTGAGGATTCCTCAGCCCCCCCAAAGTATAAGGCACTACAAGTCCCAGCATAGGAGGCTGCCATATCTCAGCCCCCCACAGAGTGCACTTACAAGTCCCAGCATAGGAGGCTGCCATATCTCAGCCCACCACAGAGGGCACTGCAAGTCCCAGCAGAGCAGACTGCCACCAGTCCTCCAAACATAGCATGAGGATACTGCACATCCTTCCACCACCTGACACTCACTCCTTGGCTGCCATACACTCCTCCACACTCTCCCCTTACAATGGTGTCCTACCTGAGTCTGGGCAGCATGTCGCGCTGCATGGTGAAGCAGTGGGTGGAATTTCCCGATGTCTGAAGACAAGTCCCCGCTCCCAGACCCCGGCGCAGCACACAAGGCTGCAAATCACTCCGCCACTGGTCAGGCACCTCAATGGCTGTGGACAGCGGATGCGGCGGCTGACGCTGCGTGTGTGCACACGGGAGGCTGTATCTGAGCGGGAAGAGGCCATGGGAGCCGTGACTCAGGAGGATGGGTTGGGGGGATGTTTTTGTGCGGGGGGTTGCTTTTTTTGCCGCCCTCTGCAAAGTGCCACCCTAGGCCTAGGCCTTGTCGGCCTAGGCCAAGACACAGCACTGCATCACTTCTGCCTCTCGGGCATAAAGGATTTTTTTTTATTCCTTAAAATTTTTTTGTTTTTGTTTCTGGGCTTTTAACCACTTGCTTACTGGGCACTTAAACTCCCCTCCTGCCCAGACCAATTTTCAGCTTTCAGCGCTGTCGCACTTTGAATGACAATTGCGCGGTCATACAACACTGACATTTTTATCATTTTTTTCCCACAAATAGAGCTTTCTTTTGGTGGTATTTAATCACAGCTGGGATTTTTATTTTTTGCTAAACAAACAAAAAAAGATGGAAAATTTTGAAAAAAAAAAATCATGTTTCATAGTTTGTTATAAAATTTTGCAAACAGGTAATTTTTCTTCTTCATTGATATGCGCTGATGAGGCGGCACTGGTGGGCACTGATAGGCTGCGCTGATGGGCACGGATAGGCACAGTTAAGGTGGCACTGATAGGCACAGTTAAGGCGGCACTGATAGGCACAGTTAAGGCGGCACTGATAGGCACAGTTAAGGCAGCACTGATGGGGATAGATAAGGCGGTACTGATGGGCACAGATAAGGCGGCACTGATGGCCACTGATGGGCGCTAATGGGTGGCACTGATGGGTGGCACGGATGGGTGGCACAGATAGGTGGCACAGATAGGTGGCACTGATGGGCACTGACAGGTAACACTGATGGGGGGCACTGATGGCGGGCACTGATGGGTGGCACTGATGGGCAGTGATGGGCAGCACTGATGGGCACTTATGGGCAATGGTAGGTGACACTGATGGGCACTGATAGGTGGCACTGATGTGCAGCACTGTTGTTGTGGCACTAATGTGGGTGCTGATGGGTGGCACTGTGGGCGCTGATGGGTGGCACTGTGGGCACTGATGGGTGGCACTGTGGGCACTGATGGGCGATGCTGGTGTGCACTGGTAGGCAGCACTGCTGCCTATTGCTGTGTCACTGGCAGGGGGCACAGATGATCGCCGTGATCGGGACTGATGTCCCTCTCACGGCCGCCGGTGATCGGCTTTTTTTTTCCTCCTCACGCTGTCAGCGCGAGGAGAAAAAATAGCCAATTACCGGCTCTGTTTACATCACATGATCAGTTGTCATTGGCTGACAGCTGATCATGTGGTAAGGAGTCAGGACTGACCGCTTACTCTGATCTGTGATCAGGCAAGTCTTTTAGACTCGCTGATCACTGAGCGCGCCGCTATTGACGTCGTCCAGGCAATGTAGGTCCGTGCTGTTGCCGTCATTTGGCAATAGCGCGGATCTGAAGAGGTAAATGAGAGATCTGGGGTCTTTTTGACATAAGGAATAATGAATGAAACAAAAAAATCTGAACTAAGAAGGTTACGAATACAACCAATGTCCGAATAGATGAATGGTCCAAGTTCGAAGTAATGAATGCCGCATCTAAACGAATGGAACAAAACTAATATGAATGCATCCGAAGTTACGAATGCCTATCATAATGAATGATCCGATAAAGCGAAAAAAAAACAAAAAACAAATTTAAATGAAAATGAAAGGAAACACATTTTTCGGCAGTGCACAAGTCTAGTTAGAGCTGCACTTCATTCCCCTGATGGTCTGGCCACTAGAGATGAAAAATGGAGAGCAGGAGTTGGCAGCGAAATCGTTAAAACTACAGTAATTGATTCACCTGCAGTGAATATTTGGTGAATGTCACATTCAGTGCTTTATAAATATGCCCCTGAGTCTCTTCTACTATGAATGCATATCTGCTAGCATTTTAAGAATAATGAAAGACAAATATTTTCCTGACATCACGGTTCCCCTATCCTCATGTCACCGTACTCCTCCTCTATACTTTACCAACGTGTCAAGTCAAATCGATCTTTGTTGTACGTTTATAGCAATGAATAATAGATATGCTTTTTGCTTGGAATACCTCCAGAAAGAATTTCTTTGAAGAAAACTGTACAGAGGAAAGACAAGATAAAGGAAAATTCATAGTTTTATGTATAAGGCTAATTTTAATCTCTTGCTATTGAGAAGTTTAACCACTTGCTGACCCTGGCTTTTCTGACATTTGTTGTTTACAAGTAATAATCAGTATTTTGTGCTAGAAAATCACTTAGAACCCCCAAACATTATATATATTTTTTTTTAGCAGAGACCCTAGGGCAGTGATGGTGAACCTTGACACCCCAGATGTTTTGAAACTATATTTCCCATGATGCTCATGCACTCTGCAGTGTAGTTGAGCATCATGGGAAATTTTGTTCAAAAACATCTGGAGTGCCAAGGTTCACCATCACTACCCTAGAGAATAAAATGGCGGTCATTGCAATCATTTATGTTACACTGTATTTGCGCAGCTGTCTTTCAAATGCAATACTTTTGGACAAAATACACTTTAACCATTTCAATACAGGGTACTCCCCCCCCCCCCCTTCCTGCCCAGGCCAATTTTCAGCTTTCAGAGCTGTCACACTTTGAATGACAATTGCGGGGTCATACAACACTGTACAGAAACAAATTTTTTATCATTTTCTTCCCACAAATAGAGCTTTCCTTTGTTGGTATTTGATCACCACTGGGGTTTTTATTTTTTGCTAAACAAATTAAAAAAGACTGACATTTTTGAAAAAATAATACTTTTTTCCTTGTTTCTGTTACAAAATTTAGTTTTCTTTTGTCACTGACGAGCATTGATGAGGCTGCCCTGATGGGCACTGATGAGGAGGCACTAATATGCAGCACTGATAGGTGGCACTGATATGCAGCACTGATGGGCACTGATAGGCAGCACTAATGGGCACTGATAGGTGGCAATGATGGGCACTGATTGATAGGCAGCAATGATGGGCACTGATGGGTGGCACTGATGGGCACTAATAGGTGGCACTGATGGGCACTGATAGGCGGCAATGATATGCAGCACTGATGGGCACTGATAGGGGGCAATGATGAGCACTGATAGGAAGCAATGATGGGCACTGATAGTCATCACTGATGGGTGGCACTGATGGGCACTAAAAGATGGCACTGATAGGCAGCACTGATGAGGAGTCACTGACAGTCATTACTGATGGGCACTGACAGGCATTACTGATGGGCACTGATTGGCATTTTGATGGCACTGATAGGCATCTGATGGGCACTGATTAGCATCTGTGGTGGGCTTTTCTGATGGGGGCTGCACTGATAATCAATGCACTGATTATCAGCGCAGCCCCCCCTGTCAGGAGAGCTGCCGATCGGCTCTCCCTATCAGCGTGAACCGAGAAAAGCCGTTTACCGGCACTTCCTGGTTACAGCTGATCACGTGGTTAAGAGCCTACATCATAGGCTCTTTACCAAGATCGGAGACAGCACCACCAATTGCTGCGCTGCGTGCCCACGGGGGCACACACGATCGGCTTATCCTGCTGAACGTCATATGACACCCAGTCAGGATAACAGAGCCACCTTGCCGACGTCATTCCGCAATAGGCCAGTAGGGAAGTGATTATTGAATTTAAAAAAAAAAAACAGAACATTAAAGTTAGCCCAATTTTTTTGTATAATGTGAAAGATGATGTTACGCTGTAAATAGATATCGAACATGTCATGCTTTAAAATTGCGCACGCCCCGCTTGTGGAATGGTGACAAACTATGTTACTTAGGAATCTTCATAGGCAACGCTTTGAACATGTTTGCAGGTTACCTGTTTAGAGTTACAGAGGAGGCTTAGTGCTAGAATTATTGCTCTTGCTCTAACGATCGCAGCACTACCTCATGTATTGGCGTGAGGCGCTGCAATTAATTTAGGTGGTCTCAGACAGCTACCAGCATATGTATTTAACCACTTGCTTACTGGGCACTTAAACCCCTCTCCTGTCCAGACCAATTTTCAGCTTTTAGCGCTGTCGCATTTTGAATGACAATTACGTGGTCATACAACACTGTACTCAAATGAAATTTTTATCATTTTTTTCCCCACAAATAGAGCTTCCTTTTGCTGGTATTTAATCACCTCTGCGGTTATTTTTTGTTAAAAAAATTGAAAAAGACCGAATTAAAAAAAAAACATTTATATATTTTTTATATTTTGTTATAAAATTTTGCAAACAGGTAATTTTGCTCCTTCATTGATGTATGCTGATGAGGCGGCACTGATGGGCACCGATAGGTGGCAGTGATGGACACTGATGGGTGGCAATAATGGGCACAGTTTGCTTACACTGATGGCAGCACTGCTAGGTGGCACTGATTGGCACTTCTGGTGGGCATTGATAGGTGGCACTTGTGGGCATTGAAAACTGGGTCATTGGGTGACAGCTGATCACATTGTAAGGGGCCAGGATCGGCCCCTTACTCGGATCTGTGATCACCTGAGTCTCCGTGACTCGGTGATCACAGCGTGCGCACGGTGCGCGTGCATAGGGTTAGGACGACCCATGACGGCCTCCCGGAAATTGAGGTCCGCGCTGTGGCCATCATTCGGCTATGGCCTGAACCTCAAGTGGTTAAAGTGGTTAAAGAACAAAAATGCATTCATTATTTCTTTTATAATCAGCGATAACGAAAGAATGAAAATACGAAAAACAAAATGATCTGAATGTAATCGATTCGTTAAACTCATAGGTTGAATCTTTTTTCGTTCTTTCGTATTTTTATCCTTTCTGACAATTCGTTTTCGTACGCATTCGTCTTTCGTTCATTTGGATGTTTTCCGAATGATCGAATATGCCGAATTTAGGGGATGATTTACGAAAGCCGTCCCCCATCGGTAGAGACACACAGAGAGGCCCAACGCACATTTCAATATTTAGGAAATGGTGCGTCGTTAACAGAGCACGAATCCCCCATTTACTATAGTGATCTCAGTGCATGGGAGAATGCAATCTGTGCGCCACTAAGGACTTGACGCACGACATCTCCAAATCAATATGACAGAAGATGGAGGTGCCAATTTTATGGGGTGATGTGAGGAAGTTTAGTAACAACTGCCCAAGTAACAAATATGCCCAAAATAGAATGTCAAAGTAACTTTTTCAGAGAAAGCCTGCTGTGCCCGCAAGTACGTTTAGAACTGCGTGAGATCAAAGTAAGCAGTGTGCAAGCGGCTCTTGTGCTCCTTCACATGAGTTTGTTCACTGCATGGCCAAAATCTTAGCAAATGTTAAGCAAATTACATGCAATTGCATGGGTTGAACGCGCACGCCTCTAGTCTTGACAATTTTTTTTTACGCTGGTTCACGTTTATGTATTTTTTAAGGAGATTTGCACACAGGTCATGTTAGCATGCTATGTTGCCAACATGTGACATGCACCTTGTTAAAATTATACAAAAAGACTCTCGCTCCTCTAGCTCCTCTTAAAAGAGCATTTAAACTTCCCCCTCCAATGTATATGATTTCCTTGGGCTAGTTTTTGCTTTTAAAGGGGAACTCCATACTCCATTCTCCAATGCTCTTGTCTCCCCCCTCTAACCCCTTGGATTTCTATGGGCTAACTTTTGCTTCTAAAGGGGAACTCCACACTCCATTCTCCAATCTCCAAAGGCTGTGAGCTGCCTTAACCAATCCAAACCACAACCTTTTTCAGAGCATATAACAGGGCCAGCTAGGAAAGGGGCGAGAAGAGCGATCGCTCAACCCCCTCCTGAACCATACAAGGCCACATGCACTCAACATAGCTGGCTGCCTTTGGGGCATGTTGGGCTCAGCCCAATACCAACCACAAACCACCTTGTACCCACTAGATTAAAGGGATTTTCCACATTCCATAAAGCCCCCTGTCTGCAGCCCCCCTCAACCCCAGCCTAGGGTTGTCTGGAAGAGGCCCTTGTCCCCCTGAATATGGGAAAAAGGTGGTTGACTTTTGGGGTGCCCAAGCCCCTTCTGCCCCCAAGCATCCACCTTTCATGGGCTGGCTTGCTCTGTGTTTGGCTAGGGATTTGTTAGTGTGTGTAAGGGGCACGATATTTTTTTAGTTTGGGGTGGTATTTTTCACGTGGGGGTTCTCATTTTAAGCCTTAACAGACCCAAATGGCCTTGTATGTATTGGGGGTGGCAAGCTATTATTTTTTTTTTGTGGGTTAAAATCTTGCAGCTGCAATGTAAATGTGTAAGTTTTCATTAAAACTGTACATCTTTGAAGCAGCATTTTGCAGATGCACCAATTTACATGCAGGGTAACCCCCCACCCAAGTTACTAGCTTTTAAGCAATTTTGCATTTTTAAAGGCAATTCTCCTTGCTTAGTTTTTGGGGTTGTCCAAATTGGTAACATTGATATATTCCCTCAGAGTGGGACCTGGTCCCCCATACCCATTTTAAGCCCAATAACTAGAAGATAAGCCAGCCAAGTGGGGACTAGAAAAATTAACAAGTCAGTTCCCATAAACTGCAATGGTATTTGTTGTATAACTTTTGCGCATGTTAGGCTCTTTGTTTGCTCCCTGGACCGGGGGTTGTTTGTCCCATCTGTAATTTTGTAGCATGCTGGATGATGTGCTTCATTTTGGACAGGGGGTGGCTTATTTTGTGCTAGCTGCATTTGGGTTGTTCTGGGCATGCTCAGGGACTTTGGGTTTTTTTGTGCTTTTTGTGTGTGAACAGCACTTGGATTTTTCTGGGCATGCTCAGAGAGTGTGTTTTATGGGTTAGTAATTTAAAGACATCTTTAACAGGTGTACCCACTTTGAAGTTCTGTCTCTACACTGGGTGTATTTGCATTTTGTGTGTTTCATGGACTGTGCATGTGTTTTCAATTGCCTCGTTAACACACACACCCACCCACCATCAAGCAGTTTCTTGTGTCCACCAGCAGAGAGAAGTTGGGTAGATGCCACACTCCCAATTCTGGAGGCAAAATAATGGTCTAACACAGGGGTCTTCAAACTAGGGCCCTCCAGTTGTTCAAGAACTACAATTCTCATCATGCCTAGTCATGTCTGTGAATGTCAAAGTTTTACAATGCCTCATGGGATGTGTAGTTACGCAATAGCTGGAGAGCTGTAGATTGAAGATTCCTGATCACTCTAGCACAGTGGTTCTCAACCCTGTCCTCAAGTACCCCCAACAGGCCATGTTTTGGGGATTTCTCCTAGACAAAATAGCTGTCCAAAATACCAAGCCATTGACTCTGATTTAAAGCACCCATGCAAGATAAAGGAAAGCTTTCAAACATGGCCTGTTGGGGGTACTAGAGGACAGGGTTGAGAACCACTGCTCTAGCATGTCTTGAAAAAAGGTGTTTTTTCATGTTCCTTGTATAATGCCCAAGAAATATCGTTTGGTAAATACAAGTGGGTCATGGCACATCTACATTCCAAATTTGGCACTTAAGATGGTCATGCACTATGCAATCTGATTTGCCAATCTCTGTACAACTCGATATTTAGGCAAAATAGGTAATAGGAAGAAGCACTTGAACAATTAATTCAAATTATATGAAATCAAACAGGCTCTTGCACTAAATCTAATTCAGTTAAGATCTAACTGATTGCAGTGTATGGTCACCTTTAAAGACCAAGATCTAAAAATATTAATTTATTGGGTTTAGAAACTCTTCTCTGTTCTTTGTAATGTATTGAAAGATTTGGGTAAAAAAAAAAAAAAAACACATTTCAAAGAAATATTAGAAGTGATAGGAATAAGATTAGCATCAAAAGGGTTAATTAACTGAGAACATCTACTAATTGCCTAACAAGACACATCCAATGAAATGAAATTAACCAATTGTATTGGGCGTGCGCTATTATCTAAGAGAAAACCGCAGTTACTTTAGTGACAGTTTTCATATGCGGGTATTTATTATCGCTACTTGCGCTTCAATGTGTGCCGGTTCGCACATTCGATTAATGACTTTTCTGGCACACCAATTAATGTATGAACTGGTGCAGTGCCTTCTTCTTAGTAAATCACCCCTTTAGTCCGAAAATAAATCCGCAACGAAACGTATTGCACATGTCTAGCCTTAATGACACTAATCTGGCTGTAGTTCCTTCAAGAACTACCTGCGCCTATTTTAGGCATTTGCGCCAGTTTCAGAAACATTAAAGTCATGTTGGGCAAATTCAGGTAGCTCTTACTATCGCCACTTTAAGAATCTGTCACCATGACAGCAAGAAATTTTTAAGGAATTACCGCCAGATTAGGAAACCGAGCTGGCGTACAGATCAGTACTCAAAGCCAGTGGCGGCCCGTCCATAAGGGGACGCAGGGACGCCGCCCCCCTAATCCATGCGTTCGGCCCCTAATCTACATGCAGGGTGCCAGGCACGGGGGTTTTTTTTTTTTGGAAGCACGTGATTAGAGCCAGAGGGCACTGCGCCCTGAGCCCACCCAGTTGCGTGCCAAAAGCAAATTGTCCTGAGACCCGATTGGCCGAGAGGAAAAGCGATCGTATTGGCCGCAGAGGAGGAGATGCAGGGGAAGCCGCCGTGAAGCCAAGGAGGAGGAGACACAGGGAGAAGCCAACAAGGAGGAAGTGCTGCCCACGACCTAGATGGGTTAAGTGCACAGCTGGGGGGGGGGGTTACTGAAAGCGGCCAGTGCTGGTATTGCCCAGGACATTACCCATATTTGAGAAATGACTTGTATGGACTAGTACATTTTTTTTTTTATAATTCTTTATTTAGTGTTACATTACAGACTGTACAGATATAGACAGTGACCAAGAAAGGTATAAAATTGTGAATCATAAAGGCACATGACAGTTCTGTATAATGCAACAAGAGCTTTGCAGGGTCCCACATAAATATAGCTTGTCAAAAATACAAAACTAGCTGATGAATTCAATACAGCAATAAAGTTCCACACCCTTTAAAAAAAGCCGCTGGTGAATGTTGGTCATATTTCCTTCTTAGAGCACACACAGTCAGGCACACAGCATTTTCTTAATTTTTCCCACTGCCTCAAAAAACTGTCATGGGGTTCTTTTTTGGTGATTTTATTGGGAACAATGAACTGGGATAGGGACGGGGGATCACGAGATACCTAAAAACTGTACAACTGAATGAATTGAGGTCTACTCAACTTCTGGCTGCTCTACACAGTACAAAGTTGCTGTCGGCATTGCACACACTGTTGGTTGCACTGTACCAGGTTGCTGGCTGCACTGCACATACTGTTGGTTGCACTGTACCAGGTTGCTGGCAGCACTGTACACACTGTTGTCTGTGCTGTATGATATGAGGTTGAATGTCCCACAGGATTTTTATGCTGCTGGTGACCTGTACTCCTTCCAGAGGTAAAAGCTACACACCGTCACTTTCCTTCAGCATTGGGGAGGGGACCATCTACTCACTTAGCCACAGATTTATCGGTTTCCTCATGCCTATATCCACCAGGTTCTTCTTAGTGAGGGAGATGTAGACTTAGACCACCATAGGGAAGCTGGACTTTCTCATACCCCAACTTCTTCCTGGCTCTCTCTAGTAAGCTTCGTTCAGACCCAACTTAATCCCTGGACAGGGATCTGTGAATAGGCCTCCCAGCTAAGCCTAGCTGGGACTTTGGAGTCTTCCTCGAGGCATCCTATAGGATCCTGCCCCAGGGGACAGAACCCCTACACAGGGTTCTCCTCCTGCAGGACTGGACCCAGGACCACTGCACTGCTGCTCAGGCCTCAAACTATTTATGAGCTCTTTCTCCACCTTCTGAGCACACCTTCCCAGGGGTTGGCTGGAGTCCCATAAATATTCAGGATGCCTGTTCTGTCCTCCCTCCCACTATACTTGTAGAATCCTCTAGAAGACAGGGGGAAGTAACAGAACATCAGCCTGTGAAACACTGAACAGCCATAGATAATCACCCCCTGCTCCACAGATTACAGGGGAGCCAAACTAAATGTAAATAGCAGCCTACTCTAAAATAGGAGGGTGCTACATCAGGAAACAACAAATAAACATACAAACAGCAGCTCCGTGCAGTTTTCCCAGACTGAGAAAGGGTCCAGTCAGAAAGAGAAGAGGGCGCTGCCAAAAAGGTATAGGGATGATTTTAACAGTAACTAAAATGATGTAAGCAAGTTATTAGTGTATGAGCTAAATTAACAAAGGTGAGCATCTTGCTAAGGATTGGGTGAAAAGGAAAGAAGGTAAGTTTCTGATAGGATTCCAGTGGGAGCATACAGTAGGTCCCTCCCCGGAAGGAAGGGGCGGGGAGTGGGAAGGGAAAGCAGGGATAGGAGAAGGGATCGGTAATTAATAACAAATACCCATCATTTTAAAATTTTGACTTTGTCACAATTGTAAAACTGTACGATATGTACGTGTGTATGTATGTGGAGATTGGGGGGGGGGGGGGATATTTTTATTTTTTATTTTAATGGTATGTTTTATTGTATTTATTTTTATTTATTTTACTTAAAGCAATATTAAAGGCAATTTTTTTTCTTTAGTAAAAAAAAAAACAAACATGTTTAGTTATCTGCTGTGTGCAACAATATTGCAAAGAGCGGTCCTTTACTTCTGTTTTGGTATTCCCCTTGCTGCTCCTCCTTGCTGCAGATGACCCCTCAGAAAGCCATGTGCTAAGAGGGTCAACAGCGCAGGCCTATGGCTGTCGCTGCTCTCAGTGTCTTCTGTAAGATCAGGAAGAGGGAGCAGCGCTGCTACAGCTTGGTATGGTAGAGGAGTCAGGTAAGTGTTTATGGATAGGAAGGGGAGGCACAACAAATAGTGGGACTTTTTCTACCTTAATGCAGGGAATACATTGTGGTGTCCTCAATCTCCTTCTCCCTTGTTGCCTGACATTTGCTACCTCCCATCCTTTTACAATGCTGCTCAGCCTCCCATAGTGCCCCCCAGCCTGCTGCTGCAGAGCCTCTAGAACTGCATCGTGTCCTCAACCTCCAACAATGTCCTACAGTGCCTCCTAACCTCCTACAGTGCTCCCTAGCCTCCTCCAGAAACCTCATCCCCTAAAGGGCCACCAAGTCTGCTGCAGAGTCCCCTAACTCACTACACAACCTCATCCAACCACAGGGACACCCAACCCAACTTTTGCTGTATGTGAATAAACTTTATTCTTTACTGTTGAGGCATGGAAGGTTTTGGAAGAATGTACTAAGCCCTGGTCTGTAAAGGGTTGAGAACCACTGAGTTAGGAAGTTATAAGCGACAGGGAAGATACATCTGCAGTGAATGTTTGGTTAATGTCACATAAATCTCATCCATAAAGCCCATATGTCCCTTTTAAGATAAAATCGATTCCCATGCCTGCTAGCAGTTTTACTAATTATACACAGGCAGTAGACACAAATCAGCTTTGTGTGCACCAAATACCATTACAAACAAAGTAGTGGTGACATCATAACTTTGCTGCATATAACTTGTTCAGAGAGCAGAGCTGTAGGAGGGACCCAGTTGCTCCTCCCACTACACCATGCCTTCAGAAAACTACAGGAGGGGGCGGGGAGAAGGCCAGAGAGATTAGGTCATCAGTCTGCTGCTTCCTTTTACTGTCCAATCACAGGCTGGGGGAGGCACAAGACCTGTAAATGTTATTTAAAGTGGAACTTTATTTGTCTCCTCTCCCCCTCCGGTGCCACAATTGGCACCTTTCGGGGGGGGGGGGAGACAGGATACCTGTCTTCAACAGGTATCCTGTGCCCACTTCCAGGAGTCTGGGCCGCGGCCCGTGACATCACCGCGGGGCTCCCTCCTCCTCTCCGTCGATGGGCCAGTTAGAGAGAAGAGTGGGGTCTCGCGCATGCAGAGTAGGGTTCCCGGCATGAAGCCGTAAGGCTACACTGCCGGGTAACCTTACCCGCAATGGCGGCGGCAGCACCCGACAGCTGATGGAAATATCAGCTGCGGTGCTGACGTCGCTGAACTCCAGGACAGGTAAGTGTCCTATTGTTACAGTATGTGTAGCTGCTGGCTTTTAATTATTACTTTTTTGGGCAGAACACCGCTTTAACTGCAGCAGAGAAAAATCAGGTCTCTTACTCTGCCTGACAGGGATATGCTGTGTGGCAGATCTGTGTAAATCTCAGGACTGCATGGACAGAAATACAAATCCTTTTGGAAGGTAAAAAAGCTGCCCTATTAGTATATCACCCGCATATTTAGTTGTTTACCAGCTTTAAGCATGCTCCCTCTGAAATACTGAATAAAAGCTAAAGAAAACTAAATAAAATATGTTAGACAATATACTTATATTTCCCCCAGGTATTGCCTACGGCACCTAGGTGACAGCGATATAATTCTTCTTTTGTTAAGATCCCTGGGAATGCTCAGTAGTTGAGATCTTGCTGAGAAGATGATTTTGCCCCGTGCTGCAGCATCTCATGGGATTTTGAGTACTTAGCATTATCCGTGTAGTAATGACTTCCGAAACAGCTGCTAGATTTTGATGGGCTCTGCTGCTTTCCCTACTAATGACCTGCCCTGAAGCTGCATCCAGGCATTCACTGACACTCCAGTAGAAACAATCTGACAGATTTCAATCTTCTTTTGCAAAAATGTATTTGTTCATTGTTTAGGAAGGGAAGGTTAGGGGTACAGGATACCCAAAAGAGTACAAATATATCAGGCCTTCTTAGCAGTAGTAAAATCAATAATTACTCTAATAACTCAACAACAGCCTCTCAGTCACAACTGGTGGCCTCCCAATGACAACAGATTCCTAAAGTAATTCTGTTGGTGACCTGAGATACAGCAGTAGCAGGATTCTCAAAGTAACTCTATTGGTGGCTCTAAATACTGCAGTAGCAGCCTCCTAATAGAAACTTGTTTTAAGGACCCCAGTAAGCGGTCACAGATACCTTAAAGCACTGAATATTGAGGTCTCCATGCTATGTCCATCCAGCTGCAGCTTCCTCTTAGCCACACGTGTGAAACACAAGGCTACTGGCCGAATCCATTTCATGTGGCCCTCGCACTCAGGGCTTTTTTCACCCAGATAATGGCGGAAGTTCCACCATCTCCGGCTCTCACCCTCCACTCTCTGTTGACCACTGTCATTTGTAAACACAGAACCCTTCTATGTTTACAAGAACAACTTTCCTCTCTGGGGGTCAGGGTTCTCACAGATCCCTGCCTGCCCTGCATGCACTAACAACGGGGCATGGCGGGGACAGATGCCAACCAATGATCTCCTTGAAAGTGAGAGAGAGGGGAGCCACCTACACTATAGGTACTAGATACTGGAGGTGGGTGAGGTCAGATGCGAGGAAGCTTTTAGGAGCAGTAAAGATGAGGGCCGTGGAGAGAGATGTGTGCATAGGTGGGGGGTGGGGGAGAGTTGTGTAGACGTCTGAGCTGAGGAGGGGTAGATGTGAGATGTGAACAGCTTGTGAAAGAGAGCTGGATCCTGCACTTTGTGCATAGTACACTCCTAAACCCTGCACTTTGTACATAACGCACCCCTAAACTCTGCACTTTGTACGTAGTGTACTCCTGAACTCTCACAGATCTGTATCTTCTTCTTTAAGAGACTCCTATGTCCTCCACTCATTACCTGTATTAATGGCACCTGTTATATAAAAGACACCTGTCCACAACCTCAAACAGTCACACTCCAAACTCCACTATGGTGAAGACCAAAGAGCTGTCAAAGGACACCAGAAACAAAATTGTAGACCTGCACCAGACTGGGAAGACTAAATCTACAATAGGCAAGCAGCTTGGTGTGAAGAAATCAACTGTGGGAGCAATAATTAGAAAATGGAAGACATACAAGACCACTGATAATCTCCCTCGATCTGGCGCTCCACGCAAGATCTCACCCCATGGGGTCAAAATGATCACAAGAACAGTGAGCAAAAATCCCAGAACCACATGGTGGACCTAGTGAATGACCTGCAGAGAGCTGGGACCAATGTAACAAAGGCTACCATCAGTAACACACTACGCCGCCAGGGACTCAGATCCTGCAGTGCCAGATGTGTCCCCCTGCTTAAGCCAGTACATGTCCGGGCCTGTCTGAGGCTTTCTAGAGAGCATTTGGATGATCCAGAAGAGGATTGGGAGAATGTCATATGGTCAGATGAAACCAAAGTAGAACTGTTTGGTAGAAAGAAAACTCATCGTGTTTGGAGGAGAGAGAATGCTGAGTTGCAACCAAAGAACACCATACCTACTGTGAAGCATAGGGGTGGCAACATCATGCTTTGGGGCTGTTTCTCTGCAAAGGGAACAGGACAACTGATAAAGGTCCCCCCTTGTATTAGTAACCCCCCCTTACTTTAGTATATTCACTCTGTGGATGGTGGTCTCTGGTCACCAGAGCCCCCCTTTACATCAGAGTTCCCTCTTAAATCATGTTCTGCAGCATTTCCCTTTACGTCTAAGTTCCCTTGCACTGTAAGGGGGAATCGTGCAGACTCTGTAAGGGGGAACTCTGTGCTGGCTGGGTAATATTAATCTGACCTTCATGTAAAGGGAAAAATATGGTTTTTGACTTTTGTTTAAATTAAACACGTTACTAATAGCACTAGCTACATGTTTATAGTTTAAATACTGATATTTACACTGATTAGCACTGAAAATGGCAATTTTAGGTACTTTTTAGTAGTGTCAGTAAAAAATGCGTCCCTGTCAGTAAATGTCATGATTTTTTGCCAGTAAAAAAGATTGCAGCCATTTGAAAATGTTGGCGTTCTGCCAGTAAATTTCACTTCGGGGGGTTGGCAAGACTCTTCAATACGTAACGCACTCCTGAACTCTGCACTCTGTATGTGAAGCATTCCTGTATTCTGCACTCTGTATGTAACACACTCCTGAACTCTGCACTCTGTATGTGAAGCATTCCTGAATTCTGCACTCTGTATGTAACGCACTCCTGAACTCTGTATGTGAAGGATTCCTGAATTCTGCACTCTGTATGTAACGCACTCCTAAACTCTGCACTCTGTATGTGAAGCATTCCTGAATTCTGCACTCTGTACATAACGCACTCCTGAACTCTGCACTCTGTAAGCAGCACACTCCCGAATGCTGCACTCTGGTATCTACCTTCCTGATTCTCTAGAAAAAACTCTTTCCTACACTGGCATCACTTCTAGGCAGCAGGCTTGGGAAGCAAAGACCCTTCACACACACACATCTTCTGTGGACGAAACCTGGGGATGAAGTACCCTTCTGCAATAGGGTAATCGGATGTTCCCAGTTTTCCAGCTGCTTGGCAAATTACATTCCCATAGGTTACTTGTGCCTGGAGATGGAGCAGCATTTTCATTGTCTGCCTGAACCTGCAAAGGAGGAAGGAGGGGAGAGGTGCTGCATTAGTACTTCAAATCTAAAAAAAAGGTTAAAACCCTTAGATTTGCACCCTCCAGCTTCAGAAATGGAGACAAAACTACTAACAGGTTATATTCACCGATCCACAGCTATGTCATTGGAAAGGACAGATATGTGCATGTCATGGCTTTAAAGGAGACCCAGAAGAAAGAGAATCTGTTTATTACAATAAGGGCAGCTTTTATAAACCAAATAATTTAAATCATGAAAACCCTTTGAACTCTTGGTAAAATATTGTCACTTTACCCTTTACATGTCTGTGAGTATTCAGAAATGCTCTTTCATTCATCTCTACATCTCTCCTGGGCCTTAAACACTTGTGATTGCTAATTTTTCTTCCTGCTTTAATTACTCATTACGTTGAGGGGAAAAAGCTGTTGATTTCTTAAGTACCCTCCTTCGGCATCAAAGTCATATGTCGCCTTGTTTTTTCTCCTTTTGATTGGGTTGAATGTTTTCACTCTTCGTTTAATGTATTCCGGGAACATCAAATGAGGTATTATTGCAAACTTCTGTGGGTTTTTGATTTACAAAAAAATGTGATTAAAGCAATTGCCGAAAGTATGTGAATGCCACCCTTAATGCTAACTAGGGGCAATGATTGATTCTAATCAACATACACAAATAGGTACAGGGGATCCCCTAGTTACAAACATCCGACTTACAAACGACTCCTACTTACAAACGGAGGGAGACAACAGGAAGTGAGAAGAAATCTACCCCTAGGAAGAGAAATAAACTCCTGTAAGAGCTATTATGGGGAAAAGGTACCTCCACTGATGCTTTATCACCAAGGCTTGTTTCCACAACAACCCAAAATTTTCAAAATCCAATTGTCATTGGGACAGAAAGTGAGGTGAAATCTTCTGAAGAGGTGCATACACAGCAAAACAAATGTTACAGGAGTGATAACCCTTCCCTATGTTTTCCAAAAAGCTTAAAAATTGTTTTTTTGGCTGGAGCTACACTTAAAAAATGTACCTGTTCCGACTTACAAACAGATTCAACTTAAGAACAAACCTACAGTCCCTAACTTGTTTGTAACCCGGGGACCCCCTGTATAGAAAACTGTGATCAGATTGTTACGGCATTATTATAAATCTGTCAATTCAAAATATCATTGAAAGGTATCTGATATCATCATTATGACATTGTTTTATGATTCTTGTAGCTCTGATGAAGGGGAAGTGTTGCTGCCCCCCTAAAGGCTATTTTTATATAACTTACCAATACTTAAAATTGTGTTTGACTCCATCCATTTTTGGTCTGCCACTCATTTCATATCTTTAGAATTTCAGTTACCCGCCACTCCACTAATCACCAGTAATGGAATTCAGTGACAATCTAATGTAGAAAAATTGGGTATTTTACTATCCAAATAGCAAATTTGGCTGGGTGTTGGGCATTGTGGACCATCCTTCCCATCTACCATGCTTTACTGCTGAGCCTACAGTGAGAGACTGTAGTGTGTGAGGAGAACTATTCCGTGTTACCAATAGTTGAGTACAATTACCGTTAGTGACTGTTACAAGATTTGTTGCCATAGGAGACAACGATCCTACCTATACAGACATGGTATCCGGCTGGGGGCCTTCCACTGTATAGCTGTCTACCTATAGAAGTCTCTGAGTCTGCCAATTATCATTGCATCTACTTAAGGGTATCCTGGCCCTAACCCGCTCTCCCACAGTTCTGTTAAGAGATAATAAATCTCTTTTGCATTCAAAAAGTGTCTGGCGCTCCATCTTCTATCACACACACCATGCCTTGGAACCCACTCTACAAAGACGGATGTCAGCTATCCCTGACGACTTACTAATCCCCCACCCACACATAATTGAGAGGATGAGAGAAGGACATGTTAAAGTTCAGCCTAGGCAACAAAAATGGCTTCCACCCTAGATATAGTTGGGTGGGTGACCATAGCCACCCTGGGGCCAGATGTTTGTTATTCACTGGCTTACCAGGTAGAAATTAAAAAAAAAAAAAGCCCAAAATAAATTAAATTGTTGCAAAAGCCACATCCAAGGACTGGTAAGCTGCAATATATTATATTATTCATGTGTTTGTGTGTGTGTGTGTAGGGTTGGGGGGATTGAAACACCTTAATCCATTCAGCACAGCCTTATTGGAGATAGGTATGTAGCACCCTCCTAGTTAGGCTGCTAGCTGGGCTTGGTAAATGTAATTCTTTTGGTTCTCCTGTAATCAGTGGAGCTGCTTGTGATTACTCTAGTCTTCTCAGAGTTTCACAGGCTGTTGGTTTGACAGCTTCCTTATGCCTTCTGGATGGTTCTGGAAAGAATTGGGCTGGGAGAGTCAGATTTACAGTCTGAATATTTATGTGGACCCAGCCATTCCCTGGGGGAGGGTGACCAGTAGGTGTCTGGGGGAGACCATAAATAGCTTGAGACCTGGAGCACAGGGTATCTTGTCCAGGAGGAGAAGATCCCAGCCTTATGGGCTGCTGCCCTTCTGGGAAGTCCAGCTGTGGTTCTTCATTTGCTCGTCGAGGGCCTATTCTACTGAACTTTGCTGGAGCTGACTGAGGGATTTCCTTTTGGCGATCTGGTCTGAAGAGTTCACAGGAGAATGTCTGGCTGATATTGGAAGGAGGCATCCAACTAAAGACCGGTGTGTGAGATCCCAGTGACTGTGTGCTGCTGCTGTCCCTCTTGCATCAAAGTCAGCCTGTACTAAAAGTGGACATTGCTCATGGTGTCCCTGAGTAGCTCAACCCATCATTTGCTGCTGCAAGGACTGTGCTAACAATCTTTAGGAGGAACATAGATGTCCTCAAGTTGTTACTTAACGTTACTGGAGTATGCCACAGTTTCCCTGCATCCATCCAATTTCAAGTTTTCAATAAGGCATAAAAAAAGGATACGCCTAAAATAATCATTGGGCCAGAAGCTCAGAAGCCAGTCTGCGACTGTGTGCCTGACTGCTAATGCAGTTATTGGGGTAAGAACTTTGGGACCAAATCAGCCTTTTCAGGGGTGAGTGGATCATGTAATTATTTTCCAAAAGATTTCCCCTATTTTAGCTATGTGTGCCTACACATACAATAGATAAATTATTTGGCCTAAGAAGAACGTGATCTGACAGCACCACCGTAACATGCCTCCATCCCTGTAGTATACATACAAACAAAATTTTTGCCCATGGGAATTAAATGAGGCATATCACAAAATAAGAAAAAAATATAAAATCTGTTATAAAGTCTGTTATAAGAAAATCTGTTATAAAGTTTATTCAAAAATTCATCATATAAGCACATTTCATGTTTAACGAAATACATGGTGCAGAATTAAAATTGATTAATGAACGTAATTAAGAGCTGACATATGGCACATGATTATTATAATGAATTCATAAGAAACCAATACATGGTACAATAGAATAGATGAATGAATGATAGATATAAAATGTAGGGATCAGACTGTCTTGACATATAGTAACTCTACGCTTTTCATGGCTCATGTTCACTCATCAGGAGTATGTTACCAAAATTATCTGTGAATATAAGTACCGGTAATATATAAAAGATGTGTAGGGGTAAAAATCCCTATATGGGTAACAAAAAATGATACAACTGTCACAGACTTTGGGCTGTAGGAGAACCATTGCCCGGAGAACTCTGTGTTTTAATGTGTTCTTAAGTTATCCAGAAAGAGCTGGTCACTAATTGTTTTTGGCTTCTTCTGCATAAGGTATTCTTATAGGGGAGCTGGACTGTCTAAGGTGGTCATTGTTATGATAATAGGATTAGCTCTACTGCCTAATATGACCTTTGTCAGAGATAATGGGAGTAGCCCTTATCTGATAGTTTGCTGTATAAATTCAGTGAGTTTCTAAAAATAAACTTATTTCTGGTGTACTCCAAGACTGGTGTTGTCTGGTTCTTGGGGGTTACTATAGCCAGATCCATTGGTCTTGTGTTCCAGGACTTGGGAAGCAGCTTCTTGGCTGAAAGACTCAACAGGGTGTCTGGAGTCCGTCACAATAACAGAGTCCAGAAGTCTGATACTCACATGTCAGCAGAGAATAAAAATCCAGCCTACAAAATGGATGTGAGGGTTTCCAATGACAAAGCCTGACCTGGGGCTGAGGCAGGGACATCACACCCAGACCAGGGGAACAGCACAGGAACCGGCCGGGGGAAGGAGTGATCCATGTATGGGAAGCAAAAAAGCCCATCTGACCAACACTTGTCTGAAAAAATATAATAAAAAAAACTTCCCAAAGGCTTGCTTGATTGGGATATGATCCAATATCATTTCAGGGAATGGTTTTACATTTCAGCTATAGTTGCACTTAGCTGAGAAACTGTGTTTTAGTATCCTGATGCAATCCAGCTTAGAATTCCTTCAGATAATAGAAAGAATCATACAACAGATGTTTTTGATTTCAACTGTCAAGAGTGAATTGTATCTGGGGTGCCAGGTAGCCTAATGCACAGTTTGCATGGATGCCAATGGTCTAAACCAAGGAAAATCAATGATGATTTAAAATTCCAGCATGCTGACACTCAGTAATTGACACACGGATATGCTCTGTGCTCTGGAGGAAGGCCTTGTATATTCAACATTGTTTTGTTATCATTGAAACGCTAACAGAATATGAATTGTTTCTTTTACAGGGATCTATACAATCTATACAAAAGGCTAGAACCACCATCTGCCTTGTCTAGATGAGCCTCCCAAGTGCAAATTACTAATGAATACAGGAAGCTGTAAATTACTCTGAAGATTATCTGGTGATTGATGGATATGAACTCTCATTTCCCATCTCTTCCTGGCACTCCACCCACAAACTGAAGATCATAGCTGAATCATCCAAAAGAAAACCTGGGCAAGAGCCTATGGCCCGGTGAATAATCAGGGTCCAGCTACAACCTTCATTCATCTGCAGTAAATCAGGGAGATGGAACATTTCGTCAAAGCTCAACACTTGCCTGTCCCTTCACAAGGGAAGATGCACTTGTAGGCACTTAATTTTCAATGGGACCATGCCAGTACAGACAATGAGGTTTCTGCATGCCTACTTCAATTCTTATCAATGTCGAATGATTGAATAGAGGAGTCAAAGTTTCAAACTCATGCCTAGGGCCCAATTTTTCCTTAATCTGTCTTTGCTGAAGATAAAAAGAACTGATATCTTTGGGTCAGACAAAATCTTGCCTTTCAACTGCTCTCAGGGATCAGCCATGGAAACACACTGGCTAGAAAATTTGCCCTGATGCCTTTGGGTCTACCCTAATAAGCTAGCCTCAGCTATATTTGGCTGCACCTCTGTTTTCCTTCTCACACTCCTGCGCAAAGCATAAACAGGAACGCATGGCTTAGCCACAGGACTGTCATCCAAACAAAATGGACTTTCTCCCCAAACAAGAATATTCAAAATGTAATGTATGCATGGGACATTATCTGAAATTGTAGTGTTTGGTATAGTTATCACATAACTCAAAAGCAAATTCTATTTAGCTTCCTTCCTCGGGTCAGAGGCTGTTGGAGGAGGAAATCTTTTTTTGTTGTTATTCAGTAGGGTCCACAATCAGATTGGGATTCCCATTTTTTTTTTCTAAAAAATCACTTTATATTAAATTCAATATAAGAAATGTTTACTCAGCAACACGTTTCTAGCAGGGGTTGAGGGTAACCTTAAGTTTAGGGGTGTATCTATGACTCGGTTGAATTGATGATAGGCAACTCCTATCCTCATATTGATTAGTGGTTCCAAATTAATAATAACTACTGCAGTAGGGAACAGACACAAAAGATACGCTCAGCATCTTTCCAAATTACTGTTCTGCTTTATTATGACGCAATTGAAGGTTTTTATGCACATGATTACGTAGGTATCACATTAATATTACAATTGTAGGTTTATCATAACAAGGGGCGTTACATAGGCAGGCTTATTCTAATCAGGACTCGAAAGAATGTAAACATTTACTGAAAACATTATTAGTGCTGTTGCACAGTGAGGCCAGTGTGCAATACATACAAAATACAATACAATTATATACAGAACTTACAAATTTCCATTACAGTCTCCCCTCTTTTGATCAATATTTTGATCACTAACTACACCTGCTATCACCTTTAAACTGGAACCTTCACACGCTTAGGTGGAGGTAGTCCTGGCCAAAGAGGCAAAAAACTCCATTGTGGAGAAAATAATAGCTGAGCAACTTTTTCATTACCAAAATGACTTTTCATTGTGAAAAACAAATGATTCATAAGACATATTTACAGAGTACTGGCTGTACACTCCTGTGGCCTGAATGGCCTTCTAGCTGAATTGTGGACATGCTGACTTATCAGCATATGTAAACACAGACAATTCTACATGAAATGGAAGACGCACAAAAGACAAATATGACTTCAACTTGGCTGAACTACTTTTCAAATATATATATATATATCCCTTACAATTAAAGTAATTGAATAAAAAAGTACCCTAGACTGTGATCACAAGAGGGAAACAAATCAAACACAGAGATTTCTTTAATTTAGTCATTTTTGCAGTGTATGGTGGGGATCCAGGTGACTTTTTCTTCACGTTTTGCAAAAACTGTACATGAAATAGATGCTGTATTGAGTCTCCAAACTTTTCCTTATATATAAATGTCTCTTAACAATCCACAAGTCACCTGGCTTTAGTTTTAGATCCTTCCAAACTTTTAGGATCTGGAATTGGGGAGAAAACACATAAATGAGTTTGTCAAAAAACCTTAAAAGATCAGCAACATTCTCTGTGAGATCCGAATGAAGGACTTCAGCTGCTGAGACAAAATATAAGCAAGTGAGTAACACACTCCCAAACCAAATCCCATAGGGAGAGAGTCCAACATCCCCCTTAGAGGCTTCATAAAATAGAAGAAAACATTCAGGCAAAAGTTTTCTAGTTTCTTACTCTACTTTGTCTGATACATTGTAGACAGTAGGGGGTGTAAAAATAAAACCTCAAAACTTCTAGTAAGGACTCTCCTATAAAAAATGATTTCCTCTGTTACTCTCTGTACTCCCTGGCACTCTGTACTTACAAACTACTTCTGATAACACTTTTTACTGTGGCCTTTGCAGTAGCATTTGCCACTGGACATCCAAAAAACATGTCCATACAGACAAAATGCATACTCGTAAGATCCTGACTTGGGCATCTGGATATATCTTTTATGTAATCTCTGGGAGGGATGTTCAGCTTTTGGTAACACCTTTGGTAACAGGTAAAACAAGAAGTGGTGTGTTATAAAAACAACTGTGGTGAACCCTGGCTCTATCCCACGCTCATTTACTAAGGCAGCCATAACTGCTTGTGACTGATGACACGGTCCATGTGTCAAGCTGAAGGGAAAAGAGTGGCTGGCAGACATAAATGATCACCTTTTCCAAAGTCCCGTTTCATAAGAAGTTGCCCCCTGTGGACCACTTGTTCTTCTCGTTCTGGGGTCCTTAGAGTTGAATTATTAATCCCAGCTATACTGGGCCAGAACTAGGGTGGAATCTGTGAGTTGCACAGACCCATCAAGTGTCCGGGGCTGTAAATGCAGCATCCTTAGTCACCTGGTCTGCTTCCATGTGTGAAAGTTAATATGGCTACCTCAGCAAGAACCTGGAAGGCTGAAAACAGCCGATCAAATTAACTTGGCATGCTTGGTTGGTTTACCTGCCGAAGTAAAAACAAACTTCTGGCCCTTTAAATGGAACCAAAAGCTCTCTATATCTCGACTATCTATATAAATATACACTCTTTTTATAGCTCACAGGCTTTGCTAAAACATGGAGCTCTGCTTCTTGAGCTGGGGAAAAAGGATCCAATGACTTTGAATACAGAGTATCCTTCTGGGTGATAAACTGCATACTCAAATCTACAAAAAATGTAATATCTGGGTCTTCAGGGAGTGTGTCCTGCACTGGGCTCACAGCAGCTGATTCCTATGTCATCAATTTAACACATGCGTCTTTTCCTTTCTTTTGAATAAATGTACGCATTTTTCATTGTTAGATTTGTACATAAACAAACTCATATTTTAAACCTTTCATTAGACAAAAATTTAGTTAGCTGTAAATTTGCTGCACAGAATGTCGGACCATTGACCAAAACAATATCTAACTTTGTCTAATAGCACCTTTGCATAAAAGCTACAGCTCTGATATATCGGGGTGAATCCTTCATTACTGGGTCCAGCTTGCATAAATATATTACAATGTCTTGTTTTCTATCACACTATTTGTGTAAGAACTCCAGTTTCATGTTTCAAAAGACAACTTTTTCCTGGCAATATTATAATAAATGGTAACAATACCCTGCGGTCATGGAGAGATGCCCATAAATCCAAAATAGTCTTCTGCTTATACCACTGCACTTACAAGAAAAAGGGGCACATCATTTCACAATCCACACATTCTGCTTTGGATTTCAAAAATAAAAATAAATAAAAACAAAAGGACCAAGAATCTGTATGATGGACCAGAAAGCATCAAAAACTATAAAACAACTGGCTGCAGGTGGCATCTATCCTAACAGGGTGTGTGGACTTGATGTGATGGGTCTGTTATATTTAAATTTTATTTAATATTACTCTTACATCATGGACCGCACATCAAGTTATTATCAAAAACCTTAAAATTTCATTTTTATAGAAGAACTTCTTATGTATTCCATCCATCTTGGCTTTGTTAAATATTATGGCAGCTTTATTCAAAATAACAACCTCATCTTAATCTTTTTTTTCTCTCAATAAGAGCTTATTGTATAAATGTAAAATTACAAAATTGTTATCTTAATCTAAACTAATCTCATTCATTACAAATTTCCCCATTAACCTGGATTTCATTTCCAACCAAAGGTTGTCTAAACCAGTTTCAATATATCTATATTATTAATAAAATTGTTAAACTCATATTAGAAATTAATACTCATTACTACTTAATTTTACTTAATTTCCCTTTTTTAAATTCCACTATCAAAGGATATTGAATTTGTGTAATACACGGTTAAATGTAACCTTCATTTTACCATGTTTGGAAAACAGATTCAAAATAATTGTGATCACATTATTTTCCATTAGATTCGTTAACCCGGCACATTTTGTTATAAATGTTTTGTCTAAAAAAACTGGAATTGGCATGATGTCCTTCCAGCTTATCACTAACCTCTCATCCCAGCCACATTTCTTTCAGGAGAGCACAAAGGAGGGGGTCACATCTGCATACATGACACACACAAGCAATAGAACTAAAGGTCCCAGCATTCGCACACGCATACACCAATATCTCTCTAAAATCGCTTACATTTTTCCCATTTGTACACAACACATGCATATCATTCTCTCACTTTCTTTTAACACTTTACTATTTCCCTGTCTAAATTCTGCATTCCTTATTTTGTTCAGATATCTTTTATATCTAGCTTCTATGATCAGACGGGCAGCCAGAGTACTCATCCCATCTTCTCTCTCTGACAACATATAAAGTATTCTGTTTTACCTCTCATTTCTCTGTTTCTGACTCTAATAGTTATAGTGCCTGAGTCCAAATTCATCCCACAACTTAACATGAAAATGTCCCTTTCTGTCTAGTGTTAATGTCACCCTTGATCCATCCTGCTCACATAGATAGCTGTTTCTCTAGCTGTTTACTCTGCATGATTCTTAGTCCCTATGGCCTTTGGTAACCCAGTTACCCATTGTGGATCCATGTCCACTCTAACAATTAATCTAGGGGCTCAGTATAGGCGGAACCGCACCTTTGGTTCATATATAGCGCTCCTCTTGCGCTGGGCATTTTTGAGGGTCTCTTACCCTTCATTCCCTTACTTAATTCAATGCCCATAATGACTGGCCAGTCTTCTCTCTTCTCTACTTGTGCCTATACCCTCTTGCCTCTAAACTACTTTATCTAGCAGATTTACTACATATACCTGCGAACAGCACTATTCTTCCCTTTCTTATCTATAACACTCCAATGGACAATAGACAGGGACAACATAACATATAACCACCAATCAATACAGTTCGATTAAGGGGAGTAAAATAGGTACCCTTTGTCCCGAAAATGCCTTACCGATCAAGGAAGTCTGATAACTCAAATGTAAGCAAAAGGCTTACCTCAGCCGGCTGATTATCAGAAATTCCCGGATCGTCTCAAGCTCCTTGTTTCGGATACTCAGGGTCACCTGGAATCCCCTCCTGGCTGGTTGAATTGATGATAGGCAACTCCTATCCTCATATTGATTAGTGGTTCCAAATTAATAATAACTACTGCAGTAGGGAACAGACACAAAAGATACGCTCAGCATCTTTCCAAATTACTGTTCTGCTTTATTATGACGCAATTGAAGGTTTTTATGCACATGATTACGTAGGTATCACATTAATATTACAATTGTAGGTTTATCATAACAAGGGGCGTTACATAGGCAGGCTTATTCTAATCAGGACTCGAAAGAATGTAAACATTTACTGAAAACATTATTAGTGCTGTTGCACAGTGAGGGCAGTGTGCAATACATACAAAATACAATACAATTATATACAGAACTTACAAATTTCCATTACAGTCTACATACATACACAAATCTATACCTTCCCCTAACAAGGATAAGGGTCTAGTATGAATTTTTAGGGGGACCCACACAGTTTTTTCTTTCTTTTGTTTAGTGCCCCCTTTAAAAATTCATACTAGACCCTTATCCTAGATTAGGGAGGGTATGGCTTTGCTGTTACAGCTCTGAATTAAGGGTTATTCTCAACCCATCTGCTAAAAATGTCTTACTTATTAAACATATATTGAATTTAACTAAAAGTGATCTCATAGCTCCCCCCTCTTTACCTGGCAACTCAAGCTGCATGCCTGGTTATGGAGCTGGTGTGGATTGTGAGGGCACCCAACACAAAAAAATATTTGTGCAGCCTGGCTGGCCTGGTAAGGAAGGGACAGTAAGTGTATTTTCCTCTCCTAAACCATACCAGGGCATATATCCTCAACTTTAAAAGGATGCCATGTTGATGCTGACAAGGGCCTCATCCCCACATCCCTGGCCTGACACATGTGGAAGTCAGTGGGACAGACTTATCATACTCTAGATGTCCCTTTTAAAAAAAGAGGCCCCCAAATATTCATCCCCTTAACAAGTTAGTGGTACCTAGTACCCCTTACCGACGTGATGGACCACTTGCTTTCTTTTTTTGCCTTCACTTTTCCACGTTTCTATGTTTCACTCTTGTATGTTACTCGGTGACAAAAAAACTGACAAAGTAAATAAACACACAGGCACAATGAAAATAAAGTATTTTATTTAATAAACAAAAAATGTCTAATGAGGTAAATCTAATGTTAATCACATTGTCCTGTTATATAGATCCATCATCAATCAGCCTACCAACACAAATGACCCACACCACAAGGATCCTTCCCATCACACTTCCATTGCAAATGACAGTCCCCCCCCCATATGTGGTCATTGACATCACCTGGGATCCGGACTGTATAACTTTGGGAAGCCTCAGGCACAAAGTGGGGGACCACATCCTGATCATTACATATACCCCAATCCTCTACAGCAGTGGTCTCCAAGCTGTGGCCTGGGGGTCAGATGCGGCCCTTTGCCTGCTTTTATCTAGCCCTTGGGGTACTATTCCATCCACTGACACTATTAATGGGACATAATTCCTGTCACTGACACCAACAATGGGGCGACAATTTCTTCCCTCGACACCAATGATGGGGCACTACTCCTTCCACTACAATGGTGAAATACAATCAGCGCAATCACAAACTAAATAATATACCGTATATACTCGAGTATAAGTCGAGTTTTTCAGCACATTTTTTTGTGCTGAAAGTGCCCCCCTCGACTTATACTCGAGTCAAGCACTTTTCTGCAGCAAAAAATTTTATTTTCCGAACCGACTTTGGGGCCAGGTATCTCAGGGCCACTAGGTGCTAGGAACCCCAAATTTGGTGTGCAAACCCAGTGGAACTGGTACCATAACATATCCAAAGCTAGGGTTCCTAGAACCAAGTGACCCCGATATACGGGGCCCCAAACCCGGTTCGGAAAATGTCATTCTGTGCTGCAGAAAAGTGCTTGACATTTTCTGAACCGATATTTGGGGCCCTGTATCTCGGGGACACTTGGTGCTAGAAATCCCAGCTTTGGATATTTTATGGGGCTAGTTCCACTGAGTTTGCACACCAAATTTGGGGTTCCTAGTACTAAGTGGCCCCAACATACGGGGCCCCAAAGTCGGTCAACTGTGTCTATCTGCAGCAATGTAATTTCGGGACCATTTGGGTTCAGAGACCCCAAATTTTAGCTGCAGCTAGGGGGCATCTAGGAACCCTTAACTACCGAGTTTGAAGTTCGGGGGACCTATGGCTGCAAATGGGCACAGTGAGGCTGCAAATGGGCATAGTGAGGCTGCAAATGGGCATTGTTGACCCTCTTTTCCACTTACAGTAGCTGTGCATTTCTCACCCTCGTCTTATACTCGGGTCACTAAGTTTTTCCCATTTTTTTTGTGGTAAATTAGGGCCTCGACTTATACTTGGAACGACTTATACTCGAGTATATATGGTATCAAAAATAGCCTCCCGAATGCCTTACAAAAAGGTGTAATTGTAACACCTAACTGGTGATTTCACTTACCCCACTACTTGCATCCTATAACATATAAAAAAAAGAGCTGCACAACGTATATTATATTAAATATAAAATAAAATACCAGTAAAAATAAATACTAAACTGCTCAAATACTTACAACTCTACTTAAAAGGTGACACAAAAATGTACAATTCATGTGAAATATCCATCATATGACTCAAGAAAAGGTCTCATCCAATAATCCACACACATGTAATATGTGAATAACAGTTCTTGTATCTTCTCTATGTGTCCAGTGAACGCCACCTTTAGGTTGAAAAACCCGCTCACCTCCAAAATAAGACCCCACTACAGAGTCTCATTTGCCTCTGACCAATAGGATATGTTATGTAGTCCTCCCACTGACACCAAAGATGGGGCATTGTTTACTCCCATTGGATGCCAGGACATTTTCTACTCCCACTGGTCCTAGTTGGTAGGACAGAAAGAAGGAAATGTCATTTAGTGGCAGAGAACATCCTACAAGTACGTCACTTCACATTCAGATTTAAGGCATTCCCGAAGCATGTTATTTAAAGGAATTGTGTATTTTTAATGCTGCCTTATGCATTTATGAAAAGACCATCGTCCTGCTATTTAAAAAAGAAAAAAGCTTTTACATTGGTACATCCTCATAACAGTGCCCAGCTACCCATGCCCTTTTTCGTCCAAAAGCTTGCAATTACAAGATTCAACTCCCTTATGCCCCGTACACACGATCGAACTTTCCGACAATAAAACTGGGATTTTGTTCGAAGGTTGTTGGCTCCAACTTGTCTTGCATACACACGGTCACACAAATGTTGGGCAACAATTACGAACGTAGTGACGTACAAGACGTACGTGGAGCCGATAAAAAGAAAGTTCAATAGTCATGTGAGATCTCCATTACGAACGCTAGTTTTACAAGACCGAATGCTTCCGGCTCGTACTGGATTCCGAGCGTGCGTGGACTTTTGTGTGACGGACTTGTGTACACACGATCGGAAAGTCCGACAACAAAAATTTGTTGGCGGAAAATTTGAGAACCTGCTAGCCAACATTTGTTGGCGGAAATTCCGGCAACAAATGTTTGATGGAGCCTACACATGGTCGGACTTTCTGCCAACAAGCTCACATCCAACATTTGTTGTCGGAAAATCCGATCGTTTGTACGCGGCATTAGACTTCAACAGGTTTCGGGCACTTTTTTGCCGATTTTTCCAAGCGTTCGTCAATCGGTGATCACTACCATTACCAGTATAGCGCCATAGCTGCATAAATTCCAAAATATATACCATAGTTTGTATACGCTATAACTTTTGAGCAAACCAATTAATATAAACTTGTTGGGATTTTTTTTTTACCAAAGACATGTAGCAGCATACATTTTGGCCTACATTTATGAAGAAATTAGATCTTAATTTTTTTTTATTGGATATGTTTTATAACAGAACGTAGAAAATATCAGGGTTTTTTTTTTCTAAATCTTTGCATGACCGCGCAATTGTAAGTTAAAGTAGCGTAGTGCTGAATAGCAAAGAATGCCCTGCTCATGAAGGAGGTAAAGGTTCCGGAGGTCAAATGGTTAAACTTTTTTATTTTTATTGTTTTTTTTAACTACAAACGGCTGTCAGCTTTAAGCTCCCACTCACTATCCCTGAGATCTAGTAGTCAGTGTTAATCTTGCTTCTTGCAGTAACAGCACAAAACAATAATTTACAAACGTGGTAAACAAAGGTGACCTTTGTGTCAGCTCCGCCAGGTAATCACAAGTGGGTGAAAATGTCAATGAATAAATAAGTGTGAAGGTCAACTGTGTACTGGTTCTAGGAAAAAACAAACTGTGCATAGTACACATCCAGATTTTAATATTAGCATATTGCTTGTTTATAAAATCATTATAAATTATAATAAATATATACAAAAAAATACAATTTTATATATACTGTATATACTGTATATATAATATATATAATATATATATCCACAATACCTGGGCACTTATACACCTTCCTGACCAGATCAATTTTCAGCTTTCAGCGCTGTCGCACTTTGAATTACAATTGCGCGGTCATACAACACTGTACCCAAACTAAATTTTTATCATTTTGTTCCCACAAATAGAGCTTTCTTTTGGTGGTATTTGATCACCTCTGGGATTTTTATTTTCTGCTAAACAAATAAAAAAAAGACAGAAAATTTTGAAAAAAAAATGTTTTTTTTTGTTTCGGTTACAAAACTTTGTAAATAAGTAAGTTTTCTCCTTCACTGACGGGCACTGATAAGGCAGCACTGATGGGCACCAATGAGGTAGCACTGATGAGGTTGCATTGATGGGCACTAATATGCGGCACTGATGGGGCACTGATAGGTGGCACTGATATGCAGCACTGATGGGTACACATAAGTGGCACTGATGGGCACTGATAGGTGGCATGGATGGGCACTGATAGGCGGCACGGATGGGCACTGATAGGCAGCACGGATGGGCATGGATGGGCACTGATGTACTGTAATGTATGGTACTGATGGATGCCAATCAGTGCCAAACAATAATGCCTGCCAATCAGTGATGCCCATTGTGGGCACTGATTGGCATCCATTGTGGGCACTGATTGGCATCCCTGGTGGTCTAGGGTGGCATACCTGGTGGTGACATCCCTGGTGGTCCTGGTGGCGTCCCTGGTGGTCCAGCGTGGGCATCCTGGGGGGGGGGCTGTGCTGATAATCAAACAGCACAGACCCCCCTGTCAGAGGAGCAGCCGATCGGCTCTCCTCTTCTCGCTTTAGACGCGAGTGAGGAAAAGCCGATCAACGGCTCTTCCTGTTTATATTGTGATCAGCCGTGATTGGACATGGCTGATCACGTGGTAAAGAGTCTCCGTCAGAGACTCTTTACCTGGATCGGAATTGCGGTGTGTCAGACTGACACATCGCAACAACAATCGCCATAATGTGCAGCTGCTTAATATCCTGGCGATGTCATATGACGTCCGGTCAGGATATTGAAACCACTTTGCCGCCGTCATTTTGTTATATGGTGGGCGGCAAGTGGTTAAATATATATACAGTGCCTTGAAAAAGTATTCACACCCCTTGAAATTTTCCACATTTTGTCATGTTACAACCAAAAACGTAAATGTATTTTATTGGGATTTTATGTGATAGACAAACATAAAGTGGCACATAATTGTAAGTGGAAGGAAAATGATAAATGGTTTTCAACATTTTTTACAAATAAATATCTGGAAAAACTGTGGTGCATTTGTATTCATCCCCCTTTACTCTGATACCCCTAACTAAAAAAAAGTGAAACCAATTGCCTTCAGAAGTCACCTAATTAGTAAAAAGAGTCCACCTGTGTGTAATTTATTCTCAGTATAAATACAGCTGTTCTGTGAAGCCCTCTGAGATTTGTTCGAGAACCTTCATGAACAAACAGCATCATGAAGGACAAGAACATACCAGACAGGTCAAGGATAAAGTTGTGGCAAAGTGTTCAAGCAGGGTTAGGTTATAAAAAAATATCCCAAGTTTTGAAAATCTAACGGAGCACTGTTCAATCCATCATCCGAAAATGGAAAGAGTATGGCACAACTCTACTAAGACATGGCAGTCCACCTAAACTGACAGGCCCGGTAAGGAGAGCATTCATCAGAGCAGTAGCCAAGAGGACCATGGTAACTTTGGAGGAGTTGCAAAGATCCACAGCTCAGGTAGGAGAATCTCTCCACAGCACAACTATTAGTCAACTATGTGACAGCAAAAAAAAGCTATTGTTGAAAGAAAGCCATAAGAAGTCCTGTTTGCAGTTTGCGAGAAGCCATGTGGGGGACACAGCAAACGTGTGGAAGAAGGTGCTCTGGTCAGATGAGACCAAAATTGAACTTTTTGGCCTAAAAGCAATACGCTATGTGTGGTGGAAAACTAACACTGCACATAACCCTGAACACACCATCCCCACCATGAGACATGGTGGTGGCAGCATCATGTTGTGGGGATGCTTTTCTTCATCAGGGACAGTGAAGCTGGTCAGAGTTGATGGGAAGATGGATGGAGAGAAATACAGGGCAATCTTAGAAGTGGCATCACGGGGAATGCCGCAGGGAAGTCCCGTCATGTCCCCGTGCGTCAGAGGGGGGGCGGGGTCACTGGGTGGCCTCGCCCCCTGTTATTTAAGAACCGCCAGAAGAGGAGAAGCATCACACAGCGGGAGCCTCCCTCCATGCCATCATGGATGCGGAGCGGCTCGAAAAGAAGATGAAGAGAAGAAGATGAAGAGAAGAGCGGGAGCCTCCCTTCATGCCATCATGGATGCGGAGCGGCCCGAAGAGAAGAAGGGAAGAAGACGCCGACGCCACGGAGGAGATGCTGGACGAGAACACCGGAGGAAGAACCAGCAGAACCAGAAGAAGATGAAGGAAGATAGAAGAAAGAAGCAGCATTTAAATAAAGAAATTGTCAAAAACTGTCTCTTGTCATTTTTAACATTTTTGACAGTTTTTTAGTGAAATGGTAGGGGTACTTTTGTACCCCGTTACAATTTCACACAGGGGGGAGGGCCGGGATCTGGGGGTCCCCTTGTTAAGGGGGGCTTCCAGATTCCGATAAGCCCCCCACCCGCAGACCCCCACGACCACCGGCCAGGGTTGTGGGGATGAGGCCCTTGTCCTCATCAACATGGGGACAAGGTGTTTTGGGGGGCTACCCCAAAGCACCCTCCCAATGTTGACAGCATGTGGCCTGGTACTGTTCAGGAGGAGGGGGGCTCTCTCGTCCCCCCCTCTTTCCTGCGGCCTGCCAGGTTTCGTGCTCGTATAAGGGTCTGGTATGGATTTTTGGGGGGACCCCACACCGTTTTTTATAAATTTTGGCCGAGGTTCCCCTTAATATCCATACCAGACCTGAAGGGCCTGGTATGGAATTTAGGGGGACCCCCACGTCATTTTTTTTTTAAATTTTGGCTGGGGTTCCCCTTAATATCCATACCAGACCTGAAGGGCCTGGTATGGAATTTGGGGGACCCCCACGTCATTTTTTTTTACTTTTTACTTTTTTTTTATTTTAGTTCGGGGTTCCCCTGTGGGGAATTCCCATGCTGTTTTTATCAATGAACTTCTATGCGTATTGTCGGACCGGCAATGCATTAATAGCCGCGAGTAGTTTTAAATGACTTTTTTTCCTTTGAAATGTCATTTTGCTGTCAGACTGTTCTAAACACGGGAAACATGCGCCCCTTTACAGGCATACTATAGACACCCCCCAGATACGAAATTTAAAGGGATATTACACTTTTATTGTTTCACTTTAAGCATTATTAAAATCACTGCTCCTGAAAAAATGGCCATTTTTAAACCTTTTTTTGCATTGATCCATGTCCCCTGGGGCAGGACCCAGGTCCCCAAACACTTTTTATGACAATACCATACATATAAGCCTTTAAAATGATCACTTTTGATTTCTCCCATAGACTTTTAAAGTGTGTTCCGCGCCATTCGAATTTGCCGCGAACACCCCAAATTGTTCGCTGTTCGGCGAACTTGCGAACAGCCCGTGTTCGAGTCGAACATGAGTTTGACTCGAACTCGAAGCTCATCCCTACCCTCCAGCAACAATAAACCCCCTGCAACAAAATACAACAACAGATCTACCCCAGGAGCAATAGGCCCCCACCAGCAACAATAGACCTCCCAAAAGCCAGCATTAATAGACACTCCATCAGCCAGCAAAAATAGACCCATCCCCCAACAGTAGATCCCCCCCAACAACATAAGACTCCGCCCCCAGCAACAATAGACCCTCCCCCAACAGTAGATCCATCCAAGCATCATAAGACCTCCCAACAACAATAGACCCCTTTCTCAACAATAGATCCCTCAGCAGCCACCATCAATGGGCTTTCAAGTACACCCCTGCACCCCTTGCCATTAAATACATTGAGTGCTGGAGGTGCCGAAACTGCGTTCCCCCGCGTTCCTGCTGAAAAAAAGCCCTGAAAATAAGTATTTGATCACCAAGCAAAATGTGACTAACAGGATAAGTATCAAGTCAATCCAATAGTGGAAGTGATGAAGAAAGACAAAGTTAATTTTCTTTAAAACCCATGAAGAGACATAAAATAAAGTAAAAACCAGTACATGTATAGGTATGAATGAAAAGAGAGCCTACGATACCACGGGAGGTCACCGGGGCAGTGGTGAGCTAACGGCATCCATGGTTGTTAGCAGTGGAGCATGGGTGGTGCCGATATCCATGTTGCACAAGGGGAAGGAAGGAATTCAATTCCCTTGAACCATGCTCACTGGGCTGGCTGGCATGGAGTTGGAAAAATTGTCCCGAAACGCGGAATGGTAACATACTGCTAGTGGCCCAGGGGAAGCCTGCGGATGTGGTGTGGCTGACGCTGGTATGGTGGAGGACGAATCAGATGGCGGGGCAGCCTAAGCCCACAGCTGGAAGCCGGGAAGGGAGAGCCGATGCTGGAGTAGGCTCGTGTGAATGATGTGCGGAGCTCGCCAGGACTGCGGAAATGCAAAAGACCCAGGAACCAGCGTGGCTCGTCTGTTGCCGTGACGTCACGTTTTGCGCGCATGCACTTTGTCATAGTCAGGGATATCGGCAAACATGATATCCGTGACTATAACAAAATGCGCTTCCACCCCCATGAGCGCTGACTTTCTCTGTTTCTTTTCATTAGCAAACTTCAGATGGGCCTGTACATGTGCCTTCTTGAGGAAGGGGACCTTGCGAACGCTGCAGGATTTCAATGCATGGCGGCGTATTGTGTTACCAATGGTTTCTTTGGTGACTGTGGTCCCAAATACCTTGAGATCATTCACAAGCTCCTCCCGTGTAGTCCTGGGCTGGTCCCTCACTTTTCTCATGATCATCCTTACCCCATGAGTCAAAATCTTGCATGGCGCTCCAAACCGAGAGCAATTGATGGTAATTTGGTATTTATTCCATTAGCAAATAATCACTCAAACGGTTGTATCCTTCTCACCAAGCTTCTTGCAGAGGGTCTTGTAGCCCATTTCAGTCTTGTGCTGGTCTACAATCTTGTCCCTGATGTTCTTTGACAGCTCTTTGGTCTTGCCCATGATGGTGGGTTTGAATAGAAGAAACAGATTCTGTGGACAGGTGTCTTTATACACATAACCAGTAGTCATTAGGAGCACCTTCTTAAACTGACAGGACTAATCTGTGTACCACATGAGCACATACTAAAGCCAGTCTGTGGGAGCCAAAATTATTGTTGGTTGGTAGGGAATCAAATACCTGATTTAGTCACTGAACTGCAACTCAATTTATAACATTTGTATCATGTGTTTTTTTGGATTTTTGGTTGATACTCTGTCTCTATCATTTAAAATATATCTATGATAAAAATTATAGACCCTTCATTTCTTTGTGGGTTGGCAAACTTACAAAATCTACAGGGGATCAAATAATAATTTTCCCCATTAATTCTGTTACAATAGTTTTTATTGAGAAAGTGTTTGCAAGCATCAAAAAATAGAGTGGCAAGCAATCCTTGCCATGCTCAAATCATTTGGCATTACAAATACATAGGGAACAAAAGGGAGGGGAATTGGGGGGAAGAAAGGGAAAAACGAAATTGAGGCTTCGCAAATAAAATAGGACACAAGAGCAAACATGAAAATCAAACATTACGTGGGTGGCTGCATAGAGGAAACCTGCGAGGCCCCCATCGGGTGTACGACCGGGCCATACCCAGGGTAACCCTATAGATTCTCCCAATGTGCACCCCTATCCAAAGAGTTGTAAACTACAAAATCGCAAAACCTTCATGAATATTCTTCAAGCAATTAAACTTTTCTCTTACGTTGTAGACTGTAATTATTCTCTCCATTATCAGAACACAATGCATTCTTTGCTGGGTAATGGGGCTTTGATCGTTTGTGAACAGTAGGTAGGGTAAGGGGTAAATTGGGGGAGAGTGGAAAAAGAAGATGAATAAGAAAAGTAGAGAAGAAAAGTAGGTGAGTCCGTCCGGGAGTCTAGGCCAAACGTTTCCTGAATCAGCAGTCAATGCCTGGGACCCGCAAGTAGGCCAGCCAAGGAGACCATATTTTGTTGAAAAGACGTTGTTTGTCTCGCAGAACTCTAACCATTTTTTCATTTAGCATTATCCAAGTTAGTTTCCGCTTCATTAGGGCTATGTTACGAATGCAGTTACTACAACGTCTAATGAAGATGAAATCGATTATGGTTATTTGATTGATCTCAAAATTAGCACTGGGCCCTTTATGAAAATTCATTTCGGACCCCCAACAGTCTCCAGATCTCTCCATGGAGATCAGCAGCACATAATTTCAGTTAGGACACCTGCCAGGGAATAAGAGTTCACCAGGGGAACATTTTAATTATTACGTTGTTAAAAGTGAAATTCCTATTCGATCGATGGAGACATTAAATGGCTTCTTTTGTTATGTCCAATAAAGTCTCCCTTAGGCCCCTTAATGGAATTTGCTTTTACCAACGTGATGGCGTATTCATAGCTGGTTGTCAGTCACCGCCGTTCGTTCGCTCAGCTTTAATGCTCGTGTTTTACTTTCTGTTTTTCTTGCTAGTATTTTGTAGATGGAACTTTAAAACTGAACTTTAGTCTGCTTATATTTTGTCTTCCCTCCGTCCTCCTTTCCTTCATTAACACGCTAATGCAATTTTAATTTAAAACATGTCTATGTTCATTATATACCTTATTTTAGACCCTGTGATATCATCTGTCTGTGATTCTATAGGCAATGCAGGCAGATCATGGGGGGGGTGGGTGCATCATGGTGCTCTTTATTGCTAAACATGGCATCTTTTTTGGTGCATTTTGATGTGTGTGTTAGGAAACCTTTTCAAATGAATGGGCTGCCTTAAACCAACGCATATTAAACACTGAGCACAATGATTGTGGGATTTAAATCCATTGCGGCGTATTGTGTTGCCAATGGTGAGGTATTGCCATAAACCTTGAAGTGAGGACAGTATATCTCAGTATATCTAGGGCTATCATTCATAGGCATGTGTTGTTCGTTTTCATTCTAGGGCTATCATTCATAGACATGTGTTGTTCGGTTTCGTTCTGAATTGAAATTCAGACACATTTTTCGTTATTCGGAAATTCAGATGTATCTAAATTTCCGAAATAACCTATCAAAACATATATTGCAAAGTAACATCTGCATGGCCTATGACCTTGCTGCTCCCTGTCACAAAAAGTGATGGTAGAAATATAATGTCATTAAGATCTGGTAGGGCTATAATACTATGGTACATGGAAGTTGGTAGCTCAACGCATTTCGCGGCTTTGTAGTCGTGCTTCATTGAAAGTCCCACCTTTTTGCTCCTTTTATAGGTTTATATGTTCTGACATGTGAATTTTGAATAGAATACATTCAAATTCGAATAGAATAGAAAATAATAGAATACAAAATATAATAATAGAAAAGAATAGAACTGAATAAACAATAGAAAAGAATAAAAAGAAAGAATATAACAATATAACCATTTTCCGAAATTTGAATTTTAAATATAAAAAAATTTGAATTTCCAATAGAATAAATTGGAATTTGAATAGAATGAAAAAGAATAGAATATAATAGGAAAGAAAAGAACAGAATAGAAAATAAAAAAATAGAATAGAAAACACAATAGAATAGAATGGAAGAAAAAGAACATAACCATTAGACAAAATTCGAATTTCGATTAGAATAAATTCAAATTCAAATAGTATTCGATTCAAATTCAATTTGAATGGAATTTGAAAAATTTGAATCCATTTGAATTCGAATAAACGAAATGAAGCCCGAAAGCAAATGAAATGAATTTAACAAAACAAATTTATTTAAATAACGAATCAAAACTAAACAATTTTTTTTTCATTCTGCACATGTGTAATCATTCATGGTTAAATCTAAACCTGTAAAAGCTTATAAAGCATCAACTATGGACAATTATGGGTACTGAAGTTTGCCATTTCATGAGTGTGCATTTTTAAGGATTGATGTTTGGTGTCCATTTACCTGTCACAACCTCATCTGTTATATTTTACCAAAAAAGTGAGTAATATATTGTGTTTGCGTGCAATAAAATGAACCTAGTGTTTTTTACTGAAAATTGCTTTTGATAAACATGCACTAACATTGCAACTATCAGCATTTTATTCTCCAGACTCTTTGCTTTCAGAAATATGCTTTTTAGGGGAGGTTTACTAATCGTCATGCCTAAAATGTGCATTTTAACTTGTGTACAAAAACTGAAAAAATGGCTCTGGTGGAGAAATGGTTAAATCTTTCGCTGCTAGAGCCATTTTTGCGTTTTTTGTACACGTTTACAAAATCATTTTAGGCCAGAAGATTACACAAAACCCACAAACATTATACATTTTCTGAAAGCAAATACCCTAGAGAATAAAACAGTGGTAGTTCCAAAATTTCTGTAAAAAATACACTAACGTGAATTTTAGGGCAAACAAACGCAATAAATTACCCAAATTTTTGGTAAAATATAAAAGGTGAGGGTGCGCTGAGTAAATAAATACCCAACATGCCAAACCTTCAATTTTTGTGCCCATGAAATGGCGACAACCTTCAGTACCCTATATTTTCTACAGGCGACCCTTCAAAAGCCCCCTATAGGTATCAGTTTAGTGTTACAGAGGAGGTCTTGTGTTACAATTATTGCTCTCACTCCGGCGTGTGCGGCTTTATGTATCGCAATGGATGTTTTCACGTGTAGGAGCCCCAACGCATGCGTTTACGTTCTTGTGTGTGTATATGTGGGGGCGGGGGGAATCAACTTTTTTTGGGAGAGGATTTTATGTGGGTTCATACAAAAAGCCGCTGTTTAGCACCCTATGCTGGATTAGAATGTTATTTTTAGATGGCGGGTTTGGTGACACGTCAATCCACTTGCCTATTGGGCACTTTCATTCCCTTCCTGCCCAGACCAGTTTTCAGCTTTCAGTGCTGGCGCATTTTGAATAACAATTGCGCGGTCATGCAGCACTGTAATGAAATTTTTTTATCATTTTATTCACACAAATAGAGATTTCTTTTGGTGGTATTTAATCACCACTGGGTTTTTTTATTTTTTTCTAAACAAAACAAAAAATAATGAACATTGAAAATAATAAAATAGGCGGTACTGATAGGCGGCATTGATTGGCAGCACTGATGGGCAGCACTGATAGGCACTGTTAGTCCGTACTGATGTGCACTTATAGATGGCAAGGATAGGTGGCAATAATGGTGACTGATAGATAGCACTGATGGGCACTGATTGGCACTTATGGAACTGCACTGATAATCAGTGTAGATGTCCCCCCGTTTGAATTGCGCTGTCACAGCACATGAGAAGAAGACTGCCGATAACTGACAAGTCTGTTTACACAGTGATCAGTTGTGATGGGCCCTTTACCTCTATCTGTGATCAGCACATAGGGGGGGCAAGGTTCTGGCAGGACATCACTAGACACCCTCCCAGAACAAGCCGACCACACAGTACCTGTCATTTGACTCCAGTCTGCAAGTGGTTAAAGTATAACTAAAGGCAAAAACTTTTTTTAATAGTTTTGGATAGAGTGCACAGGCATTATTGCTGTCTGTGCCCCCATTAGGGAGATTCACCCTTTCTATTTGTCCTGTTTACCATTATCATTGAAAGTGAAAGAAAATCCCAAATTTTGGGTTGTCCCCAGGAAAGTAATAGATGGGAAATCTTTTAATGGGGAGACGAGTTCTGGTGACTTGGGGGTCCTCAAGAAATTCCCTTAATTTGCAGGGATTTCCTCTCACTTCCTGTTTGGCAGTGGGACAGGAAGTGAAGGAAAATCTCCGCAATGGCACACAGATGGTGAAATAAAATCTAACAAGAATTATAACCCATCCTTGCTCTATCCAAAATGAAAAAAAAAGTTTTGTATATAGTTCTACTTTAGGTACCCTGCTATGTGACACGGCCTAATTTCATACAGTGCCTTGAAAAATTATTCACACCCCTTGAAATTGTTCACATTTTGTCATGTTACAACCAAAAACGTAAATGTTTTAATGTGATAGACCAACACAAACTGTGACACAATTGTGAAGTCGAAGGAAAATGAAAAGTGGTTTTCAAAATGTTTTAAAAATAAATATGTGAAAAGTGTGGTGTGTATTTGTATTCGGCCCCCCTGAGTCAATACGTTGTAGAACCACCTTTCACCGCAATTACAGCTGCAAGTCTTTTTGAGGATGTCTATATCTAGCTTTGCACATCTAGTGAGTGACATTTCTGCCCATTCTTCTTTGCAAAATGGCGCAAGCTCTGTCAGATTGGATGGAGAGCGTCTGTGAACAGCAATTTTCAACTCTTGCCACAGATTCTCAATTGGATTTAGGTCTGGACTTTGACTGGGCCATTCTAACACATGAATATGCTTTGATCTAAACCATTGCATTGTAGCTCTGGCTGTATGTTTAGAGTCATTGTCCTGCTGGAAGGTGAACCTCCGCCCCAGTCTCAAATCTTTTGCAGACTCTAATGCCGCGTACACACGAGCGTAATGTCCGTCAGAGAAAGTCCGATGGGAGCTTTTCATCGTATATTCCGATCGTGTGCATGCCCCATCGAACTTTTTCCGTCGAAAATTCAGACGGACTTAGATAGAGAACATGTTCTAAATTTTTCTGACGGAACTAATTACTATCGAGAAACCCGCTCATCTGTATGCTGTTCCGACGTACCATAAACGACGCATGCTCTGAAGCAAGTACGAGATGGAAGCTATTGGCTACTGGCTATTGAACTTCCTTTTTCTAGTTCCGTTGTACGTGTTGTACGTCACCTCGTTCTTGACGGTTGGAATTTAGTGTGACCGTATGTATGGAAGACAGCTTGAGCGGAACTCCGTCGGAAAAACCTTCAGAGTTTATTCCGATGGCAAAACCGGTTGTGTGTACAGGTCAAAGACAGATTTTCTTTTAGGATTGCCCTGTATTTCTCTCCATCCATCTTCCCATCAACTCTGACCAGCTTCCCTGTCCCTGCTGAAGAAAAGTATCCCCACAACATGATGCTGCCACCACCATGTCTCATGGTGGGGATGGTGTGTTCAGGGTTATGTGCAGTGTTATGCCCTGTACACACGGTCGGATTTTCCGATGGAAAAAGAACAAGAAGGTTGGGACTTTGAATGAGGTGGGCAAATGAGGCCAAAGGGACAATCATAATTACATAAAACATTTATTAATACATAATAACAAATTGACACAGTTGAGTTACAGTAAAGATAATAATATCCAATCGTATAACAATCCCATCCTGCCTGATATATGGGAAACATAGTGAGCAGCCCCTAAATAGTACAGGGCAAACCAACTGGGAAAAATAATTCATAGCAGTAGCATAAGGTCGCAAGATAAACATTAAAAGCTTATGGGTGTATGGACCTAATAAAAGTTTATGATTGTATGGTGCTTGTCGTAGGCCTGACGCGTTTCGTGTATCAAACACTCTTCAGGGGCAATATAGCACCAGGGTCTAAAAAAGGAAAAAAGGACAGTGTAATAAAGGAATAAAGTGCAAAAAATGCACTGTAAACAGGATAAGAAAAAAATGAACATATAGAGGAGACAGGCAACCACTGATCCCCCATGGGTACTCACATGTTGACGGATTGTGAACTCCAAGAGGTCCTCAAAATGTAGGCCACCAAATAGCTCAGGTCCGGGAGCTGAGGGAGGAGCTTAGAGAGAGGAGCCGGGAGAGAAAACGGCCACATACAGGGGTCCCCAATGGATGGAAGATCCATACTTGTGATCAGTAAGATGAGGGTTTTAGGGTAATAAAAGTAGTATGTGTAAGGTATTGCCCCAAATGAAGCTAGAGCCCCTGATCACAGAGAAGTAAAAAATTGTCTATGGGATGTCCCCCTTACCTATGGATGGTACGAAATAGCCAGACATGGCTGACCCAGTGATGGACGTGCTGTATGAGAGCAGGCTAAAACATGAGTGAGGGTCCTATATGCAGCCAGTCCCCGCCCCAATCAGAAAACTCCCCCCAGCATCACGTGGTGCAGACACAAAAGGAGAACTCCTACCAGCGCAGCGGCCGCTGCCGCCCACAGCTGCTGGAGAAGTCGCCCTCCACGTGTCCGCACGAGAAGGAAAACACAGCGTCAGCGCCGGGACACTCACGCAGAGGTCACGCGCATGACGAGGGGGTGTGATGCCGACGCACAATGGGAAACCCGCCCCAAACACCCGCACCCGATGTACAGAGGTGTGCTCTGAGGCCCATGGGTAGTCATATAATCGTATATGTGTTGCCAGTATACTCTCTATGGTACCATTATTGCATTATTATGTCATTGCTTTATTTTTATATTTATTCTTATTCAGTGGTTCATGTATTTAGATTGTTCCTAGTGTCTCATTTAAAGTCCCCACTTCATCTATTTACTCGATATAGCGATGGAGGCCGGGCTTGAGGCCATCTGGAAGCCCTATTACGACAGTATTTACCCCACATGGCATTTGCCCTGAACCATTAGGTTTCCCCCTTTTTAGGAGGTTTGTTTAATATCATTACATTATTATAATATATTTGGTTCCATGTGTGTTCATTTATAATTTTTTTTGTTTTCTTCCTTTGGTACTTCTTTTCATACTTTTTTTCCCTTTTTCCACCTCCCTCCCTCCACTTTGGAGCGGCCATGCGGTGTGTGTCTCCATAGAGCCTGCTTCTGTTTGGCTGCTTTTTTGTTCAGTGTCCGGGAGCTGCGAGGCACGGCTGGGATCCCTCCCCTTTCTCCCCTCGTCTGCTACGGTGGGTGCGGGTGTTTGGGGCGGATTTCCCATTGTGCGTCGGGATCACGCCCCCTCGTCATGCGCGTGACCTCTGCGTGAGTGTCCCAGCGCTGACGTTGTGTTTTCCTTCTCGTGTGGACACGTGGAGGGCGACTTCTCCAGCAGCTGTGGGCGGCGGCCGCTGCACTGGTAGGAGATCTCCGTCCGTTTTTGTGTCTGCACCACGTGATGCTGGGGGGAGTTTTCTGATTGGGGCAGGGACTGGCTGTATATAGGACCCTCACTCATGTTTTAGCCTGCTCTCATACAGCACGTCCATCACTGGGTCAGCCATGTCTGGCTATTTCATACCATCCATAGGTAAGGGGGACATCCCATAGACAATTTTTTACTTCTCTGTGATCAGGGGCTCTAGCTTCATTTGGGGCAATACCTTACACATACTACTTTTATTACCCTAAAACCCTCATCTTACTGATCACCAGTATGGATCTTCCATTCATTGGGGACCCCTGTATGTAGCCGTTTTCTGTACTGGCTCCTCTCTCTAAGCTTCTCCCTCAGCTCCCGGACCTGAGCTATTTGGTGGCCTACATTTTGCGGACCTCTTGGAGTTCACAATCCGTCAACATGTGAGTACCCATGGGGGATCAGTGGTTGCCTGTCTCCTCTATATGTTCATTTTTTCTTATCCTGTTTACAGTGCATTTTTTGCACTTTATTTATTCCTTTATTACACTGTCCTTTTTTCCTTTTTTAGACCCTGGTGCTATATTGCCCCTGAAGAGTGTTTGATACACGAAATGCGTCGGGCCTATGACAAGCACCATACAATCATAGACTTTTATTAGGTCCATACACCCATAAGCTTTTAATGTTTATCTTGCGACCTTATGCTACTGCTATGAATAATTTTTCCCAGTTGGTTTGCCCTGTACTATTTAGGGGCTGCTCACTATGTTTCCCATATATCAGGCAGGATGGGATTGTTATACGATTGGATATTATTATCTTTACTGTAACTCAACTGTGTCAATTTGTTATTATGTTTTAATAAATGTTTTATGTAATTATGATTGTCCCTTTGGCCTCATTTGCCCACCTCATTCAAAGTCCCAACCTTCTTGTTCTTTATACGCACAGGGATGGAGACCTAGTGTCTCATTTAAAGTCCCACCTTTTGTTATTTTTATTTTATTTATCCAATAGAAAAAGTGCGATCGGACTGTGTTGTCAGAAATTCCGATCGTGTGTGGGCTTCATCGGACTTTTTCCGTCAGAATTTCCGACACACAAAGTTTGAGAGCAGGATATAAAATTTTCCCACATCAAAATCCGATCGTTTAAATTCCGATCATGTGTACACAAATCCGACGCATAAAGTGCCACGCATGCTCAGAATAAATTAAGAGAGACGAAAGCTATTGGCTACTGCCCCGTTTATAGTCCCGATGTACGTGTTTTACGCCACTGTGTTCAGAACGATCGGATTTTCCGACAACTTTGTGCGACCATGTGTATGCAAGACAAGTTTGGCCCAAAATCCGTCTGAAAAAATCTGATGGATTTTGTTGTTGAAATGTCCGATCAATGTCCAATCGTGTGTACAGGGCATTAGTTTTCCACCGCACATAGCGTATTGCTTTTAGGCCAAAAAGTTAAAGTTTGGTCTCATCTGACCAGAGCACCTTCTTCCACGTTTGCTGTGTCCCCCACATGGCTTCTTGCAAACTGCAAACGGGACTTCTTATGGCTTTCTTTCAACAATGGCTTTCTTCTTGTCACTCTTCCATAAAGGTCAGATTTGTGGAGTACACGACTAATAGTTGTCCTGTGGACAGATTCTCCCACCTGAGCTGTGGATCTCTGCACCTCCTCCAGAGATACCATGGGCCTCTTGGCTGCTACTCTGATTAATGCTCTCATTTTCGGCCTGTCAGTTTAGGTGGAGGGCCATGTCTTAGTAGGTTTGCAGTTGTGCCATACTCTTTCCATTTTCGGATGATGGATTGAATAGTGCTCTGTGAGATGTTCAAAGCTTGGGATATATTCTTATAACTGAACCCTGCTTTAAACTTCTCCACAACTTTATCCCTGACCTATCTGGTGTGTTCCTTGGCCATCATGATGCTGTTTGTTCACTAATGCTCTTTAACAAACCTCTGAGGGCTTCACAGAACAGCTGTTTATGTACTGAGATTACATTTCACACAGGTCGACTCTATTTACTAATCAAATGACTTCTGAAGGCAATTGGTTCCACTAGATTTGAAAACCGTTTATCATTTTCCTTCCACTTCACAATTATGTGCTACTTTGTGTTGGTCTATCACATAAAATCCCAATAAAATACATTAACGTTTTTTGGTTGAAACATCACAAAATGTGGAAAATTTCAAGGGGTACGAATATTTTTCAAGGCACTGTATAGCATAACCATTGATCAATATCTTCTCTTGTTTTCCTGGAAAGACAAACTCGTTACAATAACAAGTCTAAAAATATATTTTCTGCATGTTATCCGCTAGTCCTCATTTATATTCTGTGTCAGACTTATAATGCAGAAGCAGCATTTCAGGCAGGGGGATAATCACACATCTGCACCGTACAGCATGCATTCTTCACATCTCTCCAAGCGCAGGGAAGGATCATCTCATTCCACCCAATACAATTTCTGATTGATAAAGCTGACATAACTTCCTTTCAGTTAAAAATGAATAAAAAAAAGAGAAAAGTATACCGCGTGGGCAACCCAAAATATGTAAAGCAGTCAGCACAGCAAAAGACAAAATTGAACAGCAAAGTTTTAAAGATATGTGCAGCGCTAAAAGTGAAAGGTCTCTGTATGTCTGCAGGACAATCAAAAGGAAACAGTGTACCATATAAATATATGAATACCGTGAAGTTGTACATAAATATATACTAAATGAATAAACATTAAAGTAGATATGATGTTATAAAATTTAAAAATATATCAAAGGAGGAACAATTAGAAAAACAAAATCAAAAATAAGTCCACATAAGTGCAAAATAAGTATTAAAGTGAATCCAAAAAAGGAAGGGAAGTCCTTTTGGTATCAGCAAAAATCACATAGGGATCGCATGTGTGAAGAAAACAACCACCACCAACTTTGAGAAGGCTTACCAGAGCGTTTGGACTCAGAAAGGCATACGCCCAATGAGCTCCCAAGGCTTGTGGTGTATCTACGGTATCTATGGTGAGAGTCAACGAACACAGAGCCAAAATAAAAAAGGGAGTCACTAATGATATTGTACACTACCACCAGTATCACAACCGTGACCCAACTAGTACCGAATTCTTAATTATAGATAGATACATTCCTCCATGGAGAGGTGGCGTCACAACTAGGGGCGTGTCTCGTCTTGAAACTTTCTGGTTTTACGAGTTACAGTCCCACTCCCTGTCTGGTATGAACATGGAGTGGGACATTAACGCCTTTAACAATATGGTATGATGAAGCTCCAATTGGTGTCCCTACAGATCTTTATCTCTGGGCTTTTAAAACACTGTCAGATGTTTTCCTATAATGGTAGAGGCAATTTCTTTAAAATTTTTATTTACAGTTTTTTGTTTTATTCACCTAAATTTTTGATCATTTGATTATTGTAACTGTTATGTCTTTTTTTTTACTCATTATGGATCACCACACCTGATTTAGATTTCCAATTTGCAATTGACTTTTTTGTATATATAAATCTAACGTTGTAATAGCTCTGTTTTTGTGGTGTGTCTCGATTACACAGGCATTTTTATTCTCTCTCTCTTACCTCTGTTAACATTGAGGTTTGGTGTCACTTCCTATTCCTTAGTGGAACTGGACGGATGACGCGGCGGATATAGGCATTGGTCTAGCCATTTCAGATCGTGGCTTGACTCGCATGCGTCCGCTTCATTCTGTCATACAGGAAGTTGCGAGCTGGTGATGTGGCTGACGTGGTCAATGTCTTGATCCTCAGAGTAAAGCTTGATCCGCACGCGTCATCTTGCTAACCAGGAAGTGATTGCCTGATTGTACACATGATGCTGAAATCCTATCATAGGTTGGTATTTCATTTTGGGGATTACACTCTCTATATAAACGCAATGACCAAAGCAGGCCTATACCCCAGATTAGGGCTAGGCAACCTCACCTCTCCAGCTGTGGTGAAACTACAAATCCCATCATGCCTTTGCCTCTAGGAGTCATGGTGGTGATTGTCAGGGTCTTGCAATGTCTCATGAGACTTGTAGTTTCACCACAGCTGGAGAGCCGAGGTTGCCTACCCCTGACCTAGATGATGTCTCTTTAGACGAAACACGTTGGGACGAACCTTGCTGATGCCATTGTGTTATTTTACTGTCATTGAATATTCCTGCAAATGCTTTTTATCCATCCAAATGTGAGTGTTCCTGTTTTTAAAATGCATTTTTGTAACACCTACAGTTTTACACTATGTGAAGCCTTTGTTTCCTTTCTGGTTATACCGTATGAGTGTATAAGGAAGACCCATCCTTTATTTGAGGCTGCCAGCCCTATTCGGTTTTACTACACTGAGCTATCCAAGGGACGAAAGAATCATCTTCCATTCTGGCCAGGAGTAAGAGGCGTGGATGCTCCATCTTATTGATGTAGATACACCACAAGCCTTGGAGACTCATTGGACGTATGCCTTACTGAGTCCAAATGTTCTGTAAGGCCGCGTACACACGAGCGGACTTTTCGGCAACAAAAGTCCGATGGCCATTCCGGCGGACTTTCGTCAGACTTTTGACGGACTTCCAACGGACTTTTGAATGAACGGACTTGCCTACACGCGATCACACCAAAGTCCGACGGATTCGTACGTGATGACGTACAACTGGACTAAAATAAGGACGTTGATAGCCAGTAGCCAATAGCTGCCCTAGCGTGGGTTTTCGTCCGTCAGACTAGCATACAGAGGAGTGGATTTTTTGACCGGACTCAAGTCCGCCGGAAAGATTTGAAGCATGTTTCAAATCTAAAGTCCGTCAGATTTTCGACTGGAAAAGTCTGCTGAAGGTCCGATGAAGCCCACACACGATCAGATTGTCCGCCGGACTCGGTTCGTCGGACCAGTCCAGTCGAAAAGTCCACTCGTGTGTACGATGCATGTAGAGCCGGCAGTGAACAGATGCAGCATCAGACCGATGCTGCATCCACCTAGGTGAGTGTAGTTCTTAAAAAAATGTTTTCCCATACTTCTTTTAAAATGTTATATGTATACATACAAAAGATTACAAGTATGGGAAGGTGCAACATGGTGGGGTGGCAGTAAACACTTGGAGACCAGATGCAACAACAGAACTGTATTTAGTAAAGTCTTAAAAAACACAAATAAATGTCGGGGAGACAACCCTGTGGGAGCACTCACAGGAAGTTTCAGAGAACAGGGTAGCAGCAGGTCTCGGATGCTTCGACAGCATCTGTCTCAAGGGATAGAATGTGGCCTGGCTTGTCTGCATCCAAACGGGGGAGGCTTCCAGGAAGGACAGCATATCCCTGCTCTTCCCCTACTTATCAGGAACCTCTCCCTACCGCTATTACATCCCATGTCAGTCAGATGACCTATCCCTGCTCTACCTAAACAAAGAATGCGTGCCAAGCCTGAGATTCATGGCCTTAAATAGGCTCTGCCTGACCTAAGATGACTGCTAGAGTCACATGGAGTAGCATCATCCAATCGAATAGTTTCCCCAGTGACCCAAGAAAGAATAGAGAAACCATGTTCCTCTTGACTTTCCTTTTAACTGTAGTGCTGCTGCAGTCGAGAGCCACCCACATTGGAGAAAATACACTGCACCCGTCTACATACATATAACATTAACATTAGGCTTGGTTCACACCTGTGCGATTTTTAGTGTGTTTGCTGAAGTGCAACAATGCACAATAATCCATTTAACATTGTTTTTCTATGGGGTCCCTTCACATATATGCGGTTTCCCTGCAGTGTGTTTTTGGAAAGGGGTGCAGGCAAGTCTTTAGGTGCAGGAATGTGTGATATTGACGTCAATGCAAGGGTATAAAAAACGCACGCACATGCTTTCTTTTGCTGAAATTTGGTAGGGTTTGTGTTTAACAACCCTACATAAATGAAACCGCATCAGAATGTGCCACAACCATGGTGAATAAATGAGTAAGTGAATTAGTAACTACAAAAATATAAACAAGTTTCTTTATCTTCAAACATGGTACAAAATGTGAAATAGTGATTTTTCCACTTGTAAACACCTCCACCACTTGTAAACACTTCCACCACTTGTAAACACCTCCACCACTTCTACCACTGCCTTGTGAGATGCTTGTGAATCTGCTTGCCTCTGAACTGACCACAAGCTTACAAGAGGATTACAAAGGCACTAAGATGTATCAAAAAGGGGGTTGTTCCACACCTCCACCTCTAATGGATACTCCAAAACCACTCCTCCTCTCCTTTAATAGCATTACCACCATTTGGGCACCCTTGTCTCGGGGGAGGCTTGTATGAGCCCGCCGCTCCAGCACTGACTCCAACATACCTCAGCTCCCGGGACGGATGCACATGTTTGGTCCTGGTCCCGCACCGACCACACCCCAATGTACGGACTTCATGTAAGTACTTAGGGTGCTCCCCACCCTTGCTTGCTTGTCACGTTTAATTACCAGTAGACTCACCATAGATTTCATTTATGCTTTAGATGTCCCCTGAACCTGGCCCTGATGAGTGTCTTTCACACGAAACGCGTCGGTCATATGGGATCTAGACATATGTCTACAACACACTTTCAATCCAGAACATCTCTCATTACTCCATTAATATGTTTACTGCTTTTATCTGTATTCCCTCCATCGGTGCTGCTATATTTTACATGTGTATATATATATATGAAATGTTTGTATGTATTATCCATCAAATGAGACCACAATGTGACTCCAAGTTTGATACTTTCTTGTCGCTTATTGCATATGCACATACATTTGTGTTTGCAATTCACTATGAAATGATGTTTACTATAATGTCTTTCTTTATGTGATTTCTTTTTTGACTTCGGTTTTTATGCATCTCATTTTTTCAATAAACATGTACATTTATTTTAGTTTCCTTCACCTTGTCCATGACCTCATTTAAAGTCCCGCCATGTTCAACAATTTTCCGCAACAGGGATGGAGGCACATTTCAATATGTGCCTCATTTAAAGTCCCAAAATCCCCCCTCTTCTCAGTTTTTAACAGGAAAGCAGAGGGACTGGCAGGAACACCGGGGATTTCACACCAAGGGAGGTGATACAAAAAAACCCAGGAGACTATTTTTATACAAGTACATGGTACAGGTGACACATATTAGGAATTTTAAATGCTGGGGTAACAAGCACTTATGGACCACCCGCCGTCAAAATACGGCGGCACTCTGAAGAGGGATATCATTGTTATGGCAGCAGCTAGCTGCCATAACCCCGGTATCCTCTTCTTCAGCTGGCGGTGCGCTTTCAGATAAAAAGTGATCACTGCGGCGGATTCGCAGCGAGATCACTTTTATCGGCGGCGGGAGAGCCCCCCCCTCCCGCCGCACTTTGGTGCCCTCCGCCGTTTACTGGTGCCGCTGACAGCAGCGGAGGCAATCGGGTCCTTCTCCCTGTTAGGTATGGAGCTGAGTGAGGGGAAGATGGCCCCCACCCGGCTCCATACCACTGCAGGGCGGAAGCAGTGTCAAAACGTCACTTCTGCCCGTAGGTCTTAAAGAGACTTTTTTTTTTTTCAAAATAACATTTTTTTATTGCATTTTAGTGTAAATATGAGATTTGAAGTCTTTTTGACCCCAGATCTTATATTTAAGAGATCCTGTCATGCTTTTTTTCTTCTACAAGGGATGTTTACATTCCTTGTAATAGGAATAAAAGTGACACTTTTTTTTAAAAAAAAAAAACAGTGTAAAAAGAAAAGGTAAAATATTTATATTAAAAAACATTTTAAAAATTTAACATGCCCCCTCCTGTCAAGCTCACGCGCAGTTGCGTAGTGCCCGCATATGAAAACCACATATGTGAGGTATCGCTGCGATCGTAATGCCCCATACTCACGATAGGATTTTCTGACGGAAAATGTTCGATGGGAGCTTGTTGTCGGAAATTCCGACCATGTGTAGGCTCCATCAGACATTTTCCATCGGAATTTTCGTCACACAAAATTTGAGATCTGGGGGGGTGTGGCTTAGCGATGGCCGGGTGAAGACGTGTGCTGAAGGAGCTCCCGGCCCGACCCGTTCTACACCGGCTGAACAATCAGGTATCAGCACAGGCGAACACGTTATGAGCACCCCTAAACACTACAAGACCAGAACGACAACAAGAGGGACGAGGACCCCGACCGCACAACTCGGCATTCGGCGATTCCTCAGAGACAAGCAAGAACCATCGCCGGGCGCCATAGTCTCCGCGCCACGTGCAGAACGCTCAGAGAGAAGTCTCATCATGACACAGGTAACCCCCCCTAGTACTTCGATGGACGCAGATCCATCCATGGGGACCCCAGCTGCATTCCGAACTGGGCAGGCAGACACTTCACAAAGTCAAACCAGGCTAGATGATGACCTCCGCGCTATGCTGAAGGCCCTACCTACGAGGGCAGACATTGAAGCCCTAATCCAGCGCGTTGAGGAGGCACACAGCAGGGACATGCAGGAAATCAAATCAGAACTGCACACAATCACTCAACGAGTGTCCACCAGGGAGAATTTGTCCTCTGCACTGGAATCCCGAGTGTTAACATTAGAGCAAGCACATGAGTCCCAGAATCTAGAGATTCAAGAGCTGCAGCTGCACATCGAAGAAATGGAGGACCGTAGCCGCCGCAACAATCTGCCACTACGGGGAATTCCGGAGGCAACAGGACCTGAAGACTTGGCGGAGACAGTTACCACCATAATACACAGACTTTTAGGGACCCCACCACCCTCCCTGGAAATTGACAGGGTGCATCGAACCTTGGGACCAAAATCTACAGACCCTGCAAGACCCCGTGATGTCCTCTGCCGTTTACACCGGTACGCTCAAAAGGAGACCGTCCTGCGCAGCGCCTGGGAGAACGGCGACATCGAATTTGACGGAGCACACATACAGATTCTCCCAGACATCTCCAGAGCCACACTTCAACGCCGAGCTATGTTGAAACCTTTATTGGAGGCAGCAAGACAGCATGGATGCACGTATAGATGGGGGTACCCCCTGGCGGTCATGTTCCGCTCCTCCCAATCCTCTTTTTCACTGCGGTCACCAGCAGATCTTCCTACCTTCTTCACCTTCTTGGGGACTGACCCGATCCCAGTTCCTAACTGGCTACTGAAAATACCAAGACCGACGGGTCGCTCAGGTCCACTCACGACTCGATCCAACCAGCCTGCTCGATCCCAGAGAAACCGAGGACGCTACCGGGCCTCCAATGGGAACGGATGACGTGAGTCATGATATATACGTTTTGCCAGTTATTGTTTTGTGAACTGCAGGGCCGGACACCATGGCACTTTCTAAGTTGAACCCCAGAGACTAAGGACCCTCCACTGTGAGACTCCCCCAGTTTACTAACCTACCGCCCCGGGGGCATGTTATCAGGCCCTGGACAAAGCAAGAAGTTTACATACATATTTTACGCTTTGACGGAACGTCCCGGCCGCTGGTCGGGTGCCCCCCCCCTGGCCTGAATGCATGTAACCGTTGCACGAGTGCTGGGTTGGAGATGTAGCCTCTCATTACAGTGCCCGATCATTCTAAAACGAAGGGGAACCCAGTTATTGTAGCTAACCTGGCTTAGCGATATTTTTCTTTTCCTTTATTTGCCCCTTTTTACTGCCCAGCTGGCTTATACAGTACCCCGTAATGGAAACGAGATGACCCATACCCTCCACCACTCATCGGAACATCTCAGGTCACCTACTGGGGGCCATTTTGTCTCACTCACAATGCCTACACTTAATCCACCTGAAACCTTGCTAATTCCTCACCGGATGCTGCAAGTCAGCGTGCACACCTACAGCAAGCACCAACTCACTGGGACCACGTTAACACGTGTTGCACAACAGAGAGCCATTCACTGGGAACTAATCCTCTCTCCTCTAGCAATATGGCTGCTGTATTCAACCATAGCCCATACACCACTCGATGGACTGGTCAAAATGCTGTATCCCTGGTGTCTACGGGTATCCTCGGACCTGTGACTCTTTACAACACATACCCTCCAGAGTGATGATTGGATGGAACGCTCGAGACCTTTTTTTTTTTTTTTTTGGGGTGGTACCAGGAAAATGTTGACTTGGTCCAGGGGGGGCGGGTTGAGGAGGGGTAACTAACTAACTAACCTATTTGGGGGTTATATAAATGTTTTTGGTTTTCTATTGTTTAGGTTAGATGTCCGACCTGCATACTTAGTACTTTCATACACTGTTTGAGTTAGATAAACAGTAACTGTTTTATAAGAATGTTGATCCACATACCTTCTTAAATTTCGCCTCCGGTACTAACACATATCCATTTTCCGCCTGATTTCATACACAATCTAGGGCCGGGGAGGACACGGGTGGTGCCTGGGTGTCTCCCAAGACCCTCGCTGAACACTCTCCCACTTTCCTGTAGAGCGTTCAAGCAATATTTTGCTATTACTTTAGAATCTTAAACATACCTTTAGAGGGATCTCTACCCTCACTCCTCTCTCTTCTCTAATTTCTCTTCCCTCCCTCTCTTCCCACTACTGCTCTTTTTCTCCCCCCCCCCCCTAACTTTACCTCCTCCCACTATCTCTCCCCTCCTGACTATAGGAATCTATACTACCTCTTTGAAAAAAGGAAAAAGAAGGGAGGGAGCTCATGGGACCGTATTTACTTAATGCACCGCAACTCAGGAAATATATATTTTATTGATTTATATACTTGTCAAAAACACTGCTTGTTGGACCAAGTTTCTTTTGTATTGATGTGTGGTGAAGATATACTGTATATTGTACGACATAGGTCCATGTGGGCCCCCTTTTGTCTGTTATAAATAAAAAATAAAAAAAAAATAAAAAATTTGAGATCTGGATCTCAAATTTTTCGAAAACAAAATCTGTTGTCATAAATTCCGATCGTGTGTACACAATTCTGCAGCACAAAGTTCTACGCATGCTCGGAATCAAGCAGAAGAGCCGCACTGGCTATTAAACTTAATTTTTCTCGGCTTGTCATACGTGTTGTACGTCACTGCGTTCTTGACGTTCGGAATTTCTGACAAGATTTGTGTGACCGTGTGTATGCAAGACTCTTCTCTGTAACTCAAAACATGCAACCTGTAGAATTTTTTCGCCTATGGAGATTTTTAAGAGTAAAAGTTTGTTGCCATTTCACGAGCGGGTGCAATTTTGAAGCGTGACATGTTGGGTATCAATTTACTCGGCGTAACATCATCTTTCACAATATAAAAAAAAAATTGGGCTAACTTTACTGTTGTCTTACTTTTTAATTTATAAAAAGTGTATTTTTTCCAAAAAAAAGTGTGCTTGTAAGACCGCTACTCAAATATGGTGTGACCGAAAGTATTGCAACGACCGCCATTTTATTCTCGGTGTTAGAAAAAAAAAAAAATATATATATATATATATAATGTTTGGGGGTTCTAAGTAATTTTCTAGCAAAAAAATGGTTTTAACTTGTAAACAACAAGTTTGAAAAATAGGCCCGGTCTTAAAGTCGTTAAGTGTAGTGGTGCGATACGGTTCCTTCTAAAAGACACCCCAAAGTACCCAACACTGAATATGCACTGCAGCACTACGCATGCAATGCTATTTAGTGCATTGCAGTATGCTCAAAAAAATGGTGCATTCTCTTCAAATATTATGGAGGGTTGAAACTTGAATGAAATCATTTTATTTTAAAAGGGAAGTATGGGGTTTGGGGTTTTTGCAGAATCATACTTACCTAACTGGATGCAGCATCGCTCCAATGCTGCATCTGTCTCCCACCGCCTCTAACACTGAGAACCGAGAGATCAAACACCATCCAATCGCTCGGTTCTCAGAGCTCCATGAGCAGAGAGCTCTCTGCTCTGCCCCCCACGTACTCACTGGAGCGCTGGGCTGTGTTGTGGCAGGCTCAGACTCTCAGCAGCTCGCCAACCATAAGGTTGCGATCTTGCCTGAGCCTGGACAGGTGTTCTATCGAATAGTGCATCCCGTGATATAATGCCTCCAAGGATCGATCTGCGCATGCGCAGTGATGACGTTACGCCAGTGGATCGGCAAATCCGCTGGAGTGACGTTACGTACTGCGCATGCACAGATTGTCGGAGGCATTATCCGACGGTCTGCGAAGCACGGCGGCAGAATCTGATCATCAGATTCTGCCTCGCTCTGTACACGGCAGTAATGGGCTGTGTGAAGAAGCCCTAAAGGAGCGAGGGAAGTGTTGGGGTCACATTATCCTTAATAATCCATTTTTATCTGAAAATATGTGAAGTACAGTGCCATTGCATGTTGTACAATGCCATTGCATGCCGTACAGTGCCATCGCATGCCATACAGTGCCATTGCATGTTGTACAATGCCATTGCATGCCGTTCAGTGCCATTGCATGCCGTACAGTGTCATTGCATGCTGCACAGTGTCATTGCATGCTGTATAGAGTCATCACATGTCATACAGTGTCATCACATGGCGTACAGTGCCATTGCATACCGTACAGTGTCATCGCATGCCATACAGTGCCATCGCATACTGTACAGTGCCATCGCATGCCATACAGTGCCATCGCATGTCATACAGTGCCATTGCATGCAGTACAGTGCCATTGCATGCCGTACAGTGCCATTGCATGCCTTACAGTGCCATTGCATGCCGTACAGTGTCATTGCATGCTGTATAGAGTCATCACATGCCATAAAGTGTCATCACATGGCGTACAGAGCCATCGCATACCGTTCAGTGTCATTACATGCTGTGCAATGTCGTTGCATGCTGTACAGTGTCATCACATATGGTACAGGGCCATCGCATATCGTACAGTGTCATCACATGCCGTACAATGTCATAAAATGGCATACAGTGCCATCACATGCCGTACAGTGTCATTGCATGCGTACAGAGCCATCGCATACCATACAGTTTCATCACATGGCGTAGAGAGCCATCGCATGCTGTACAGCAGGGAAGTGCGGTGAAGTCAGTAGCCGGTGAGGCACTGGCTAGTATCAGAGCCAGATACACACAGGTTACATACACCAGAAACGTTAGAGCGAGAGTAATAATTCTAGCACTGGACCTACTCTGTAAATCTAAACATGTAACCTGTAAAAAAATGTAAAGCATCGCCTATTGAGATTTTAAGTACTAAAGTTTGTCGCCATTCCATGAGTGTGCGCAATTTTAAAGCGCGACATGTTAGGTATCTATTTACTCAGCGTAATATCATCTTTCCTAGTATACAAAAAAAGTATACAAAAAAATTGGGCTAACTTAAGTGTTTTTTTTTTTAAACTTTTTATTCATGAGACAGTTTATTTCCAAAAAAAAGTGTTTTCGAAAAATTGCTGTGCAAATACTGTGCAACATAAAAAGTTGCAATGATCACCATTTTATTCCCTAGGGTGTTTGCTAAGACATTATATATAATGTTTGGGGGTTCTGAGTATTTTCTACCAAAAAAAGTATGATTTTTATTAGGGCTGTAACTAGGGATTATTTTCATAATCGATTAGTTGGTCGATTATTGTTTCGATTAATCGATTAATCGGTTAATAACCTTAAAAAAACAGTGTGGTGTATAATTTAGTTAATATGTAAAGTTTAAAAAAAAAAGCAATTTACTCTTAAATATCTCTATGCAGTGGTAAATATAAACAACCAACTATATGGTTAGGGAGCAAAATATTGAATCCACTCTGAGAATAACAGACAGAAGAGATACACTGTGTATACTATTAGAGGAGATATACTGTATACACTGTTAGAAGAGAAATACAGTTTTTTGGCCAATTTGTTGTTGGGCAGATTAAAAAATACAAATTGCTGCAAAAACGAATTACATGCTTTTCTGCAGCTTCTACATTGAAGTATATTGAACCAAAAAAGCACCGTTTTGCGTTTAAAAAAAAAAAGTCCTTGACCCTTTCCAAATACGCAGCGGCTGAAAAAAAGCAGAGATGTGAACGTGTCCCATAGAAAACCATGTAAATAAACTGTAGTGCGTTTCTGCAAAAAGCACCAAAAAACACCAGGTCTAAGACGTTTAGTAACATAATGGGGTTAAAAAAACTAAAATGAGCCCTTTATAGTGCAAAAAAGCAAATAATCGCTACTGTAAGGGGTTCATTTTTTTACTGTAGAACTGTGAAAGTAATATTTACAGTAGCGATTATTTGCTCTTTTTGTACTATAAAGGGCTAATTTTATTATTTTTAACCCCATCATGTTACTGGCTGATTAATCGACTATGAAAATAGTTATTGATTAATTTCATAATCGATTAGTTGTCGATTAATCGATTAGTTGTTTCAGCCCTAATTTTTACACGTAGGAGAGAAGTGTCAGAATTGACCTGGGTGTCAATGGGTTAATTACCATAAGTAGGTGATATACAAATAATTATTATATATTGTTTTTTAAGTTCATTTACTATATTTTTAAAATCTGTACTCAAGCAGGTGGCTTACCGGACAAATTACTGAATTTAAAGTTATAACTTCCAACCAGTAATTTCACAGTAAATAGATAAATAATAAATTATTATCTTATAACATATAGCATAATAATATATGATTTAGGTTGTACCTTTTCATCAGCAGTAGATTCTCATTCTCCCTCTTAACTGTGTGAGGAAAAATATGGGATTGTGGGTAAATCTTATACTCATAAACACATGTTTTTTCCATCTAATTAAGAGGGCTGGGCTGGAAGGGTGCATTTGTCTTTTATAAACATGCCCCTTATATGGCACTGCAGTGAGAGGCGTGCCTCCACTGCAGCATTTTTATTGGACAGCTTGGGCCAATGGTACTTTACCATTGGTTGAAGACTCCAAGCTGTCCATTGAGCTCAATGGCCTCTGACAAGAAGTGAAGTGGCACTGTGAGCTCATCCTCTCAGTCTGCTGCAAACAGTGTGTGCCAGCTTGTATTTAACCACTTGCCTACGAGGCACCAACACCCCCTTCCTGCCCAGGCCATTTTTCAGCTTTCAGCGCTGTCGCACTTTGAATGACAATTGCGCGGTCATACAACACTGCACCCAAACATGTTCTTTATTATTTTCTTCACACAAATAGAGCTTTTTTGGTGGTATTTATTCACTGCTGGGTTTTTTATTTTTTTACAAAAAAAAGACCAAAAATTTTGAAAAAAAAAAGTTTTTTACTTTTTTCTGTCAGTAAATTTTGTAACCAAGTAATTCTTTGCCTTTCATTGACGTGTGCTGATGAGGCGGCACCTATGGGCACTGATAGGCTGAACTGGTGGGCATTGATTAGGTGGCACTTATGGGCACTGATGAGGCAGCACTTATGGGCACTGCTGAGATGGCACTGATGAGGAGGCACTAATATGCCGCACTTATGGGCACTGATAGGTGGCACTGATATGTGGCACTGATGAGCACTGATATGCGGCACTGATGGGCACTGTTGGGCGGCACTGGTGGGCACTGATAGGCGGCACTGGCGGGCACTAATAGGCGGCACTGGTGAGCACGGATAGGCGGCACGGATAGGCAGCATGGATAGGCGGTACAGATGGGCACTGATGGGCATTGATGGGTGACACTGATGGGCATTGATGGACAGCAGTGATGGGCATTGATGGGCAGCACTGATAGGTGGCACTGATTAGTGGCACTTGTGGACAGTGGTGGGCACTGATTGCTGCCGCTGGTGGGCACTGTATGCTGGCATTAGTGGGCAATGGTGGGCACTGTATTGTGACACTATATTTCGTTATTGTAATCAGGGCACTGATTACATTCCTACATGTCCCCCTGTGAGGAGATGCCGCTGATCGGCTCTCCTCGTCTCACACTTTGTCAGTGTGAGGCGAGGAGAGTCGATTACTGGCATCTCTGTGTTTACATGTAACCGGCTGTGATTGGACACAGCCGATCACATGGTTAAGGAGCCACAGACGCTATTACACAGATCAGACGGCTCTTTACACAGATCAGGGTCGCGCCGTGTCCTAGCAACAGTTTGCCGCGGTGCGCACTCCCTGCGGGCGCACGAGAGTGGCCATTCCTTAGACGCCGTCATATGACGGCGTCCCAGAACAAGAGCCGCCCCGCCGTCATTTGATGGTGGGCGGATGGCAAGCAGTTAAACTGGCCGCTCTGTTTGTAGCTTCTGGCAGGCTGTACAAGGAGCCCCATATCTCTGGAACCATAGATGATAGGAGCCCCAATTTTCAGTGGTGGGGTAGGATTTCAGCTACCTACCCCCCAAATTTGGGGTCTCTGTGACCCCTGGTTGCCAAACTATGACCCTCAAAGTCAATCTTTTTGTTTTTTTATGCTCCTCACCTGCCTCCCCTGACTGCAAGTGCATATCCCTGTCGTACAGTGTCCACTGACATCCGCTGCTTCCTAGGGCTGAATGGAGGGTCCGATCAGGTCCACCTGAAAAACTGACAGGTGGACCTGATCGGACAGCCTGCGTGAAATGGGCCTAAGTGCGCTGGGGCGATATGGTGCCTTCCAAATGGCAAATGTGCATTGCTGTGCACTTTAAAATATGGTGCATGGTGGCACACTGCTATGCATACTGTTGTACTGCTGTGCGTTGATTGCTTTGCATAGCATGTCTGTTATAATAAAGAAGAAGACTTTTTCACAGAAAAGAAAACATGACTTTACAAGACTGCCAGTGACCATCCTGTCTGAAAATTATTTTTGACAGCAGCTGCTATTTATTCCCCTCGTCTGGCCTGCTCAAATTTGCAGTGCTGTGTCTTGATAGTAATTGTGTTTTTATCTCCGGCAAAATATCGAGCAAATTATATTTTCAAGCACACTCTCAAGAACAGCATGGAAAGACACAACGAGCAACCGATGTTTAATTACACTCTTAAACCCAATGCTGGTTACACTTCACTGTTTTTCCTGAGCCATCTTTCTGTAGAGATCCTGTAGTCACAGGATTTAATAAACTGAAGAAATAAACATAATCGCGGACAGGAGAACATGCAGCACATTAAAAAGCAATTGAAATAACGCTATTATAAGTTATTATACGTTGCTTGAAGGCTAAACTGAATTGCGTCCTGGGTCATAGCCTGAAGGAGTTCTAGTCAAACCACAATTCCCTCCTACTCAAGATTTGTATTGTATTGTCTGTGTAAACCTGGCCATACAGTACATCCAGAAAGTATTCACAACGCCTCACTTTTTCCACATTTTGTTATGTTTCAGCCTGATTCCAAAATGGATTAAATTCATTATGTTCCTCAAAATTCTTCCAACAATACCCCATAATGACAACGTGAAAGAAGTTTGTTTGAACTCTTTGCAAATTTATTAAAAATAAAAAAATTTAAAAAATCACATGTACATAAGTATCACAGCCTCTGCTCAATACTTTGTTGAAGCACCTTTGGCACCAATTACAGCCTCAAGCCTTTTTGAGTATATTGCTACAAGCTTGGCACATCTATTTTTGGGCAATTACTCATATTCTTCTTTGCAGGACCTCTCAAGCTCCATCAGGTTGGATGGGAAATGTCGGTGCACAGCCAATTTCAGATTTCTCCAGAGAAGTTTAATCTTGTTCAGGGCTGGGCTCTGGCTAGGCCACTCAAGGACATTCACAGAGTTGTCCTGTAGCCACTCCTTTGTTATCTTGGCTTTATGCTTACGGTTGTTGTCCTGTTGGAAGATGAACCTTCGCTCCAGTCTGAGGTCCAGAGAGCTCTGGAGCAGGTTTTCATCAAGAATGTCTATGTACATTGCTGCATTCATATTTCCCTCAATCTTGACTAGTCTTCCAGCTCTGCCACTGAAAAACATCCCCACAGCATGATGCTGCCACCACCATGCTTCACTGTAGGGATGATATTGGCCAGGTGATAAGCGATGCCTGGTTTCTTCCAGACATGACACTTGGCATTCAGGCCAAAGAGTTCAATCTTTGTTTTATCAAACTAGAGGATTTTGTTTCTCATGGTCTGAGAGTCCTTCAGGTGCCTTTTGGCAAACTCCAGAGCCTTTTATTGAGGAGTGGCTTCTATCTGGCCACTCTACCATACAGGTGGAGTGCTGCAGAGATGGTTGTTCTTCTGGAAGGTTCTCCTCTCTCCACAGAGAAACGCTGGAGCTGTCAGAGTGACCATAGGGTTCTTGGTCACCTCCCTGACTAAGGCCCTTCTCCCCGATCGCTCAGTTTGGCCAGGCAGCCCACTCTAGGAACAGTCCTGGTAGTTCCAAACTCTCCATTTAAGGATTATGGAGGCCAATGTGCTAATTGGGACCTTCAGTGCTTCAGACATTTGTACCCTTCCCTAAATCTGTGCCTTGATACAATCCTGTCTTGGAGGTCTACGGATAATTCCTGGGACTTCATGGCTTGGTTTGTGCTCTGACATGCACTGTTAACTGTGGGACCTTATATAGACAGGTGTGTGCCTTTCCAAATCATATCCAATCAACTGAATTTACCACAGGTGGACTCCAATCAAGTTGTAAAAACTTCTCAAGGATGATCAATGGAAACAGGATGAACTTGAGCTCAATTTTAAGTGTCATGGCAAAGGCTGTGAATTCTTATGTACATGGGATTTTTTTCATTTTTTTATTTTTAATAAATTTGCAAAGATTTCACACAAACTTCTTTCACCTTGTCATTATAGGGTATTGTTTGTAGAATTTTGAGGAAAATAATGAATTTAATCTTGGAATAAGGCTGTAACATAACAAAATGTGGAAAAAGTGAAGCACTGTGAATACTTTCCTGATGCACTGTATAACTGACCTTCACAGCAAGGAGCACATGGAAGGGCAACGCATGTAAAACAAAACCAGAGAAAATTCCCAGCTCAACTCACCAACCAGTCTGCTTACCAACCAAATTATCCTGGGGTTTAGTTAGCACACATTTGCATATACAGCCATACGTCCATTAAGGGCGCACAGGCGCCACCCCCTATGTCATGCCGTCCCCCTATATGACTAATGGATAGATTCATGCAATGCATGAATCTATCCATGGCCGCCGCTGCCACCCCATATTCAGGAGTCTGGCCCCTTTTCGGACGCCGGGCATCTGAATTACAGCAGCGGGGGTGTTTTTTTGAAGCACCTGATTAGAGCCATAAGCTCTAATAGGCTTTACAAAAGATGGACTCAAAGCGCAGAGAATTGCGCTCGGAGTCCACTCAGATGTGTTAGAAAAGCAAATGAATATTTGCTTTTCTAACACTGAACCGCCTCTCCACAAATCAGGAAGCACGGGTCTAATAACTGTCACCTGATTGGCTGAAGGTATTGGCTGTTGGATGCCCAGCAGAATGGAAGAACAGAGGAGGGAGAAGGATGGAGGACACAGGAGCCGTCCCACAGCTTTCTGCCGTCACCCGCTGCCTGATCCACCACTAAGATGGGGTAAGTGCTGGGCAGACAGCGGGCAGGCGGGGGTCACAGTGCCTGCATTTAATGGGCACAAGTGACTGCATATGATGGGGCACAAGCGGCGGCATTTGATGGGCACAAGTGGCGGCATATGATGGGCACAAGTGGCTGCATATGATGGGGCACAAGTGGTGGCATTTGATGGGCACAAATGACTGCATTTGATGGGCACAAGTGGCTGCATTTGATGGGCACAAGTGGCGTCATTTGATGGGCACAGGTGGCTACAAATGATGGGCACAAGTGGCTGCATTTGATGGGCACAAGTGGCTGCATTTAATGGGCACAAGTAGTGGCATTTGATGGGCACAAGTAGTGACATTTTATGGGGTACAAGTGGCTGCATATGATGGGGCACAAGTGGCTGCATTTAATGGGCATAAGTGGCGGCATTTGATGGGGCAAAATTTGGGCATATGATGGGCACAAGTGGCTGCATATGATGGGCACAAGTGGCTGCATTTGATGGGCACAGTGAGGCTGCAATTAATGGGTGTTTTTCAGTATTTTTCAGTTTGTTTGCGCCCCCCCCCAAAAATTTGGAGAGTACATGTGTAAGCTGCAGAGCCACTCCGATAATGTCATACTGGTGAAGGGGACACCTTTGCTGCCATTGTGCTATGTGCTGGGTGTCCAGTGTGCCCCTGTGCCTTTAAGAAGGGATGGGCAAGCTCCAGGCTCACCTGCCCTCCATCTATCCATTAGAATGCTTGTGCTTTCACTGTGGAGGCTCTCATAAATTTACAAGAGTTAGGACTGCAGGAATATTGGGGTGCCTCGGAGCAGCTCTGCAGCTTACGCATGTATTTGCAAATGTGTGCAAACTAAACCCCTGTTTTTAACGCAAACTGTTAGACAGGATAATTCGGTTGGTAAGCAGACTGGCTGGTGACTTGAGCTGGGAATTTTCTTTGATTTTGTTTTGCATGCATTGCTCTTCCGTGTGCTCCTTGCTGTGAAGGCCAGTTATAGGTGGTCGCAGGGGCCATTTGTTTGTTACTAAGGTTATGATAGTAACAAGAAATATACAGCTAAATTTAAAAAAAAAATTTTTTTTACTATTTTGGGCCAGTTTACCAAATGAAAGCCCAATTTGTCCTGAAAAAAAAAAAAACATGGTATAATCCACCTGGATGCACAAAGTAGTTGTGATGATATGTGTTTACTAACACATGTCAAAGTGGGAAATTGTGCTTAGGCATTAGGATTTGTTTTTTATCTTTAGGCGTGAAGGGGTTAAAATATTCCAGAGACCAAAAAAGACAGAAAAAAACTAATATTAAAACTACAATACCTGCTTACCTATGTTACATACTGTATATGTCAATGATTTTGAATTGCAGTCTGATAAGAAAGAAGTAGAAAGGAGTAGAGATAGAAACTCATGTGAGGCTTGTCATATTATAGTTCTCCAGATTAGTTCCAGCACTTATAAGTATAAACCTCGAGAGACATCAAACCCTCCAAGCCCCGTGTATATCCACTTAGCACCAGCAGTGCACAATGATGCCCACATATTCTACTTGAATCTGACATGGTTTACCTCTCCCTGGAAAGTCTGCGGACTAAACCATCAAAATCACTCACAGTTTTGTTTAATATCATCTGGCAAAGAGATATCAGCAGCTGCTTGTAGAAGTTTTCAGAATGATGGATTGGAGTTTAAATTGAACCCCAGGGGCTGATGCATGAAGCCTATAAAATGAATCGTGATGACAGGGTCATACAGTCCGCAATCTTACCTGAAACAGATTGGGATGGCGAAAAAAGAAAACTTAAATTACCGTATATACTCGAGTATAAGTCGAATTTTTCAGCTCATTTTTTTGTGCTGAAAGTGCCCCCCTCGACTTATACTTGAGTCAAGCACTTTTCTGCAGCAAAAAATTTCATTTTCCAAACCGACTTTGGGGCCCCGTATCTCAGGGCCACTTGGTGCTAGGAACCCCACATTTGGTGTGCAAACCCAGTGGAACTGGTTCCACAACATATCCAAAGATGAAGTTCCTAGCACTAAGTGGCCCCGAGATACAGGGCCCCAAAATCGGTTCGGAAAATGTTATTCTCTGCTGAAGAAAAGTGCTTGACATTTTCTGAACCGAATTTGGGGCCCCATATCTCAGGGCCACTTGGTGCTCGGAACACGTAATTTGGTGTGCAAACCCAGTGGAACTGGAACCATTACATATCCAAAGCTGGCGTTCCTAGCACCAAGTGGCCCTGAGATACGGGGCCCCAAATCCGGTTCAGAAAATGTCATTCTCTGCTGCAGAAAAGTGCTTGACATTTTCTGAACTGATTTTTGGGGCCCTGTATCTCGGGGCCACTTGGTGCTAGAAACCCCAGCTTTGGAAATTTTATGGTGCTAGTTCGACTGGGTTTTCACACCAAATTTGGGGTTCCTAGCACTAAGTGGCCCCGAGATACGGGGCCCTAAATTCGGTCAACTGTGTCCATCTGCAGCAATGTCATTTCAGGACCCTTTGGGTTCAGAGACCCCAAATTTTGGCTGCAGCTAGGGGGCATCTAGGAACCCTTAACTACCGAGTTTGAAGTTCAGGGGACCTATGGCTGCAAATGGGCACAGTGAGGCATGCAAATGGGCACAGTGATGCTGCAAATGGGCATTGTTGACCCTCTTTTCCACTTACAGTAGCTGTACATTTCTCACCCTCGTCTTATACTCGGGTCAATAAGTTTTTCCCATTTTTTTTGTAGTAAATTAGGGCCTCGACTTATACTCGAGTTTATACGGTACTTAAATTTTACTGTTATTAAAAAAGAGAAAACATGGAATATGTGCTCAGAAAATTTTGTGGCAGAGTCATTTGTAAACCGGGTGCCATGCAGAATGATATTGTTATGTGGTTTGGTTTCCCACCTAATTTAATCTTGGGTATCGGATCTGTCAATGTATACCAAGTATGTTCCTTTTAATTAAAGCATTTGTTACCCTAAAAAAAAAAAGAAAAGCAATGGATCCTGTTCCCTTTAAAGCATGTTATACACAGTGCTGTGTAGTTTGGCCCCCTGTATAACTTAACCGCTTCAGCCCCGGAAGAATTGACCCCCTTCCTGACCAGAGCACTTTTTGCGATTCGGCACTGCGTCCGTTTAACTGACAATTCCGCGGTCGTGCGACGTTGCTCCCAAACAAGATTGACGTCCTTTTTTCCCCCCCGCAAATAGAGCTTTCTTTTGGTGGTATTTGATTACCTCTGCGGTTTTGATTTTTTGCGCTATAAACAAAAAAATAGCGACAATTTTGAAAAAAACGCATTATTTTTTACTTTTTGCTATAATAAATATCCCCCAAAAATATTTTTAAAAAATTTTTTTTCCTGAGTTTCGGCCGATACGTATTCTTCTACATATTTTTGGTAAAAAAAAATCGCAATAAGCGTTTATTGATTGGTTTGCGCAAAAAGTTTTATGGCATTTTTTTTTTACAAGTAATGGCGGCAATCAGCAATTTTTATCGTGACTGCGACATTATGGCGGACACATCGGACATTTTTGACACATTTTTGGGACCATTGTCATTTATACAGCAATCAGTGGTATACAAATGCACTGATTCCTGTGTAAATGACACTGGCAGTGAAGGAGTTAACCACTAGGGGGCTAGGGTGGGGTTAAGTATGTCCCGGGGAGTGTTACTAACTGTGGGGGGGAGGGCGTGGCTACGTGTGACACGTCACTGATCTCTGCTCCCGATCACAGGGAGCAGAGATCAGTGACACTGTCACTAGGCAGAACAGGGAGAGGATTGTTTACATTAGCATCTCCCCGTTCGTCCTCTCCGCGAGGCGATCGCGGGTATCCCCGCGGCGATCGAGTCCGCGGGACCCGCGACCCGATTCACAGGGCTCCTGGTCTGCGTGCACGCAATGGCACGGCGGCAAATTCAAAGGGACGTACGGGTATGCCCATTTGCCCAGCCGTGCCATTCTGCCGACGTACATCGGCGTGCGCCGGTCGGGAAGGGGTTAAAATATCTGGCTGATCCTGCCTGGTTCTTCCCCCCCTGTAAACTGACCACAGTTTATCATGGCTGTTGAGCCCTGACACCATGGTCAGTTTACATGCCTCTAACATCCGCAGCTCTTCTCTGTCCTCCTCTGTCCCCCCTGCCTGTCAGCTCGTGACAGTGCCAATCACTCCCCTCCTGCTGCAATAATAACTATAGTATATTCATGCCATCCCATCTGTTAAAGAACAACATGTGTCCCAGTGTCAGTCTTATATAAAAAAGATGTCAATTTCTACATCATATGAGAACGTCTCCTGGCGCTCACATGACCGCTCGCCTCTCTCCCACTCTCCTCCCCGGCTGACATCAGTGGGAGTTCTCAGCCCCTCCCGCTGGAACTGTCAGCCTGGGAGAGGAGAGAGGCGAGGAGTCAAGTAAACGTCGGGAAACGCTCTGATATAAGGTAGAAATTGTCATCTTTTTTATATAACAAAAACACTGGGGCACATGTCGTTATTTGGGGATGGCATGAATATACTATAGTGCAGGGGTAGGCAACCTTGTCACTCCAGCTGTGGTGGAACTACAACATTGTCCCTTATTTGTTTGGAGAGTTCCTTGGTCTTCATGGCAGTGTTTGGTTAGTGGTGCCTCTTGCTTAGGTGTTGCAGCCTCTGGGGCCTTTCAAAAAGGGGTGTATATGTAATGACAGATCATGTGACACTTAGATTGCACACAGGTGGACATCATTTCACTAATTATGAGACTTCTGAAGGTAATTGGTTGCACCAGAGCTTTTTATGGGCTTCATAACAAAGGGGGTGAATACATACGCACATGCCAATTATCAGTTTTTTATTTCTGAAAAATAATTTTATGTATATATTTTTCTAATTTTACTTCACCAACTTAGACTATTGTGTTCTGATCCATCACATATAAACATTGAACCAAAGGCTATAATGTAACAAAATAGGTAGAAAGCCAAGGGGGGTGAATACTTTTGCAAGGCACTGTAGACCATAGTCATGAAGAGCGATGAATTACGGAGATGGAAATATAACTTTTGGAATATCTCTGGAATATTCAGCTTTCCCGATATAGTAGGACCAATTGGATGTATACATCTGATGTTTATATTCGTTTGGTGCTGTGTTCCCATGGGCTGGTAAGCGCATATCCATATCCGGAGCTCCTCTAGCATATACAGTATTTCACAAAAGTGAGTACACCCCTCACATTTTTGTAAATATTTTATTCTATCTTTTCATGTGACAACACTGAAGAAATGACACTTTGTTACAATGTAAAGTAGTGAGTGTACAGCTTGTATAACAGTGTAAATTTGCTGTCCCCGCAAAATAACTCAACACACAGCCATTAACGTCTAAAGCGCTGGCAGCAAAAGTGAGTACACCCCTAAGTGAAGATGTCCAAATTAAGCCCAAAGTGTCAATATTTTGTGTGGCCACCATTATTTGCCAGCACTGCCTTAACCCTCTTGGGCATGGAGTTCACCAGAGCTTCACAGGTTGCCACTGGAGTCCTCTTCCACTTTAGCAAGGCAGTGGTCATCTTGGAGGTGTGTTTGGGGTCGTTATCATGTTGGAATACTGCCCTGCGGCCCAGTCTCCGAAGGGAGGGGATCATGCTCTGCTTCAGTATGTCACAGTACATGTTGGCATTCATGGTTCCCTCAATGAACTGTAGCTCCCCAGTGCCGGCAGCACTCATGCAGCGCCAGACCATGACACTCCCACCACCATGCTTGACTGTAGGCAAGACATACTTGTCTTTGTACTCCTCACCTGGTTGCCGCCACACATGCTTGTCACTATCTGAACCAAATAGGTTTATTTTGATCTCATCAGACCACAGGACATGGTTCCAGTAATCCATGTCTCTAGTCTACTTGTCTTCAGCAAACTCTTTGCGGGCTTTCTTGTGCATCATCTTTAGAAGAGGCTTCCTGATGGAACGACAGCCATGCAGATCAATTTGATGCAGTGTGCGGCGTATGGTCTGAGCACTGACAGGCTGACCCCCCATCCCTTCAACCTCTGCAGCAATGGCAGCACTCATATATCTATTTCCCAAAGACAACCTCTGGATATGAGCAGGTGCACTCAACTTTTTTGGTCGACCATGGCAAGGCCTGTTCTGAGTGGAACCTCTCCTGTTAAACTGCTGTATGGTCTTGGCACCATGCTGCAGCTCAGTTTCAGGGTCTTGGCAATCTTCTTATAGCCTAGGCCATCTTTATGTAGAGCAACAATTCTTTTTTTCAGATCCACAGAGCGTTTTTTGCCATGAGGTGCCATGTTGAACTTCCAGTGACCAGTATGAGAGAGTGAGAGCGATAACACCAAATTTAAAACACCTGCTCCTCATTCACACCTGAGACCTTGTAACACTAACTTTTTATTACAAATATGCGGCTGTGAGCTGCACACATGCATCAAAGTCACACTTAAAGCGGACCTTCATTCATTTTTTTCAACTTTCCATCTATTAAATCTTCTGCCCTTGTTGTTTTAACTTTGGATAGTAAAACATTTTTTTCTGCCAGTAAATACCTTATACAGCCCACTTCCTGTTTCTTGTCTGGTCATTAGTCTAGGCTTATGACATCATGCACAGCCCTCTCTCACTCCCATGAGAGTTTGCCAGGAATGAGTCATAGGAGGGCCATAAGAGAGCCAATGACAGCTGCAGAGCTGGAGGTGTGCTTCTGTGTGTCTGTGTAAATCCAGGAAGTGAACAGGCAGCAGCTTTAGCTGCCCACAGTTAAAATGGTTGCAGCCAGACTTAGTGGAGGGAGATTTATATATATTCTTGGCACACTTTGGTCCCCTTAGTACCTACTGAGCATCGTATAAACACCACGGCCTACCTGAGTATTGTTGCTGATCATGTCCATCCCTTTATGACTACAGTGTCCCCATCTTCTGATGGCTCCTTCCAGCAGGATAATGCACCATGTCACAAAGATCAAATCATCTCACCACTAGTTTCCTGAACATGACAATGAGGTCACTGTACTCCAATGGACTCCACACTTACCAGATCTCAATCCAATAGAGCACCTTTGGGATGTGGTGGAAAGGGAGATTCGCATCATGGATGTGCATCTGACAAATCTGCAGCAACTGCGTGATGCTAATATGTCACTATGAACCAAAATCTCCAGAATGTCCTCTGGAAAATCTCTGGAATGTTTCCAGCACCTTGTTGAATCTATGCCACGAAGAGTTAAAGTGATACTAAAGTCTCATTTTTTTAAATGTAAAAATAACAAACATGTTATACTTACCTGCCCTGTGTATTGATTTTGCACAGAGCAGCCCCGCTCCTCCTCTTCTCTGGTCCCTCGCCGGCACTCCTGGCCCCTCTCTCCTGCTGAATGCCCCCCACAGCAAACAGCTCGCTATGGGGGCACCCGAGCAGAGCCGCTGCTCAGTGTGTCCATTCAGATACGAAGCCATGATTTGGCCCCGCCCCCTCTTGCTCCTCATTGGCTCACTGACTTTGACATCAGTGGGTGATGAACTGGGAAAGGGACATCACTGTTCTGCTAGTAAGGAATACAGAGACCTTGTGTTTCTGCTAAGCAGGAACACGGATCTCTGTCTTCCTACAGTGCAACCATCTCCCCCACACAGTAAGAAAGCACTCCCAGGGAACACATTTAACCCTTTCATCACTCCTGATGTTAACACCTTCCCTGCCAGTGTCATTAGTACAGTGACGGTGCATTTTTTTAGTACTGTTCACTGTATTGGTGTCAATGGTCCTCAAAAAAGTGTCACTAAGTGTCAGATTTGTTCCACCACAATGTCACAGTCCTGCTAAGAATCGCTGATCTCTGCCATTACTAATAAAAAAAAAAGTCCATAAATCTATCCCATAGTTTGTAGACACTATAACTTTTGAGCAAATCAATCAATATACGCTTACTGGAATTTTTTTACCAAACATATGTAGCACAATACATGTTGGCCTAAACTGATTAGGAAATTAGATTTTTTACATTGTCGGCCTTTTTTTGTTAATAGCGCAGAAAATTAAAACCGCAGGGGTGATCAAATACCACCAAAAGAAAGCTCCATTTGTGGGAAAAAAGGACATCAATTTTATTTGGGTACAACGTCGCACGACCGCGCAATTGTCAGTTAAAATAACACAGTGCCATGTTGCAAAAAATGGCCTGGTCAGGAAGGGGGTAAAACCTTCCCGGGCTGAAGTGGTTAATTAGAAACATTCAGTGACAGGTACTCTTCTTTAGCCTGTCTACCTGCTGGTTGCCACCAACAAGGCCACCTCTGGGGGCTCCCACCGGACAAGTTCCATCTTCTTCATTATGGAAGCTGGTGAGGAACACAAACATCCAGAGTCTGTACCATATTGGTGGCTCAAAGCAGTGCCAGTGATTATAGGTAGAGCTCACAAATTCTAACCCTCATCTGGGATCCTTTTACGACCTGTACTGAAAAAAGACAAAAAAAAAAATCTACAGCATACGAATCATCTGTCTTTTGGATATTCCTAGCTAAAAAAATCCCCCAGAGATAAACTGACAAAAATGATATGCTCAAGTAGAATTTCATAGTGCAGATAGTAGCAGAACTAATACATCTGCAGCTGTGAGTGGAGAATAATAACTTTGAATTAGGCTGAAAATTGAGAAAAGGGATAAATAAGTCACACTTGGGAGAAGAGCAAATAGATAGGTGGGAGAGTTAATCCTTTTTCCTTCTTCTACCATTCTTTCGGCAGAAATACATTAGTACAACCCTGTGAAGCTGAACACACGTTTCTTTCTAATGCCCTGTACACACGGTTGGACTTTCCGACGGAAAATGTGCAATCGCAGCTTGTTGTCCGAAATTCCGACCGTGTGTGGGCTCCATTGGACTTTTTCCATCTGAATTTCCGACACACAAAGTTTGAGAGCTGGCAACAAAATCCGTTTGCGTAAATTCTGATCATGTTTAGATAATTCCGACGCACAAAGTGCCACGCATGCTCAGAATCAAGCAGAAGAGCATCACTGGCTATTGAACTTCATTTTTCTCGGCTCGTCGTGCGTGTTGTATGTCACTGCGTTCTTGACGTTCGGGATCTCCGACCAACTTTGTGCGACCGTGTGTATGCAAGACGAGTTTGAGCCAACATCCGTCGGAAAAAATCAGATGGATTTTGTTGTCGGAATGTGCGATCGTGTGTACAGGGCATAAGAGTGACTTTAAATGACTGTCGTCTGTGCACAAGACTGCATTTGTATTGTTTATTAGAATGCATTACAGAATTATAGAGTTCTGTTTTAGTAAATGCTGCACATGATGAAGCAAAAAACTTTTTTTTTTTTTTACTTTTCGATAGGTACGTAAAGTTTAAAACCCCTGTTGGCTTTTGTCTTTTTATTTTTATTTATTTATTTTGCTGTTTTTGTCCCATTGGGGAGGTTTTCCTTTAACCAGTTCAGCTCCAGAGCAATTTTTTTTCTTTGTCGCATACTGTACATGTAAAAATCCTAATTTTTGGCAATAACAATACAATACATAAGCCCCCAGAACATTATATATTTTCTGAAAGCCAAGGCCCTGTAGAATAAAAATATGTTTGGTGTGTGTGGTGCGACCGCGGTTTACATACAGGTACGCACCCTGGGCTGCGTTTGCATTTGCGCAGATGTACAGGGCAATGGAGGTTTTGGCTGATTTTTTTTATTATTTTAATATATTTTGATTATCATTTTATTTTATCTTTTTACTTTTTTCTTTTATACTTTTTTATGTGATTGCTATTACAAGGGGTTAATAAACCCTTATGGGATAGCATTTAGGCAGGTAACAGGTATTCTTTTTGGAGACATTAGGGGTCTAATAGACCCCAATGTCTCCTCTGCCTTTCACACCATCTAACCAAGCACAGATCGGCTTGGTTAGATGTGTCTCCTGGCTGTACTGACTAGGAAAGTGTGCGTATAAAAGCAGAAGTGGCATCACTTCCGATTTCATGGATTTGCCTCGGTCTCACTGCAGTCTCTCTCTCCCCACTGGCGGATGTGTTCCCGGGCGTCGGTAAAGTAGGAGTCCGGCGACCAATTTTTTTTTTTTTTTTTTAGGTCATTGAGACAGTTTGCTAACCCCAAAATAATACTCACAGTTTGGGTGTAATATTTCCGCCTCTGTCTGTTTTCGTACTGAAGAATAACTTAAAAAATGTGATGTTGGCTGTTTCCATCTTGCTTGTGGGCATGTGAAACCCACAAGCATTGATTTCCTGGATGCGGTGAATGCTGTTCTTTCACAGCTTGTTCACAAGCATGATCATTGTTCCCGCACTGAATCTTGGGAAGCCTGACACTAAGCTCCCAGGAGACAGTGCGGCGCCGGGGAAAGGCAATAAACACACCTACTACCATGGGAGGAGAGACAGGAAGTGCCACAATAAAGTACATTATAAAGGTAATTACAGCGATTAAAAAATTTTTCACGTGGCATTTGAACATCTATGCAATTAACTGAAGGGGTAAGATTAAGTTAAAAATTTGAGTGGAACCCCGCTTTAAGCACAGGACAGCCCGGGAGACATGGAAGGAGGGCGGGCCGTCGGCGGAAGGTGGGGGGGAACCGCATGGCTGGTTGTGGGAAAGTGTTTGGCAGCTATGGAGCTGCCACATCACTTTCACTTTGAAGCCGGTCGCTGACTGTACAAAACCCACACAGGCTGATGGCTGCTATTGCAGCCATCAGCTTGTGATCAAAGGTCCACTCTGTGGACGTAAATAGTACATCCGAAGAGCTGAACTGGTTAAACATTCTGTCTCGGGACGCAATAGGAAGTAAGAGGAGATCACTCCAAAGGAAGGGTAATTCACTTAGTTGTCATGTAAAAACATAGATAGCAGAAAAAAGACCAGGTGGTCCATACAGTTTGTCCCAATTTCTTCTTTTAACTTTTGCCCCAGTATAGATCTATGCTTTTCCCAAGCATGTTTGAATCCACTTACTGTTGACCAACTCCTGATAGTCTATTCTAAGCATCAACTACTCTTTCGGCAAAAAAATCCTTTTTAATATTAATTTGGAACTTTTCTCCTGCTCGTTTGAGGTCATGTCCCTGTATTCTTGATCTTGGCTTTATATTGGACATACTGCTCTCCTGAACCTTATTCCCACTCTTAATGCATTTTAAGGTTTCAATCCTGTCTCCCATTTTGCTTCTTCACTAGAACAAGTGTCCTTATTAGAAGATTTACCCTTTTTTCCTGTTCTAGGACAGCTCAAGATCTTGTAATTCCCATCACCAGTGGTTACCAAGTCCAACAGAGAGGGTGGAGCTCCCCAAGGGGGGACACAGATATTAGTAAAACATGATAGGGGTTTAAACCCTTCAGTGCTCTATCCAAAACAAAAACAGTTGGCTATAGATACAGTACAGTACATCAGGAAAGTATTCACAGCACTTCACTTTTTCCACATTTTGTTATGTTACAGCCTTATTCCAAAATGGATTAAAGTCATTTTTTTCCTCAGAATTCTACAAACAATACCTCATAATGCCAATATGAAAGAAGTTTGAAATGTTTGCAAATTTAAAAAAAAATAAATATAAATATACTGACTGCTGGGCCTTAGAAGGTTGAGTGAGAGACACACCAGTTTACACTCCAGGTCTGCTGTGACCGCGGTGCACCGTTGGATCATCAATCCTGTTGTTTGCTGTGGATTTGTTCAAAGGCTTATTTGTTTCAGTTTAAAAGTGAGTGCAACTATTGAAGTGTGCTTGGAGTGTTTTTAATAGATTTGTTAAAACGGTATGTGGAGCACTTTATTCATTTGTCTTTCACATATGGAGCCCGCTTCATTGCAGTTATGGTTCATCACATGCAACCCAGGTGTGGTTCAATTGCTGTTTTGCCAAATACGAGAGTGAGAGGCTATACATTCTGATGACTGCGCTCTTCAGTGGGAGTGGTGTCACTATCACAGTGGTGTGGTGGAAGAGTAGAAGATCTATCACATAGGAAGATTAAAAAACTACTGTTGTGCTGGATTTTTTTCATGTGAACTTTTTCCATGGACTTTTCACAGTTTATGATTTTTGTAATGTTTTTATTTTTATACTGACACTTTTCACGGGGTGTTACATTACTATCTTTATTACTGTCTTTTGTATAGAATCAGAGTGTCACCGGTATCATGCTGTTTTGGCTCATATCTTTACAAATATTTATGAGCGCCACTATCTCTATCTGTACACATGTGAGAGGTATAGTTTTGGGATTCAGAAGGAATTGTCTCTAGATCTCTGAGACAGAATTGTATCAAGGCTCAGATCTATAGATCTCTGAGACAGAATTGTATCGAGGCTCAGATCTGGGGAAGGGTACAAAAGTTTCTGCAGCATTGAAGGTCCCAATGAGCACATTGGCCTCCATCATCCGTAAATGGAAGAAGTTTGGAACCACCAGGACTCTTCCCAGAGCCGGCCTCCCAGCTAAACTGAGCGGTCAGGGGAGAAGGGCCCTTGTCAGGGAGGTGAACAAAAACCTGACGGTCACTCTAACAGAGCTCCTATGTTTCTCTGTGGGCAGAGGAGAACCTTTCAGAAGAACAACCATTGCTGCAGCACTCCACCAATCAGGCCTATATGGTAGAGTGGCCAGACAGAAGCCACTCCTTAATAAAAGGCCTGCCTGGAGTTTGCCAAAAGGCTCTAGTCTGATGAAACAAAGATTGAACTATTTGGCCTGAATGGCAAGCATCATGTCTTAAGGAAACCAGGCACCGATCATCACCTGGCCAATACCGTTCCTACAGTGAACCATGGTGGTGGCAGCATCATGCTGTGGGGATGTTTTTCAGCCCGTAGGAACTGGGAGACTAGTCAGGATCAAGAGAAAGATGAATGCAGCAATGTATAGAGACATCCTTGATAAAAGCCTGCTCCAGAGCGCTCTGGAACTCAGACTGGGGTGAAGGTTCATCTCCCAAGAGGACAATGACCCTAAGCACACAGCCAATATAACAAAGGAATGGCTACAGGACAACTCTGAATGTCTTTGAGTGGCCTAGCCAGAGCCCAGACATGAACCCGATTGAACATGTAGGGCACACCCGAGAGATCTGAAAATGGCTGTGCACAGATGCTCCCCATCCAACCTGATAGAGCTTGGGAGGTCCTCCAAAGAAGAATGTGAGAAACTGCCCAAAAATAGGTGTGCCAAGCTTGTACCATCATACTCAAAATGACTTGAGGCTGTAATTGGTGCCAAAGGTGCTTCAACATAGTATTGAGCGAAGGCTGTGATTACTTATGTACATGGGATTTTTTTCATTTTTTATTTTTAATAAATTTGCAAAGATTTCAAACAAACTTCTTTCACATTGTCATTATGAGGTATTGTTTGTGAAATTTTGAGGAAAATAATTAATTTATTCCCATTTGGAATAAGGCTGTAACATAACAAAATGTGGAAAATATGAAGCGCTGTGAATACTTTCCGGATGCACTGTATGTTCTTATTGTCTTTATGTTTTTAAGATAAGTTTCCTGATCTTTGGTCATTTGCGCATCACTGTGATAATCACTGCAGTGTTCAAGTACTAACTGAACTCTTATATGCCACTATGAAGGATACCTGCCCTGAAACCTAACTGTACCCAAAACAAAACACATTTTGGATGGAGACCAACTTTAAAGCTGAACTCTGGGATAACCAACTCTTGTATAAATAGGAGAGCCATGTGCATTCTTGGAATCTTGGTGTTCTATGTGTATTTCTTTCCGATCTGTGTAGTAACCCAGTGCGAGCCTTTGTTTCTGTGAAGGAACTTCCTGTAATAAAGACCAGTCACTTCTATTCTCCCTCTTTGTGCAGGTCTTGTTTCCGCCCTCTCCTGTAGTTTTCTGCAATCAGCCTGTAGTGGGAGGAGCCTGCTCTGTCCCTCCCACAGCTCTGCTCTCTGCACAGGCCATGTACGCACAGTGATGATGTTATTACTACTTTTACAAGATAGAAGGTTTGCAAAGGTATTTGGTGTAAACTCATAGGCTTTATGGCTATTGAGAAATATATAATAAACAAAAGGTTTTGTGCCTGAAATTTAGCATTAAGTTAAAAAATGTGCTAAATTCCTGAATCACTGCAGTGTTCAATTACTAACTGAACTCTTGTATGCCACTATGAAGGGTACCTACCCTGTCATTGCACTTGCTGCATAAGTGCATCCCCTTCATTCCCAATAAGACCTATTTTTTTACAAGGGGTACAGTGGTGAAATCTAGAAGGATTTTCCCATGCCTCCGAAATCAATCCACGTGTAGATGGCAGTAGTAGGCTCAATAGTACAGCCCTTCGTTCCCACCCTAACCTAACCTTCTCCTTGCTGAGAGAATCATTGCCAAACAAGAATCCACAGAAAGATGACTCTGGTGTTCTTTTAAAGACCCCTCTTTGCAAAGGGTACAGTGGTGGCATCTACAAGGATTTACCCATACCTCCAGGAATCCATCCTAGCATAGATGGCAATAGGAGTCTCAACAGCGTGTGTTAGAGCATGTTTGGTTAACAAATACGATGGATATCAGCACTTGCATTCAAAAGGATGAGTAAGAGCCCATTTTGGATTTTAGGAAGTTGGAAGTGCAAGTGCCCCTGACTGAGAAACTTATGCCGCGTACACACGGTCGGACTTTTCGGCTACAAAAGTCCGACAGCCCGTCCGACAAACTTTCAACGGACTTTTGGCGGACTTTTGGCGGACTTGCAGCAGACTTTCTAACGAACGGACTTGCCTAAATACAATCACACAAAAGTCAGACGGATTCGTACGTGATGACGTACACCGGACTAAAATAAGGAAGTTGATAGCCAGTAGCCAATAGCTGCCCTAGCGTGGGTTTGACTAGCACACAGACGAGCGGATTTCTGGGTCCGGCGTAGTTACGACGTAAAGATTTGAAGCATGTTCCAAATCTAAAGTCCGTCAGATTTGAGGCTGGAAAAGTCCGCTGAAAGTCCGGGGAAGCCCAAACACGATCGGATTGTCAACCGGCTTTAACCCATCGGCGTCCGTCGGACTTTTGTAGACGAAAAGTCCGACCGTGTGTACGCGGCATTAGGGGTTGGTTTACTAAAAACGGGAGAGTGCAAAATCCAGAGCAACTGTGCATGTTAGGCAATCAGCTTCTAACTTCAGCTTGTTCAATTAAGCTTTGACAAAAAAAAAAATGGAAGCTGATTGGTTTCTAAGCAGAGCTGTGCCAGATTTTGCACTGTCCAGTTTTAGTAAATCGACCCCTTAGTATCAAAGTATTCAAAATTACATGATTGTTTTCTCTGTAAAGGACCTTCTTGTCTGGTCACATTTGGTAGGATTTACTAAAGGAAAAGAGACTGTGCACTTTGCAAGCTCAGTTGCATTCATTTTCCCCAGAGCTTAGTAAATGTTATTAAGCTCTGCTGATTTCCATCATCCAATCATGTGCAGGCAAAAATGCTTTACTTAATTTCCCTCGCACCTGATTGGGTATCATTTACAAAGTAAAGCTTCATCACATTTATGCCACTGCACTTTCAGAGTGCACAGTCTATTTGCCTTTAGTAAATCCACCCCTCAGCCTTTATAAAGGCACTCTGTGTGATCCCAAAACATTGCCTTTTGTAATATGACCATCACAATTGTTTAAAGTTGTTCTAAAGGTTAAAATGAAAAAAGCAAACAAAGAAAAAACATGTTATTCGTACCTGCTCTGTGCAATAGCTTTGCACAGAGCAGACTGGATCCTTTTCTTTGGCTCCTTCCCCCTGCCGAGTGCCCCCAAATAGTAAGCCTCTTGCTTTGAGGGCTTGCCCCCAAGCTGCGATCTTGTGAATGGACATTGACACGGAGAGCATGGCTTGGCCCTGTACCTGCTCTATCATCATTGGCTTACTGTCTGTGATTGACAGCAGCAAGAGCCAATGGCTCCCATTGATGTGTGAACCAATGAGGAGGGACAGACCCGGGAGAGACGCTGCTCTCATGCACATCTCTGGATCGAAATGAGGCTCAGTTAAGTATAAGAAAGGGGGGGGGGGGCTGGGAGGGAGCTGCACCTAGAAGGTTTTTTTTACCTTAATGCATAGAATGCATTAGGATAAATTACATTTTGCCTTTAGAACCACTTGAATAAATCTTGCTTCAAACCAAAATTTGCTGGAGACATTTTTTTTTTATTTGCAAATAGTGATGACAGTGGTTCTAACCCTTTCCTACACCAAACTCCAAATTTCTGCTTACCTTCCTGGTGACACAACACAACCCGAGGAAATAATGGTAACACAGGCAGCAATAATAATCTGAAAATTATTCTAAACTTTCCTAACTGTTCCCAAAACAAAACACATTTTGGAAGGAGACTCATTTAAGGCTGAACTCTGGGAAGGACAAATCACATATAAATAAAAGAGCCATGTGCATTCTTGGAATCTTGGTGTTCTTGGTGTATTTCTTCCAGATCTGTGTAGCAACCCAGTGTGAACCTTTATCTCTGTAAAGGAACTTCCTGTAATAAAGACCAGTCACTTCTGTTTTCCCTCTATGTGCAGGTCTTGTATCCGCCCCCTCTCCTGTAGTTTTCTGCAGGCAGCCTGTAGTGGGAGGAGCCTGTGTCCCTCCCACAGCTCCACTCTCTGCACAGACCATGTACAGCACAGTGATGATGTTATTACTACTTTTACAAAATAGAAAGTTTGCAAAGGTATTTGATGTGAATTTATAGCCTTTTTGGCTACTGAGAATCACAAAAGGTTTTGTGCCTGAAATTTTGCATTAAGTAAAGCAATGTTCTAAATCCCTGAATTCACCCCAATGTGAGCTTTATAGAACTTCATCTAGATATTAAAGATGTTACAAAGTGCTTCCGTTAAGGCTATTGCACATGGGCAGGCTGAGCCTATTCAGGGTATTTGCCAGTGTATTTCCTCTGCCCAGGCATCTGGGTGCAGTATTTTGCATTGTCACGAAGGCTTGACAAAGGGCTGTATACATACTTGAAATGCGTAAGCCAAACACCCAGCATCAGCGTGTGACGTCACCTGCTTCATCCAGAACTCCCATCCGCTTCATTGCATCGCTCTGCATTCCACCCTGGTTTACCTTTTGTCACCTGGTATCCAGCAGCTTCCTGGTGAAACTCTGCATATACCGGCTGCCTCTCTGGGGGACTCTGCTGATTGGCTGTGGGCTCCAGGTCCTTTTCCAGCTTGGACTGAAGGATGATGTGCTATCTTCATTCTACCTTTCCAGGAATCCTGCACTGAGGGCATATATCTTTTTTATCACTTTGATTTACTAATAAAGCTACAGCCCAGATAGCAAGCAATTGTGCTACTGACTTGCTAAGCTATTACTAGACTTGCCAGGCTTCACAAGTTTGTTGCACAATTGCAGCAAGTCCTCATTGCATGACACCAGATCAACTTTCTTTGCAAACATTCTGCAAGTCTGCTGCAAGTTCTGGTTCAGTTATGTTGTGCAATAGTCATCCCACCACAGGGGTCACTGTGACTGAACTTTCATGCCATAGACTTGCAGAGCTCTTGCTGTAGACTCACCACTGCAACTTTGCTCTTGCTAGAGACTTACCTTGCAATTTGCTACAAATTGGAAAAATGTCAACTAGAACTTGTGCTTCAAGTGCTCTACAAGTGTACAACTTGCCAGGGAAAATGTGTAGCAAGTTAACAGACTTACAATTCAACACTACCACAAATTTGTGGCAAGTTATCCTTGCTAGCTGGGAGTTAGATGATGGCACCCTCTCTCTTCTCTTTGCATACATCAAGGAGGTGAATAAGGTTCAGGTGGGCTGTTTTTTTAATATGAAACCAACATCAAGAACAAAGGGACATGACCTCAAACTAACTGGAGGAAAATTCAAAACTAATTTTAGAAAGTATTATTTTACTGAAGGGGTAGTTGATACTTGGAATAAACTTCCAGGAGAGGTAGTGAGGTAGTCAACAGTAAATGGTTTCAAACTTTCTTGGGGCAAACATAGATCTATACTCAAAAAAAAAAGTTAACGAAAAAAAACGCAAAAAAAACAAGAAAAAAAAAAAAAGATAAAACAAAAAAAAACAAACAAACAAACAAAAAAATGGGCAGACTCGATGGACTACTCAGTCTTTTTTATGCCGTCACTTTCTATGTTTCTATGCATTGTCATGAATGGCTGTGTGGTGCAATACTTGTGTATAAGGCGGTGCTATTGTAAACAAGAGTACAACATTTTGACATATGCAAAAAAACATTTTTATTTATTGCATACACCCATACTCTATAGTTGTCACTATAATAGCACTGCCGTATACACGAGTACAGCAGGACACAGCCAATTATATCAATGACAGGTTATATTCTGCTCACAAGCTAACTGGGCAGAGAAAATACACTGCCAATTGGTACACTGTATGGGCTCAGGAGGCCCATGTGTAAGAGCCTATAGGGTGTGCAGCCTCTCCCTGAGTACCACAAGGGGCAGTTCTTGCAACATAGGAACAGTTGGCTTACAGTTACCTTGGCTTTAATACCTGGGCATTCAAAAAACAACATAGCGGCCATAGGATTTCAATGAGCAGTACAGCAAGCTGTACAAGAAGAACCTAGATTGGATTTGCTCAGCAGGTGTCCTCTGTGCCCCCTGAGTCAATATAAAAGCAAACATTTTGTGTTTGAATGGAGCATGCCTTCCAGCGGACACACTTTACCCTTTTGGCATGTCAAAACGTTTTTATAAACGAATTATAATTCATAGGAAAATCCTGATCACAGTGGTCTAAACCAGCATTTGAGTTAATCCCCTGTGCAGAGTCATTTGACTGTAGCGGCTGTGGAGCAGCCAATGCCTTTAATATATTCAATGCAGCTCCCTTCGAGCAAAACAGTTTGACACCACCAGCAACTGAAGCAAAGCCCGCTAGATGTCGGAAGAACATGGAAATCAGCTCAGGAAGCAAACCGAAGCCTTTCTGCTACTTGTGATGCTGTGTGCATAAGATGAGAGTCAGAACATTTCCAAAATATAAGTGATGAGCGGGATAATGTAATGTATTCTGGCCATCACACACAGGCCTTGCTATTATATCGAGACTTTATTGCTAATCATTTATCTTTCATGAGAACTCATATATTCCCTTTTATTTCTTTAAATGTAGAGCACATGAATTGTGAATAAGAATCCGTCTGCATTGAACTGTCTGTATAAAGAGCAGAAGTTAGCTAAGATGAAACTGTGAGTGGATGTTAAAATGGTGATATCAAAATGAATAATGCCAACTGGCACCATAGAGGGCTTGGGATATCGTCTTTGGAGAACTGTTGTAAAAAAAAAAGAAAATTAGAAAATGAAATATTTATTTAGTACAGTGGTAGCCAAAGACGATAGCCTAAGACCCATACTGGATCCCAAAAACCTTGGATCTGGATTCATAGTACAGTTAAAATGATTGTAAAGGCAGAAGGTTTTTTACCTTAATGCATTCTATGCATAAATGAGAGGTTCAGCCTGAGCTCGTTTGGCTGGGCTTCTCCTATGGGTCACAGAAGTGCAATTCGTTTTGCACTCCTGTGACCCGTTTTCAGTGGAGAGCGATCTTGGGTCCGCTCTCCGCTGACGTCACTGGAATCAGTCCAGGCAGCGTGTCGTCACGACTTAGGAAGTCTGGATCTCAGACCTAGGTAAGTATGAATCTATAAAAAAAAAAAAAAACATACTTCTCTCTTAAGATAAAAAAAAACTTCTGTGTGCAGCAGCCCCCCTAATACTTACCTGAGCCCATCTCTATATAGCGATATACACGAGTGCCTCGGCCATCCAGGACACTCCCTTCTGGCTGAGACACCATTGGATCCCACTACTGTCAATCAAAGTCAGTTAGCCAATCAGGAAAGAGAGGAGTGGGGCCAAACCGCAGCTCCACACGGAGCTGTGGCTCGACCTGGGTGCCTCCATAGCAGGCTTCCATGCTTGCTGTGCGGGCACTTGACAGGAGGGAAGGGCCAGGAGCACTGAAGAGGGACCAAGCAGGGATGACTATCCAAATGTAGCTTGCTAGGTAGTAGCTAGGCCCAAGCTCGTTTGGCCTCCTACTAACCTCAGTGCTGCTGTTGCTTCTGCCTGCTGCCAGTAGGTGTCATTGGTATCTCCAGCAATAGAGTGAGAGGCCAAAGTATTACTGGTTATGAATTTTAACTACCCTCTAGCTAACCACTAGGAGGTTTATTGCCAATGGTGCATGCTGGGAGAAGAAATACACATTTGGAGGTGACCTTGTGGGGTTCTCTTTCCCCCCAGGCTTTGTTCTAGGTAGGTGTGATGTTTGTAGTCTGATATTTTAGGCCTGTATCATGTATAGGGCCTAATACAGTACGTGTTTTGTACTGGGTCCTGAATTTAGGCCACAAGTGGTTCTTGGAAGCTATCCTGCCTGGTACAGAAGAAAGATGAACCAAAATAGAGAACTAGGAGGAGATACCCTGCTGGAGAAAGGAGCCATAAACAATGGTTCCCCAGGGGTATCTGGTAACTTTCCTGGGATGATGCATTAAGGTGTCTGCTATCAAGCTGGAGTGTGCAATTGGCAGCAGCCAATTGCACACTCCAGCTTGATAGCAGACACCTAAGCCTATGCCAGCATAGGCTTGAAGGTACTTTACAGTGTAGAAGCTGGATGCTGCAGTGGTGTGATGGGTATCTGTGGCTCCAACCCTCTCTTTCTGTGTATTTAGGGAAATAAAATCTTTAGAAAGACACCAAAGCAGCTGGTGCCCAAATTGCTCAGTCCCCCATTAGTAGCCATGAACTCAGCCTGGGATAAATGTTAGCCGACCCTGTCACTGGAGGTCCCTCACATGCCTCTAGGGTACTACACATTAAAGTTGAATATAATAAAATATTAAACACTCCTAAAACCATACCCATAGCCAGGACAAAGCGGAACAAGGTTATATTGCAGCAAGGCAAGGATGCCATGCCAAAAAGGACACACACACGTATCTGGAGCTGGGTCCATGCCAGGTACAGAAAGCACAGCTGCGGCCCACCATCCTAAGAGATATCATATTTTGTTCCGTAGACAAGCAAACAGCATGGGAGGGAGGTCTTGAGGCTGCTATGATATAAGCAATGTGCGTTGAAACAGATTATAGTTATCTTAGCTGAAATATGTTCCTCCATCTGGGAACTAATGTTGTTAATAGCTTGTTCATAGCTAATCAAAAGTGCAAATTGTATTCTCCCTTTTATAAAGGCACTCAAATGTCTTCAGGTAGCTATACTGTAGGTGCAACTGTGCAGGGTACACAGTACACTAACTGTATATACTGTAAAAACACCTGCCTGCCTGTTAGTATATTAGAAAGAGAATAACAGGATACACAATAACAGATACACAATACACTGTAAGTGCAGCTAACTGACTCGCCTGCCTACTCTATCTAACTTAAATCAAATGACACTGTCTCTCTCTCTCTCTTATTCTCTCCGCTGCCAGCGGCCTTATATAGTGTGGGGCATGTACTAAACCTCCTGAGCCATAATTGGCCAAGCCACTCTTACGGCTCTCTGTGCAGACGGCGCTGTGATTGGCCAAGCATAGTGCATGCTTGGCCAATCATCAGCCAGCAATGCACTGTGATGCCGCAGTGATATATAGGCCGTGACGTGCCACACAAATTTGGCGCGAACAGCCCATAACATTCGCAATTCGGCGAATGGTCGAACACACGATGTTCGAGTCGAACATGGGTTCAACTCGAACTCGAAGCTCATCCCTACTGCCAGTGTATTTCCTCTGCCCAGGCATCTGGGTGCAGTATTTTGCATTGTTATGAAGGGTTGAGAAAGCGGTGTATACATACTTGAAATGCGTAAGACAAACACACTAGCATCAGAGTGTGACGTCACCCGCCTCATCCAGAACTCCAAGCCGCTTCATTGCATCGCTCTGCATTCCACCCTAGTTTAGCTTTTGTCACCTGGTATCCAGAAGCTTCCTGGTGAAACTCTGAATATACCGGCTGCCTCTCTGGGGGACTCTGCTGATTGGCTGTGGGCTCCAGGTCCTTTTCCAACTTGGACTAAAGGATGATGTGCTATCTTCGTTCTAGCTTTCCCGGAACCCTGCACTGAGGGCATATATATTTTTTATCACTTTGATTTACTAATAAAGCTACAGCCCAGGTAGCAAACAATTGTGCTGCAGGTTTGAAAATGACTTGCTAAGCTATTACTAGACTTACCAGGCTTCACAAGTTTGTTGCACAATTGCAGCAAGTCCTCATTGCATGACACCAGATCAACTTTCTTTGCAAACATTCTGCAAGTCTGCTGCAAGTTCTGGTTCAGTTATGTTTTGCAATAGTCATCCCACCACAGGGGTCACTGTGACTGAACTTTCATGCCATAGACTTGCAGAGCTTTTGCTGTAGACTCACCACTGCAACTTTGCTCTTGTTAGAGACTTGCCACGCAAATTTGCTACAAATTGGAAAAATGTCAACTAGAAGTGCTCTGCAAGTGCACAACTTGCCAGGGAAAATGTGTAGCAAGTTATCAGACTTACAATAATTCAACACTGCAACAAATTTGTGGCAAGTTATCCTTGCTATCTGGGAGTTAGATGATGGCACCCTCTCTCTTCTGTTTGCATACATCAAGGGGGTGAATAAGGTTCAGGGGGGCTGTTTTTTCAATATGAAACCAACATCAAGAACACGGGGACATGACCTCAAACTAACTGGAGGAAAATTCAAAACTAATTTTAGAAAGTATTATTTTACTGAAAGGGTAGTTGATACTTTGAATAAACTTCCAGGAGAGGTAGTGAGGCAGTCAACAGCAAATGGTTTCAAACTTTCTTGGGACAAACATAGATCTATACTCAAAAAAAAAGTTAACGAAAAAAAACTCATAAAAAAACAAGAAAAAAAAAATCAATAAAACAAAAAAAAAAAAATAAAAAAAAAAAATGGGCAGACTCGATGGACTACTCAGTCTTTTTTCTGCCGTCACTTTCTCTGTTTCTATGCATTGTCATGAATGGCTGTGTGGTGCAAGGATGCCATGCCAAAAAGGACACACACACATATCTGGAGCTGGGTCCATGCCAGGTACAGAAAGCACAGCTGCGGCCCACCATCCTTAGAGATACCATATTTTGTTCCGTAGACAAGGAAACAGCATGGGAGGGAGGTCTTGAGGCTGCTATGATATAAGCAATGTGCGTTGAAACAGATTATCGTTATCTTAGCTGAAATATGTTCCTCCATCAGAGAACTAATGTTGTTAATAGCTTGTTCATAGCTAATCAAAAGTGCAAATTTTATTCTCCCTTTTATAAAGGCACTAAACTGATTTGATGACTTTATTTTTCCGTTTTGGATAGCGTGCAGAGGGATTAGAATACCTGCCAATTTTTATTGCTGCCTGTTAGGAGATTCCACCTCTCTATTCGTCCTGTTTACTATTATCATTGAAGTGAAAGTAAAAAACAAAAAACAAATTTTGGGTTGTCCCCAGAAAAGTAATAGAGAGGAAATCTTCCAATGGGGATACTAGTTCTGGTGACCTGGGGGTCCCCAAGGAATTCCCTTAATTTGCAGGGACTTCCTCTCACTTCCTGTTTGGCTATGGGACAGGAAGTGAAGGGAAATCTCTCCAATGAGACACAGATAATGAAAAAATCTGACAGAAAATATAACCCTCCCTTGCTCTATTCAAAATGAAAAAAAAAAACAAGTGTCTATAGTTCTACTGTATTAGGAGTTATTGATAGGGGTTAACTAAGGATTAATAAGGGATTTTTAAAAATTAAATGTACCCATCACTGTAATTTATGAGTGAATGAATGGCAAGACATAGGACATTGTCTACCTCCCTCTGAGAAGCGATCTACAGTGAATTGCTTTTCAGATTGTAGCAAAGCAGTCACTGCCAGGCCTCTTGAATGTCTGTTTTTTTTTTCAATCCCAAGAGAGATTTTGTAGTAAAATGAAACACTGAAAACATGAGTTAGTCGTTTGGCTCGTGGTTGCGGCACGCTCCCATTGTCCTTAAAGTGGGACTTCATTCTCTCAATCAACATTGATTATTTTTAATCCTCATAATGCTTATGTAGCCCCCTGTCCCTAAAAATGGGGCTATAGTGTAAATTTAGTTTTTGGCTGAGCTGTAAACAGCTCAGATTGATTGTACATAGTTTATTTGGTTGTGTTCTAAACTTGGCTGGGTTGTGCATTTCCCACTGTTGCTAGTTGGTGTCACTGGTACCACAGGGCAGTGTGAGAATTACAACCAGGTTGAGCTGTAATGAATATTCTTTTTCCGGAAACAGCCCAGTAGGAGGTTCCTGGCTGCTGTGCATTCTGGGAAGGGGTATTTATTGAACAGATGCCATGTGCTCTAGTCATTCTTACCTCGGGGCCCTTCTGGCCTGAGGCTGTGCTGTTGCCTATTCTGCAGTAGGCCCAGAAGCCTGTCTGGGGACTACTTACTAATCCTGAGGTGGTCCTTAGGCTGCCTTGCCTATGTGGAAGGAGCCGAGCCGAGCTGAGGAGATCCAGGGGAGGACCCCTGCTGGAGAGAGCCAGGATGAAAGCTGGTCTCTCAGAAGGGCCTGGTGACTCGTTTGGAGGACGCACCTATATATAAACTACCCTTAGAGTACTGCCGGGTTGGCTTAAAGGTTCTGGTACTGTTAAGCTGTCCTACAATCTAATCAAGGTAACTAGCTCCTGGCTGCTAAGTCTGTGAGAGTGTCAGGTAAGTACTTACCGAGTCCGAGATGCTGAGAGTGGTTCACCCTTGCGACTCTCCTCCGCCTCCTGGAGGTGGTGCATGAAGAGGGGAGTGGATGGCATGAAGAGGCACAGGCTACCAGCAGGCAGGATGAGACTTGCGTAGTATTCCTTGAAGAGTTTTGGTAGATGTGCAGGAACTGGCAATTCAGGAAGTCCGAAGCAGGCCGAGGGTCAAAAACAGAAGGTAGCAGGCAGATTGGGGTCACAAGCAGAGGTTCAAGCACAGGAGAGAGCAGGCAAATCTGGGCCACAGGCAGGGGGTCAAACACTGAAGACAAGGCAGAATCTGTTTAAACAAGCTGAAGGTCGGGTCCAGGAGAAGAGCAGAATGGTCAGAGACGATCCGGGCAGACGATCCGGACGATCCGGGTCAAGCAAGTGATTCAAAAACAGGAAACTCAGACAGGAAGCTGAAGACAAACCAGCAACCCGTCTGAGCACCTGAGTGTCTTTAAATAGGCCAGCCAGAGCGTCATGTAAAGCGTGCGCTAATGCGAACGCGCGTACGTCGTTCCATCGGGCCATGAACGCGCGTGCTCCGAAGCATCGTTCCACTGTGCATGCGTTCGTTCAGGAGCACTGTTCGGCAGATACGGCTGGATTGATTATTTCTCTGACAGAGAGAGACTTATCCAGGTATTCAAGATCTTCTAAAGAGAAAGCTGTTTTGTCCTCTGAATTCAAGGAGTCTGTAAGTGATCTGCTAAAAAGGTACTTAAAACCTCCCCTAACCCTCTCTCCTACAACTTTTCTCAAGTTCTAATTAAAGCATTTTAAAAATACCTAAAGCGACTGGCGCCTAAATTATGTTCAACTTCCCATTATAGCCATGGACTCAGCCCTGAGGTGAATATAAGCTTGCCCCCTGTATCTGGAGGTACCTCTTTGCTCCCAGTAGAACCAAGCGGGGGCTACACTAGCACTAGTAAATAGATAGGAAAGTATATCATTTTTACTTGTTTTAAACATTTATTTATCATTTCTTCAGTTACTTCCTGTCCTGGGCAAATGATGTCATACATCTCAGGAGTCTTCAGGAGAGGAGGAGGGGTTCTCCTGCATGAGCCCTTACTTAAGATGGCAACAACTAGAAATGCTGGGGGGGGGGACTCAAAGTGATTTCTCAGCAAAATAAAGCATGGAGACAGGGATGGATGGGGGAGTTTGCTTTGTTTATTAAAAATGAATCAAATGGTGTTTTTAGTTTGGGGTGCTCAGATGCAGTGAAGATTTGCTTTAATGGGCATATTTGACAGAGGGTCCTTCCTATCAAACTCTGCAAGCCAAAACAAAATTGCCACAAAGCACCGTGTGTACAATCTCATCTGACTGCAATATCGAAAATTAGGCTTGGTGGTTAGGGTGTGGTAAATCTGCAGCTTGACTGCCTATTTTTACAGCCGTTTGGCCGCCTGTATGTAAGGGATACCACATGGAAGTATCCAACAAGGATGACCAGATCAGTGGTCTGTACCTTAAGAAATGTATGAATCAGACTAAAAAACGTTAAATTAGGTTTATTAAGATAAATATCACTCTTCCAACACCAGTAAACCATAAACAATATAAAGTGACAAAATAAACATGACAGTGCAGAACCCAACGATAACCAAACAATGTACAAATGGAGGGAGCACACATGAGAATGGAAAGGTCAGGACTGAGACAGGAAACAAGGTGGGCAGAGAGCAGGGTAATGGGAGTTGGATGCAGGGAGAAGGTTCACAGAACAAGGAGCAAGATCAGGTACAGGAGCAAAGCACAGTATCAGGATCAGGCAGGGACACGGCTCACAGGAAGAATACTGAAGCACTGAACTTCAGTAAGGGTGGGATTAAATACATCCCAACAGCCCACGTCAGTACAGCCTTGTTACTCGGACAGACTGGCTGCTGGGAGACACCAGCTGGTGGTAACCTGAACTACACCCTTTGACTCTGGGAACAACAGTGCCACCAGTAGGTGACCCAGGTACTGACAAGTCCTGACACTCTTTTCTTCCAGTGTAGCAGTGCTAAGCTGTCAGTGTAACAGCTCAGTTTGACAGCTGGGTCCTGCACAGTGCTGGAGATGGCAAGGGAAGAGCAAAGATACAAGCTGCGCCGCCTTCTTCCCTTGCCCCCAGCACAGCGCCTGAGGCAATGGCCTTTTTATGTTGACCAATGCCTACCGATGGGTTGCTCCATATCTTGTGCGATATTTGAGCAATTTAGCTCTTTTGTTGAATGGGTGGTATGGGATGTGTCGGGTGTGAATTCAGTAATTCATTACCTGGACGATTTTCTTTGCATAGGTAAGGCTTCTTCCAGAATCTGCGCGGTGCTTCTGGCCACATTGGAACACATCGGGGACAGGTTTGGCATTCCGTTGGCAGCTGAAAAGACGGAGGGACCTTGCATGGTCCTCACGTTCTTGGGCATTGTCCTGCATTCGGATGCCATGGAATGCAGGTTCCCGGAAGATAAGTTAGCGGATTTAAAAAGGGAAATTGCAGGGTTGATTGGATTGCGCAAGGTGCAGCTGTGAATACTGCAATCAGTATTGGGTAAGCTTAATTTTGCGTGCCGCATTTTACCGATGGGGCGGGTGTTTAGTCGCCAGCTGGCGGAAAGAGCAAGCGGAATCAAGTCCCCAAGGCACTTCGTGCGCTTGGTCAAAACGCAAAGGGAGGACTTGAGGGTATGGCATACCTTTTTGGAATCGTTTAACGGACGGCGCTTTGGATGTCGGGACCAATCAGCAATTTTGACCTGGAACTGTTCACGGATGCCGCAGGGTCCACAGGTTTTGGGGCCTTTTTCCAGGGACAGTGGAGCGCAGGTCCTTGGCCACAGTCATGTATAGAGACGGGATTCACAAAGAATCTAGTGCTGCTGCAATTGTTTCCGGTGGTGCTGGCGGTGGAACTGTGGGGAGCATAGTTCAGGGATCTGGAGGTGCGTTTCCATGGGGACAATATGGGAGTGGTGCAGGTAATCAATAGAATTACAGCATCATCTCCGCCGGTTATTAGGCTACTGCAACATTTAGTTTTGAGATGTTTGCAACTGAATGTTTTCATTCATGCTGTACACTTACCAGGCGTAGAAAATGTTATAGCTGATGCGCTGTCTCGCTTCCAGTGGGACAGGTTCCGAGAGTTGGCGCCGGATGTGGAGTCTGGGATCGAAAGTAACATTTCTGTCTTTGCAGATGACACCAAGCTATGCAGTGGAATAACGTCCTTACAGGATGTCTCCAATTTACAAGCCAACCTCAATGCACTGTCTAATTGGGCGACTATGTGGCAGATGAGGTTTAATTTTGAGAAATGTAAAGTTATGCACTTGGGGGCTAAGAATATGCATGCATCATACATGCTAGGGGGAGTACAACTGGGGGAATCAATGGTGGAGCAGGATATGGGGGTTTTGGTAGATCATAAGCTCAATAATAGCATGCAATGCCAAGCTGCGGTTTCCAAAGCGAGCAAAGTCCTTTCTTGTATTAAGAGAGGTATGGACTCTAGAGAGAGAGAGATAATTTTGCCCCTGTTCAAATCATTAGTAAGACCTCATCTGGAATATGCAGTTCAGTTTTGGGCACCAGTTCTCAAAAAGGATATCGGGGAACTCTTGAGAAGAGGAGAATAAGGGGGGATATGATCAACATGTTCAAATATATAAGGGGTCCATACTTGGTGAACTTGGTGTTGAGTTATTCTCTTTACGGTCAACCCAGAGGACACTCTTTACGTCTAGAGGAAAAGAGATTTCATCTCCAAATACGCAAAGGTTTCTTCACAGTAAGAGCTGTGAAAATGTGGAATAGACTCCCGCCAGAGGTGGTTCTGGCCAGCTCAGTAGATTGCTTTAAGAAAGGCCTGGATACTTTCCTAAATGTACATAATATAACTGGGTACTAACATTTATAGGTAAAGTTGATCCAGGGAAAATCCGATTGCCTCTTGGGGGATCAGGAAGGAATTTTTTCACCTGCTGTAGCAAATTGGAGCATGCTCTGCTGGGGTTTTTTGCCTTCCTCTGGATCAACTGAGGGCATAAAATTGGGTATATTGGATTGTACAATATTTTTTATTTTATTTATTGTTTTTAAGGTTGAACTGAATGGACTTGTGTCTTTTTTCAACCTGACTAACTATGTAGCAGGGGGTACCTTGTCCTGAGTGGTTGTGGGGGATAGCATTGGCCTCGTCGCAGGATGGATAAAGAAGTCGGTAAGTGGGGCTTCATGGTCAGCATACACGAAGGTATGGCGGGAGTGGCTGGCGTTTGTTCAAAGGGTGGGCGAAGAGCCGACTGGACAGGAGGTGCGGCTACTTGAGGGAGGCCCGGAATGATAATGGAAGTATGGAATGGTAATGAAGGGCTGGGCATGACAAGGTGGAACAGGAGACAACGGAGGGTTAAAAAGTAAAAGGAAGTAAGAGGGAGGGGATTGAAGTTAACTTTAGGGGTGGGGAGATATAAAAGGAATAGGCGGGGTTTAAGCAGGAACAGTGTGAGGAGACAGACAAAGGGGAAGTTGCCCACCCACCCTCCCTTTTTTGTTTTGTTATGGGTATTTTCTGGTTTGCTGTTTCTGTTTTTCTCTATTACAGGTGAATGGATCACGGTCGTCATAGCAGCGCTTTATCGGTGGCATCTTTGGTCTCTGATGGTGGTACAAAATGCAAAGAGGTGATGGTAAATGGTGGGGGGCTTTCAGTATTCTGTGCCCCTCTGGTGTGTTCTGTTCTTACAGCGGAAGGCTAGGCTGGAAGACAGATCCTACACTGCGGGAAGGGTGTTGTCACCGTGCTGTTTTAAATACGGCTGGTGGCCTGGTATAGTAAAATTATGTACCGCAGTGTATGGTGTTTGGTGAAGTTTTGAAATGGAGGAGGTGAAGTTAAGAGTGCCATCAGAAGACCAAAGATTGGGAGGTGTAAGAACTGTCAGTTAAAAGTTATACATAGTTGTACAGAATGTTCATTAAAAGAGTTATTTAAAGTTATTTAAAAAGTTGGTTTTATACTTTTATAATAAAGGAGGCTGCTATGGCCGGTTTTTTACTCCAAAACAACTCCTGTGTGTGTTATCTAATTATTATAGATAAGAAAGAGAGAAGGGGAATAGTAAATAAAGAGTGGGTAGTGGAAGTTGGGGATATTAGTTCCTACACTGGTCATGCTGTACTACATTGCCAGAAAAATGGAAGAGGGTGTGTCCGCGTCGGTTGTAAGTGCGAAGCTAGCTGGGTTAGCTTTCCTGTTCAAATTACAAGGGCAACCCGATTTCACTAAAGATTTATGGGTCCGGCAGGCGATAAAAGGTTATCGGTGATCGGTGGTCCGGAAGGATACCAGGAGGCCAGTAACCTTTGAGATTAATCTGGGTATTGTAGCACGGCTGGGGGTGTGTATTCCTCGGAATACAAAATAACCTTGTTTAAAGTAGTGTTTTTTTGGCATTTTTGGGGGCTTTTAGGAGAATTGGTTAGTCCTTCAAAGAAAGTGCAAGGGGGACTGGGGTGTCAGGAGGTGACATGTGGAAACAAAGGGTTGACTTTGTTTTTACGGAGGTCTAAGACAGACCAAGTGGGAAAAGGTAGGTGGGTACAGGTGTATCCAGTTCCGGGATCGCCTCTGTGCCCGGTAGGGGCAGTTAGGGAATTTTTGGTGGTTCGTCCGGCGGTACAGGGCCCCTTTTTGGTGCATTTAGATATAACCCCTTTACCTCGATTTCAATTTGGGGCAGTTTTTAGGAAATGCCTCAGGGTTTTGGGGTTGGATTAAAAGGATTTTTCATCTCATTCATTTAGGATAGTGGCCGCTACAGAAGCAGCCAGAAATGGGATGGATGTAGAGGTGGTTAAACGCATTGGGCGGTGGGAATCTAGCAGGTTCCAGTCCTATGTTTGGCCCCATCTAGTGGTGGGGTTGTAGGGTAGAGGGGGGGTAGTAATCTTCAGTTTATCTAGTTGGTGTAGAATACTAGTGGTTATATTATGGTGTTTTATTTTCTTCTAATTTCAGGTTCGGTTTCGGGACTGGTCTGGATAATGGGCCATTCTTACGTGTGTTGGGGGGCCCGGAGGGCTGATGTTCAATATGAGGGCAGGCAGTTGGGTTTTGATAGGCGGGAGGCTTGTATCAGGTGGTTGGGTATCCCAGGTATGTTGTGGGGTAAAAGAGACAGGCCGCCTGACGTTTTAGTTGTGCACGTGGGCGGTAATGATTGGGGAATCAGATCAATGGTGGACATCACGCGAGACATAAAGTTTGATGTGTGTCGTTTAATGAAGGAATTTCCCAAGATGGTCATTGTTTGGACGGACATGGTGGCTCGTACGACATGGAGAATGGCCAAGTCGGTGGTGAGCAAGTTTGTGGTGCGGAATGGGGGGTTGGCTATTAGTCACTTGGAATTTGAGTTTGAGACTTGGAGATACTTGAGGAACGATGGGGTGCATCTGCATGATGTGGGAATAGATATGTGGGTGTTAGGCTTACAGGATGGAATTCAGAGAGCACTTCGGGTGTGGAGGGGCACACAAGGGTAAGGTGCTTACTCTTGGGTGCTGTGGCGGGCGTTGGTCTGTGCAGGGGAAGGAAGATGGCAGAAGTAAGAGTTTGAGATCTATCGTTGGAATGGGTCCTGATGGTGGTTTCCGGTTAACGGAGGTTAGCCGGAAAGTGATAATGGGGGCACTGCGGTCATTGGTAGTTTCTGAGCCAGCCTGTCGGCTTGAGGCCTATTTAATACACTTGATAGAGACCGCAGTGTAATATTGTTATGGCCACAGAGGGTTACGAAGTCCTGCTCAGACCAACGCTAGATAGATTTATGGGTTGAATAACAGATGTTTTTCTTATGTTTTTTATGTTCATTTGAAGATATATATATATATATTTGTTTAAATAAAGTAGGCTGCTACGGCCTTTTTGTTACTCCAACTTTGGTGTGGTCTTAAATATTAAGAGTAAGATTATAAGGTTGGGTTATGTAATAGGGTGGCAAGCACATCTGTTATCCAACAGTCATGATAAAAGTTGAAAGGCTGAAATTCAGGTTGAATATCAAAGCTTCTTGAATGACAGGCACGACAGCTGTCCCACAGCAGGACCTAATAAAATGTGCCAAAATTCAACATATCAAAAAGCAAAATCCCAGGCTTTGTTAGACTGTCACTCAGTCTTTTCATCCACAGCTTGCCGCACACTCCCAAAGGTAAGAAGGAAGAAATTCAACGCAGCAGTCATCCATGTTCAGGACCGGCAGGGATGTGCTAAAGTTTAATATATTCTATAGCAAAATCCCAGGATCTGTTTTAGATTTCCACTCGGCTTTTCCCATCAACAGCCTATTGTACACAGTTGTCATATAAGTAAGGTTTCAGAGAGTTTAGTGTGGGTGTAAATATTACATCCTAGCATGCGTCCTGTAGCAGTAATTCATACAGATCACTTGCTGGGTGTGGGTATTATTCTGGAGGAGTGAGCATTTCTAGACAGACTGTATCTGCTTGTAGACCACCCCAGACAATGCTGAACTTCCATGATTTAAATCCAGTGCATGAAAGTGAAAAGTAATGGGGCCTGAACTACACCCTCACTAGACCCTGTGGAAGAAGGAGAGGGAAGAGCTGCATTTTCCCAGGCCATACTGGATATAGCTCTCTTGCTGTGAGGGAGACCAGAGAGTGCATATCACTGTCCAACATTGGCGGCTGGTGGTATATTTTTTGGGAGAGGCGGCAAACAACCCACCTGCCACCAACCCCCCCCATTGGTCACCAGTCCTGCACTTACCCCATCTAAGTCGCAGACAGTGCTTCCTCTGGGCAGTGGGCAGCGGCTTCACCCTGAGTCTCCTCCTCCTGGGCTTTACGGCGGCTTCCCCTGTGTCTCCTCCCTCCTTCTGCTCTCGGCCAATCAGGTGACGGGTCTCAGGACCCACTTCCTGATTGGCCAGACCCACTTCCTGATTGGCCGGAAGAAGAATCAGGAAGACAATAGCGAATATTAATTTGCTTGAGTCACACAACTAGGTGGACTCTGCGCCCCGAGCCCACCCTTTTTTTTGAAGCCTGTTAGGGCCTCTGGCTCTAATCACGTGCGTCTAAAAAAAAAAAAAAAAAAAAAAAGAGAGAGAAAAAGAAACCATTGGAACCCATGCGTCCTGTGCCCTGCATGTAGATTAGGGGCCAGACGTATGGATTAGAGGGGCGGTGGTTCAGTGTGCACCACTACTGCTGCTTCAGCAGCCTAAATGGGACCTGGAGCACTCATTTCAGGGATTCTGGCAGCCAGAGTCACCTGGGGCAGAGCAGAGAGTGGACTAATCACTGTGTGTGACCGGATGGTGAGCTGCAATATCACTGGGACTGGTGAGCAGCTGCTGTGAGGATTTACTATCTGCTTTTAGAGAGACTGAGCCCTTTGGGAACTGACCATACAGCCACCCAGTTGCCTTATTCCTGCTTGAAGGTTTGACTGGGACTATTCTCACGTGCATCAACAGTACAACTGCGCCTCAATTCTAGCTAGCTGAAGAGTTAGGACCAAAGACTTTCCCTTTACAGCTGCTACACAAAGACCTTCACCTATTGCTTATGCTAAGAGATATCTCAGGGGACATTGCACCATATCTCAGCCATTATCCTAACATGCACTCTAGACTAGTTGTAGTACTATTATTCACATTGCAGGTAATGCTGGTATGCATTTTGTATTGCTGACTTTCCTGATACATGAGTTAATCCCAGTCTAGTGATACAGAACTCTATTCTAAGTAACCTTGGCATAGTGATTATAGGGTCAAGTAGACTATGTCTGCACCTACCTTCTTTCTATTCATTTATGCTCAAACCACCATTTATTCTGACCCATATCAATACATTTTTTTTTTTCCATCAAAAGTGAGTTTATTTAGTAAAATAAAACATTACAGAAAAAAAAGTTTTGTATACATAGTGATCCCGGAGGATAACAATACAGTTTTCAGCATGTATATATAAGTTTGCATACTACTTTATATCTCATGTCTAGTTTCTTTCATATCAATACATTTGAGTTAATTTACCTCTAAACGGATTTGTGTCTAACTTCTGTGCTAATTCACAGCTGAGTTAAAGATATCAATACTCATGTTCTTATAAGTGCTTGCAGTAACTTTCATTCACCATGTGTGTCAGAGGGGCTGAGGTTGTTTTAAAGTAGGGGTGCAGAACAAAGAACCCAAAATACAGAGCGGCTGCTGCGGGAGTAGTGCTACATACACATACTAGGGACAATTTGGATAGGAGTCAATTAACCTACCAGCATGTCTTTTGAGTGTGGAAGGAAACCAGCACAAGCACAGGGAGAAGATACAAACTCCATGCAGGTAGTGTTCTGGGTGGGAATTTGAAACGAGGAAGGCGAAAGTGCTACTACTCAACCATCTTTGCTAGTATAACCTCCAGTAAATGAATGACTCCTGTCTGCAGTAGAGGTTCAGGTGGGCAAACTGGTGCATGTATTTTATGAGTGCGTGTATACTGGTGGCTCCAACAGGGCTTCCTAGGTCACTTGTTTGGCAAACCCTGTATAAGTAAAATTTGCTGCAAACCCTGCATCACAACCAGAGTGGTCCTTACCCTTTTTGCTGTGTAAAGGCAATGTGTGAAATGGCAACCTTTCCAGCTAACATTATAGCCATGCAAAATACCATACTATAGGTCAAGAGAGGCCAAAACTAAGCCAAAAAAGGGAAATTTAGAATAGAGATTTAAGTTTTTAGGGAACATATTTTAAAACTTCTACAATCTCTACCTTAAAAACACAGTTCTTTTAATGTTAACTGATGGAGCCAATCACAGAATGCTCCGGGCCATCAGGCTCTATACCAGAGGAACTTACACTTTATTTCTGACTGCTCCAAACTCAGGAAGGATAATGTGGTTGGTAGATGTTATGGCAATCTTCATCATCACCTCCATCTGCTCTGTCTCAGTGAACAGAGAAGCAGAAGAATATCCAGAATCTATACATCCAATAACACAGAGACAGTGATTTATAAAATGTATGAATAGTATTTCTGAATTCCGTACAAATACCCGGCGGTGATGAAGATTAGGAGGGTCATTATTTCTGGTAATCAGTGTCACCATGGCCATGTCTAGAGGCTATAACTTTTGTGCAAACCAATCAATATATGCTTATTTGGATTTTTTTTTACCAAAAACATGTAGCAGAATACATATTGGCCTAAACTGATGAAGAAATTTGATTTTTTTTTTCATTTTTTTTTCAATTGGATCAGTTTTTGAAACACACAGGTCAGTTCAGCAACACCCCTCTCCCTCCTCACAGGATTTGACTGACAGCGACAGGAGCCTGTGGCTCCCATTGCTTTCAAAATGTCCTGTGAGTCCAGGAAGAGGGAGCAGCAGCTCTGCAGATGGATAAGTGCTGGATCAGTGGAGGAGTCAGGTAAATGTTGGGGGGCACAACAAGTAGTGATACTTTTTTTACCTTAATGCAGGGAATGCATTAAGGTAAAAAACATTTTGGCTTTAAAACTGCTTACATTTTATTGTTGTAACCGTAGGCCATTTAGACCTATTAAAGCCTGGTCGAGAAACTCCCAGTTAGCTCAATCCGCTAACTAACGTGCCTAATCTCTCTCCATTCATAAACACTATACATGGTCGATGTGTAAGCAGCCTTATATAGTGTGGGGCGTGGACTTAGCCCCTGACCCATGATTGGCCAAATGCACCCTGCCTTTGGCCGATCATGGCTCTCATAGCACATCGCGCTGTGATTGGCCAAAGCATACAGGGCAGGTGCATGCTTTGGCCAATCAGCAGCCTTTAATGCACTCGCAGTGCATTATTGGGCGCATTGCGGTGGGTGAACGTCCCACGAGCGCCCATATGTTCGTTTGTTCTATGAAAAAACAAACACCTGATGTTCGAGTCATACTTACGCTTGACTAGAACATCAAGCCCATCTCTAGCATAGGAAAATTTAGTTCAGCTCAGGACTAAGCCTGAGCTGTGAGGGTTCAGTGAGTCAGGGCTGGAAAGCTCATCCTGACAGCTCCTCTGGTGCCTCCCCCTGGTCTAGAAGGTTATAAAAACTTCTAGAGCTAGTGGGTGGAGGTTAGGAGGAGCTGCCTGGAATATTTATGAGGGCCTCAGCCAATCCCCAGTAAAGGGCTGGCAGGGGGCAGGTTTACCTCATAAATAGACATGGGCCATTCCAACAGGGGCAGTCGGGTAGAAGATGGAGATATAGTGTTTTGAAGACTGTTGGTAGCCCTCTAGGGTACCCCCTAGTCTGGGGGGGTGACCTTTAGCCAGGGCTCAGGTGCTGGAAGGATCCTACTACAACACATGGAGGAAGCCCTTCCTGGAGGCACAAGAGCAAGAGAGAGGACAGTGTGAGTAGATCAGCACTACTGGGGACTTACAAGGGGGGGGGGGGATGCCACATGTAGCCAGTTCTCCCTGAAGACAGCATTATGCCATGTCTTCATCCCTTCCCTGGGAGATCTCCTGCAGTCAGCCCAGTGAGCTGGTGAAGAGTCAGTCTGGAGGACTGAGAAGGAAAGTTAGCCTGGAGGGCTAGTGATAGGGGCAGCTGCAGCCAGGTGGGTTGGCAGTGCCTGAAGAGGTGGTACAGGGACCCGTAGCCACAGGAGGGAGAGTGCAAGCTGATCACTGTATTCTACTACACAACAAGACTTAAAAATGGCTAGATCTTCTCCTGGGGCAAACCAAGAAAAACCTCCCAGTGGGGAAAGTGGTGAGGGTAATCATGCTAGGGAAAGTCTCTTGTTTAGGCCATCCCAGGTGTACAGGGTTGCAGTGGAGAGCGGGGAGACCCAGTCAGAGAGTCCCCTAAAAGAATGGGGGAGCCAAGGAGCATGAGCTAGATTGCGACCGGCCATGGTCTTTTCTAAAGGAACCCAAAGTCTGTCACCGGTATGCAAGTTCCAATTAACTATACAAAGTAAAGCGGTGGCTTGTATAATATAATGAGAGATCAGGGAGACCCAGACCTCCACTTTTCTTTGTACGACGCATGAGATCGTAAGAGAGGCACGGATGTTTCCCATGCCACACAAACTTAGTGAATGCACATCGGGCTTTCAAAAAAAAGGCTCTAAGTAATCGTATGGGGGACATCTGAAAAAAAAACAAATTTGGGAAGGATCATCATCTTCAAAATGTTTATCCTGCCTAGCCAAATAACCTGCACTTTCTCCCATGCTTCAAGCTCGGATTGGATAGATTGTAGCAGCGGAACAAAATTCAGCTGATAAAGATCTCTTGGGTCCGCAGGTAATTTAATACCTAAGTAGGTAAGAGGGGAATCCTGCCATTTTAACGAGTTTTCCAGCACATGCCTATCCACCGTGTTAATATTTAGGGGCATGAAAACTGACTTTCCCAGGTTCACTTGAGGTGATTTTAGCCGTATTAGTGTAATCGTGACAGAGAAAATTGAGTACTGTCCGTGATACTTTTTTTATTTGCACTAACATATAATTTTTCAGGACAAGCTTCCGGGGTATGTCCCCTTCTTCAAGGTCCATCAATACTGTTTGGACCTTGAAGAAGGGGACATATCCCGAAAGCTTGTCCTGAAAAATTGTATGTTACAGCAAATAAAAAAAGTATCACGGACAGTACTCAGTTTTCTCTGCTGAGAAAAAAACAACACATCATCCGCAAATGTGGCCATTTTATGCTCAGTAGAACCCACCCAGACTCTGGACACATTAGGATTCAATCTGACCTGTCGTAAGAACGCCTCCATGACCAAAGCAAACAACAAAAGGGACAAAGGACACCCCTGCCAAGTTCCATTCGAAATCTGGAACGGTTGAGATAACACCTAATTTACTTTCACTTGGGCTGTAGGATTAGTGTATAATGCTGGAATCCAAGATTGCATCTTATACCCAAGACACAGCATATGCTGTACCCGAGCTTTAATTACCCAATCGATTTGATCGAAAGCTTTCTCCATGTCCAACGAAAGGACAAGACAAGGGGTCTTCGTGGCAGCTATCTAATAAGTTAGGGAAATCGCTGTCTGGGAGATATCCTTAACTTCCCAGCCCAGAATATACCCCACCTGGTCTGCATGGACCAAATCACCTACGAACTCTTTCAGGCGATTGGCTAGGATCTTCGCCAAGACTTTAATATCAAGGTTCAATAAGGAAATGGGGCAGTGGTTTTGGCAATATGCCGAATCTTTCCCTTCCTTTGGGATTACGATTATATGTGCACATAGGGCTTCGGGAGGATACGACCCGTCTTTGTTAGAGAATTAAAATACGCTGTAAAATGGGATCTGCATTCAATTATTAAGTAATTCTTAAGCAAATAAACAAAGATAACACTATGTTTTCTTAATATTTAATGTTTCATTTGACATGAGTGTTCCTTTATGATATGACAGATCAGATCTTCTAATGGAAGTGTGTTATATATTTTCCATATTATAAAATGCATTCTACAAGCGTGACATTGCTGGCTCTTCTTGAATGTACTGCTCTAGTGCTCTAAACTAATTACTAAATACATTTCTAGAACATCCAAACCAAGGATTTGATCATCTTAAGAGTAGGACTATACTTTTCATTAAGGTGAGGACTGCTGAGGCGAGGCGTGAGAGACAAAGTAGGTAAATGCTGTGAATCCACAAAACATACGCTGTAATTATTATGCTTTCTTTTCATTTCTTCTTGTTATTAGTGAACTCTGCAAGTCAGAAATATTTTCCATTACAAGGGTGCATTGTGGAAATCCACTTCTCCTCTGAGTGCTTTCCATCTGACGCGCCATGTGCCTTTGCAATTACTTTACTTTCTGGTATTACAGTAATAACTGCAGTTTTAAGAGTGCAGAAATTTAATCCATACATTCAAACCGAGCAAACAAAAAAACACACACACACACACACACACACACAACTTTTAAAGTACTGTATATAAAAGCTCAATCATTAAACGCATTCGCAGTAATACATAAAGTGTTACTAAGCCCAGGACCCCTGCATATCTGGTCTCCCACAGTACGGCAGTGGCCAAAAGTTTTGTGAATGGCGCAAATATTAATTCTCAAAAAATCTGCTGCTTCAGTGTTTTTCGATCTTTTTGTCAGATGTTACTATGGTATACTGAAGTATAATTACAAGCATTTCATTAGTGTAAAAGGTTTTTATTGACAATTACATTAAGTTTATGCGAAGAGTCAATATTTGCAGTTTGACCCTTCTTTTTCAAGACCTCTGCAATTCACCATGGCATGCTCTCAATCACCGACTGGGCCACATCCTGACTGATGGCAGCCCATTCTTGCATAATCAATGCTTGGAATTTGTCAGAATTTGTGGAGTTTTTTTTTTTGTTCACCCGCCTCTTGAGGATTGACCACAAGTTCTCAATGGGATTAAGGTCTGGGGAGTTTCCCGGCCATGGACCAAAATTTTGATGTTTTGTTCCCCAAGCCACTTAGTTATCACTAGGGTTATACCGATACTAGTATCAGTATCGTGCCGATATCGAGCATTTGCACAAGTACTTGTACGCGTGCGAATGCTTCAATACCTAATCCAATACCTGGGCAACCTCAGAGATGATCGGTGCAGCATTGGGGGAGTTACAATCGCCGATCTCCAGGTGTGGCTTTCAATAAAGCAGCTGACAGCCGCTTCTCCTCCTCTACCTCCCGTGGCTTTCAGCTGCTGTCACATACCTGACTGTGGAATCTAAGATGACGAGGGTGGCCTCTTACACAACTCCTGTCCAAGCACCCCTGGTGGTGGAGACAGGGACTGCTAGGGAAGTTGAAGAGTGCAGGTGCCTGGCTGCTGTAGGTGTGAGCTGTAGCTTGAAGACACAGGTGGTGTGGAGTCTGGTCACAAGCCTTATTCAGCGGGAGCCAGGCAGACAGGTGCAGAATCAGGATCAGTTTCAAGTTCGGGAAAAGGCAGAAGTCAGTAACGTGCTGGCGGTGGGGTACCAAATCAGGAGACGGAGATGTAGTCATAAATCCAACCCGGGGTCGGTAACATAAGCAAGAAGCAGATATAGCAGGCAGGGGTGATCTGAGAGAAGTGCCAGACGTAGCCAGTTCAGGAACAAGGTTAGCAGACATAGATTATAATCAGGGACACAGGAACCAAAGCTGAAGACAATCCATCACTGAAGGCAGGCAGACTCTCAGTTTAAATAGGCTGCTGGGTGCCAGAATCTGCGGATGCGTGCGCGCGCTAACGTGTACGCGCTCGCACGTATGCGCCAATAGGTATGCTTGCTCGTCTTCGGATTCTATGCTTGTGACTCTGCACATGTACATTAGCATTAGCACTTGCTAAACAGGAATTAGCAGCTGCTGAACAGGAATGAGCACCTGCTGCACGAGATCCCTGACAGCTGCTTAATTGAAAGCCACACAGAGAGATCGGTGCTTGTAACTCCCACTACCGCCACTGCGATCACCACCCTATTGTCCCCTTTATCCTCCCTGGGTCCTCTGTGTCCTCCTCCGGCCCCCCTCCGTGTCCTCCTCCTGTCCCCGTTCGTGTCCTCCTCTGGTCTCCATCCGTGTACTCCTCCAGTACCCGTCCATGTCCTCCTCCAGATCCTCCTCCGTGTCCTCCTCTAAGAGTGGAGGAAGGAGCCAGTATATATTCTGAATGCATATATTCTGACCGTGATCACTGACTCTGTCCATTCATAACTGAGCATCGTAACCTGTGTTTACAATGCTTCAGTTTATGAATGAACAGGAGCCGCTGTCTCCTGTCCATTCATCTTCAGTGCAGCTGAAACTGCAGAGAAAGGAACTGGGAAATCTGTGTCCTCAGTCCCTTTCTCTGTCTCAAAGGGGAGATCTAATGGGTCTGTTTAGACCCTTGATATCTCACCAAAGCCCCCCCCCCCCCCCCCCCTTCAACAGGGCTGATAAAATAAAAATAATAAAAAAAAGAAAGAATTGTAATAAATATTTAAACGTTAAATTGTAAAAAATATATAAAAAATAAAAAAACAAAAAAAACACTGACAGCCTCTCCAACTTTCAACATAATCCACACATATAAGACCCAGGATGACAGGGGTAAAAGGAAATGCTGAGTCCGGTGTGGTTGTACTGGGAGTCTGGTTAGGACAGACCAGATTGGGCTTCTCAGTCACCCTGTGCCCCTAATAGACACAGGGTCACTTACACATAAGGGGGGGGGCCTGGGGAGCTGAATAAGGAGTTTCCCGACCTCTCTAAGGTAAGCTGCCTTCTGCACGCCCCCCCCGCCCAAAGTGCACTATCACAGTCCCACTCTAATGCCCTGTACACAGGATAGGATTTTCCGAAACAAAATCCATGTTTTTTTTCCGACTGATGTTGGCTGAAACTTGTCTTGCATACACACGATCACACAAATCTTGTCGGAAAATTCCGAACGTCAAGAACGCGGTGACGTACAACACGTACGACGAGCCGAGAAAAATGAAGTTCAATAGCCAGTGCAGCTCTTCTGCTTGATTCCGAGCATGTGTGGAACTTTGTGCGTCGGAATTGTGTACACATGATCGGAATTTACAGGGTATAAAAGAGAAGAGAGGCACCTCTAAATGTAGCAATAAGTTGCTAAATGTTGTACCTTCATTAAATGTAACCATATTGCTACACTTAGAGGCTCCTCTCTTCTCTTTTATACTCAGTTGTGACATGACGCTACTTGTATATCAAGACATTGCTTGTATATCAAGACAAAATTTATTAAAACATTTTGCTTGTCTTGCAAAACGCTCTCAAACCAATATATATATATTTTTTGTTTACGAAAGACATGTAGCGGAATACATTTTGGCCTAAATTTTTGAAAACATTCGATTTTATTAAGCTTTTTTTATTAGATATGTTTTATAGCAGAAAGTTTTTTCGTTTATATAATAAAAAATAAAATAAACAACTCAAATGGTGATCAAATACAACCAAAAGAAAGCTCTATTTGTGTGAAAAATTATATAAATCTCCTTTGGGTACAGCAATGCAAAACCGCACAATTACCAGTTAAAGTAGCGCAGTGCCACATCGTTGGTGTCAGTGGGAGGAATAGTCCCACATTGTTGGTGTCAGTGGGAGGAATAGTCCCCCATCGTTGGTGGCAGTGGGAGGAATAGTCCCCCATCGTTGGTGTTAGTGGGAGGAATAGTCCCCCATCGTTGGTGTTAGTGGGAGGAATAGTCCCCCATCGTTGGTGTCAGTGGGAGTAGTAGTCCCCATCGTTGCTGTCAGTGGGAGGAATAGTCCCCCATCGTTGGTGTCAGTGGGAGGAATAGTCCCCCCTCCTTGGTGTCAGTGGGAGGAATAGTCCCCATCGTTGTGTCAGTGGGAGGATAAGTCCCCCATCGTTGGTGTCAGTGGGAGGAATAGTCCCCCCTCCTTGGTGTCAGTGGAAGGAATAGTCCCCCATCGTTGGTGTCAGTGGGAAGAATAGCCCCCCATCGTTGGTGTCAGTGGGAGGAATAGTCCCCATCGTTGTGTCAGTGGGAGGAATAGTCCCCCATCGTTGGTGTCAGTGGGGGGAATAGTCCCCCCTCCTTGGTATCAGTGGGAGGAATAGTCCCCCATCGTTGGTGTCAGTAGGAGGAATAGTCCCCCATTGTTGGTGTCAGTGGGAGGAATAGTCCCCATCGTTGTTGTCAGTGGGAGGAATAGTCCCCCCTCCTTGGTGTCAGTGGGAGGAATAGTCCCCCATCGTTGGTGTCAGTGGGAAGAATAGCCCCCTATCGCTGGTGTCAGTGGGAGAAATAGTCCCTTCATCGTTGGTGTCAGTGGGAGAAATAGTCCCCCATCGCTGGTGTCAGTGGCAGGAATTATGCCCCATCGGATAAAGGCAAGCAAAGAATGGCATCTGGCCACCAGGTCACAGTTTGGAAACCACTGCTCTAGGTCAGCTATAGGTAGGGTTGCCCCCTTTTCTTCAAGTCAAACCCGAACACATTTAGCGGCACACAGCAATTTTCTCTTTATAGTATAAACTATACATATATTTTGCTATTAAATAACATTTCTAATCATATGAAGTTAATAACAAGAGTACCCCTTTACATCAGAGTCCACAGAGTCCACTTTTACATCTGAACTCGCAAAGTTCCCTTTCACTATAAGGGGGGGGGGGGGGGCTCTGAAGACTCTGATGTAAGGGAGAACTCTGGGGACTCTAACATAAGAGATGCTCTGGGAACCCTGAACTAAGGGGGAACACTGAGAACTCTGATGTACCGAGAGGACTTTGATGTAAGGGGGAACACTGTGCCCTTTGGTGCAAAGGGGAACTCTGATCTAAGGGGTGCTCTGAGAACCCTGATTTACTTTAGCGTACTCTCTCAGAGGCAGGAGACGGGGGGGATTTTAGTCAAGGACAGGGATGGATTGTGAGCTCACTCACCCCTTGGCATTCAGCACCTCTCATCCAGATGTATCTGAGGCTGCTGGACTTCAAATTTCCAGCCCCTGCTTTCCTTTTCTGAGGCACAGCGCCGGGGAATGAAGTGTTGGCAGACACAGAGGGGTAGGGCTGGGAGTAAGAGGTGCAGATCGAGCCCTCTCTCCTCTCCCGTCTGTGTGTGTGTTTGGGGGGGATTGTTAGTGTTGGCTTTGGGCAGTATGAAATAGAGGGTAACAGACACTCCCAGCTTAGACAACTGCAACCAGCAACCCTGCTGGGAGGCCATAGTCCAGTCTGAATAATGTGTCCGGGTTTCAGGCAGTCTGAAACCCAGACGCATGGTTCCAAACCTGAACTGTCCGGGTGAATTCCCGGACAGGTGGCAACCCTAGCTATAGGATTGCCTGGATTTTAGCAAACTTTATTACACATTCTAACTTGCTTGTTCTGTAAAAATTGATGTAGTACTTATCACTTTCTTAAACATTGCGCTAAGTGGTAGTGGTGGTGAGGGGGAGGTAAGCCTGCCTTCACTGCACTCAGATCAGGGGGTGGCTTTAATTTAACATTGGGCTCCCTGCAAGTTTCTGCGAAAAGCTAAAAGCCAAGAATATAAGCGGGGTGGATTTCCTGGGAAATGTAGAGTTTTGTAGTTTAGCCACTAGAGGCAGAGTAGATTACTACAAAAAATGCCTATTTTTTTTAAAGGATAAGAATAATTTGAGGAAGTTACACCTAACAGCCATCCTTGCCCCTCATACTACTTAAATCCCACCAATACAAGACTCCGATCTGCGTGTGACATGCACCATAAGCTACAGCCCACACCAGGCTGAGTGGTGCACGTGTCCTCCTCTGAGCTGGCAGACTTTGCGGAACTACAAAGGAGTGACCTTTTCTCCATAAGCACTAATGAAGAAACCGCCTACTTGTTTAGGCCATGGCTACTGGTCCAAACCTCCCACTGATCTGAGGTCTGTATTGTTGGATATAAGCAGGGCTTTTTTTCAGCTGGAACTTGGTGGTACTCAGTTCCACCACCTTTGGCCCAGGCCCTCCGCTCCCTGCTCACCACTATCACTAGTAAACACAGAAGTCTGGCTTCTGTGTTTACAAGTGACAGCCTGTCTCCCAATGGCTCCCACAGATCTGATCTCCTGAGTGGCTCCCTCTGAGTGCAGGTTGGGGACAAGGAAAGTCTAGGTGCCCAGGGTGCAGTGCAGATGCCGACAGCCCCACTGGATGGTCTTCCTGTAAGTGAGAGAGGCAGAGCCACCTACAGTGGGCGAGGAGGTACTAGAGCCGACTGGGTGCTTCAGTTTAATATAGCAACCAAAGTAAGACACGTAAGAGATGGTGGAGTGGGGGGAGAAGATGGGGGCAGTGGAGGGGAGGGTTGTATGCAGAGGTCAGACCTGAAGAGGGATGAAAGTGTAATGTGGCTGGGGGTTGCAGAGGTAAGCAGCTGGGGAAGAAGGCTGAACTCTGCACTTTGTACGTAGCAAACCCCTTGAACTATGTAAGTAATGCACCCCTGAACTCTGCACTATGTACGTAATGCACCCCTGAACTCTGTACATAGCACACCCCTGATCTCTGCACTATGTACGTAATGCACCCCTGAACTCCGCACTATGAACATAATGCACCCCTGAACTCTGTACATAGCACACCCCTGAACTCTGCACTATGTACGTAGCGCACCCCTGAACTCTTCACTATGTACATAGCACACCCCTGAACTCTGCACTATGTACGTAGCGCACCCCTGAACTCTTCACTATGTACATAGCACACCTCTGAACTCTGCACTATGTACGTAGCGCACCCCTGAACTCTTCCCTATGTACATAGCGCACTGCTGAACTCTTCACTATATACATAGCTCACTCCTGAACTCTTCACTATGTATGTAACACACTCCTGAACTCTGCACTAACACCCCCCAAACTCTACACTTTGTACATAATGCACTCCTGGTTTTTAACGCCCCTTTAAGACCCTCCCACTGTTAGTGAAATTTGTCCACAACCACTATTTCATGCAGTTTGGAGGGTGTAAATGGGGGTATTGAGGGTTCGTGCTTGAGTTCCTGCACCTATTTTATAAGAAAAAAAGCCCTGGCTATACCGTAAGTAAATGGAAAGAGCAAGGAAAGGTGGGGGGGGGGGGGGGGGTTTGGGTGGGCTTATACCGACCCTCTAAAAAAAACAAAAGCCGAACATCTGAAAGAAGAAGCTTTATACTTAAAGTGGAATTTTAGTCAGTAAAATGTAGTTCTGTTGGATCACTTCAGGCTCCTTTTGCAGGTATAGTTTTGTAAAACATGAAAAATAAGTGCATAAACTACTTAAAATCCAGTAAAACAATGTCTCACTCTGCTCTGCACATGCTCAGTTGCTCTCTATTTTAGCATTGTGCCGAATATCACAGACACTAGAAGCTGATCTGCTGACAGCCTAAGATTTATTGCTGCTCAGGGGCTTTGGGCTTCTGCAAAATGGTAGCCTCTGGCAAGGAGAAACAGGAACAATGCTAGAGGCAATTTACAGCACAAACGCATTTTGGCTGCATAATTATTAATGTGAAATGTATGTTCCTTGCTAAAGAACATTCTTTTTATCAAGTTCTTATGGGTAAAGTTCCACTTTAAAGAGGAACTGTAGTCTGCTCCCATAATTTGTAATAAAAACAATGTGAAGCTTCCCTCCAACCACTTTGCATATTATTTTATATATACTGTCATTCTGTATTTGCCAAAAATGCTGCAGAAATCTCCCTCCAGTAAGTCTGGCTGCAACCATCTTAACTGTGGGCAGCTGAAGCTGCTGCCTGTTCACTTCCTGGATTTACACAGACACACAGAGGCAGACTTCTAGCTATGAAGCCCTGCAGCTCTCACTGGCCCTCTTATGACTCATCCCCCCTCCCTTCCTGGCAAACTCTCAGGAGAGTGAGAAAGAGAGCTGTGCATGATGCCATAAGGCTAGGCTAATGACCAGACAAGAAACAAGAAGTGGGCTGTATAAGTTATTTACATACCTCACTATTTTTTGAGATGGGAATGAGGGACACCTATCAGCAAAAGTATGCAGGCATAGGACACACCCCTGGCCACGCCCCCTTAAAGGAGAAATGTACAAAACAAAAACAAGATTGGTTAAACCCACAAGTGCTTTTTTTACCACTACTATTCATATTAATTTTATATTGGCTTTTGGAATTTACAAATGCAGCAATTTATACATCAGATGAAAGGTTTAGCGTTGGAAAACACTTTTTGATAGATAAAAAGTGCATTTTATATAAAACTATATAGATCAGACCAAAACGAGGGACAAATGAGGAGGAATGCGGGACAGAGGGGCATTGCTCCAAATCAGGGACAGTCCCTCGAAATCAGGGACAGTTGGGAGCTATGTATTTACTGGCAGAAAAAAAATGTTTTACTATCCAAAGTTAAAACAACAAGGGCAGAAGATTTAATAGATGGAAAGTTGAAAAAATGACTGAAGGTTCGCTTTAAGGTAAAAAATGTCTTTAGAATAATTTATTGAGTATTGAGTATGTGGCTTCTTAATCTTTTAAACCTTGTTGTGTTCCAGTTTAAGCTGGTGTCATGACCTCTGCCCCAGGTTTCCTCTTTCGGGGTGGCTCCTTTCTCTTGCAAAATATGTAGCCACTCTTGCATGCACACACTAAAGTTACATACCTCCCAACTTTCTGAGATCGGAATGAGGGACACCTATCAGCAAAAGTATGCAGGCATAGGACACACCCCTGGACACGCCCCCTTAAAGGAGAATTGTACAAAAAAAAAAACAAGATTGGTTAAACCCACAAGTGCTTTTTTTACCACAACTATTCCTTTATATTGGCTTTTGGAATTTACAAATGCAGCAATTTAGAAATCAGATGAAAGGTTTAGCGCTGGAAAACACCTTTTTGAAATATAAAAAGTGCATTTTTTATACAACTATATAGATAAGACCAAAACGAGGGACAAATGAGGAGGAATGCGGGACAGAGGGACATTGCTCCAAATCAGGGACAGTCCCTCGAAATCAGGGACAGTTGGGAGCTATTAAGTTACAATAAGGGCATCAATAGAAACACACAGCTCCATAGCCTAGCATGAAAAAGCACTCCACTGTTCCTCCCTCCTTCTGCCTCTTCCTTTCTACAAGCTAACAGACTGACTCCAGGCTGCACTGTCCACTGTTAAGACCAGAAGTTCAGGGAAGCCGCACTTAGAGCCCAGGAGCCTGCTACATTGAAAGTTGTAAACTGCAAAAGCTCAGACCAGAATTTTAACAAATAGTTTACTGGGGAATGTTTATCTTATTGTGCTGAATGTGTTAAATCTAAATTGCTGAGGGTTTAACTTTAACTGTCCGTCGGGCAGTATGCTGAAACTTTGCTTCTTTGAAAAGCTAGTGTACATGTATTATGTTTTTTAACAGAAGATTCTAACAACTGTATTTTAGTGCTTTAAGAGATGACAGCTATTGTCTGGAGACTTTATAATGCTATTTCTGAGTGTGTTACATAAATTACATTTGGTGCAATAATTAAAACATCCAAGAAAATACGTATACTGAAATATGTAATGGAAGCTTTGCTTTGTCCCCATCAGCAATCCAGCTGTAAATGAGTTCTATAATTACCCCGATACACAGAAAAACATATGTTGTTCAGCAAACTGTCCATCCAAGCTCAATTAAGATAATTCCTGACGGGGCGTGGCCTGGACATGGCTGAGTGAGGCTGCTTTCTCTTGGAGCTCCCGGCCTGTCCCGAAAAACCCGGCTTCACTCACCTTATTTGAGGCATGATACCGTCCAAAAAGCACAGGACAAGAGCATCCACCCGGGGGACACCTGTTGGAAAGAGCCCTGGTGAGATTCGACACTACTTCCAGCAACTGCAAGGATCATCCCCAGGAGCCATAGTAGCGGCGCCACGAGGCCCTCCACGTGGAGAGAGACTCAGAGCCTCCGCACAGAGTGATTCTCCCGCCTCACCCTGCCAAAGCGGGTATATTAACAACTCACCGGAGAACATCGGAGAACCAGCGGGGGTCGAGATGGCGTCTCAGCAACCACCTGTACCCCTTATACTTGACCAAGACATTCGGGCCCTACTACAGGCCCTCCCCACCCGCTCAGACATCGAGGCGCTTATCCTCAAATTAGAGGAGACGCACCGACGGGACATGCAGGAGTTACGCGGGGAGGTAGCCACTCTAGCGGATCGCATAGACACAGGGGAAGCCTCGGTCACCACTCTGGAGGGAAGAGTTGCAGCGCTAGAGCAGGATAGGAACCATCACCGGGATTCCACCATTTCTCTGCAGCTGCACCTGGAGGAAATCGAGGACCGGAGTCGCAGGAACAATCTGCGGCTCCGAGGAATCCCGGAGGATATAGCAACAGAGAACTTGGGGGAGACGGTGAGGGCAATGTTTTGCACTGTACTGGAAGAACCAGACCTCAACATTGAGCTAGACAGGGTTCACCGCGCTCTGGGCCCACGGTCCGAAGATCCGGACAGACCGAGGGATGTAGTATGCAGATTACATCGCTACACCCAAAAGGAAAGCATCCTGCGCCGAGCCTGGGAACATGGTGAAGTGGAAGTGGGAGGTAAACAGGCGAAAATACTGCCAGACTTATCGAGAGCAACGCTGAGGCGCAGAGCCCTACTGCGCCCTCTTCTAGATCTCGCCAAGCAAAAAGGATTGACATATCGGTGGGGTTACCCACTCTCTGTGCTGTTCCGTAAGGACACAAGCTCTTTCTCCCTACAAAGACCAGAGGATCTCCCGGCGCTATTTAGGTTCATGGATACGGATCCAATACAGATACCTGACTGGCTGCAATTCCTGCATCGGCCACAGGGAAGATCGGGCCTCCTGAGGATGCATGGTCCCCTCCCTCCTCGCCACTTCAGGAACAGAAGGAGACGCAGGACGGCCTCGGAGGGAGAGCCACGTGAGTAGGCCTTGGGCCACCCATCCCCGTCCATTGATACATGCCCAAGATAGAACGAGAAGACGCCAACCCCCACACGCAGAGAACTGTAGCGAGATCTTCGTTGTTAACAGACGAGGAGATTTTTGGATAAGCGTTGTCTCCGCTTCCCCCTGGCCGGCCCCCCCTCTCCGTTCCTCCCCCCCCTTCACCCCTCGGGACTCTCGCTGAACACACTTCTGGGCAGCACTGTGGTCTAGAAGCCCCATGGGAGAGCTGATGCAAACCCACGGACCGAATTTCTAAAACAACACCTGCCCCCATACAGGTCAGGACCCATCCCAGACTTCACAGTACTGGGGGCTTGGAACTTACAATCACCCATCTATCAGTCCACACACAAATTAGAATCCCAAAGTCACACTCTCTGTGATGACGCCGGAATGTACAAGTATTATGGTCACACGAGACTGAACGGTTTAGTGACATGGGAAGAGAATCGAGAGACGCTCAAAATCCCAAGCCCTGCGTATCAGGGGAAACTCGCCATGACCCCAAGACAGCAACAGGAACCACGACATGCACCACGGAAAGCTCAACATAGATGATCACAGCTGGTAACAACACCACAAATATAACAGCGGGGATCCGTGTGCGGGTGCTCGGGAGGGGGAGTGGTGGAGGGGACTTCCCGCTTAGCGGCTCGTGTTGATTACTGTCCGGGTCCGGGACTGTTTTGGGCCTTTTGCACATAGCTTAAGACAAAGCTTGAGATTGAACACTGTTGGCCCTGAAGCTCTGAGTGGACTGGTTAAATAAGGGGTTGGTATTGAACCTTTTTTCTGGCCGCTCTCCCTGAGACCGCCTCAGGGTGCCTATCGGATGGGTGTGTCGATGGAGGGGGTGGGTAATGGGATCCTCTTTATGACACCTACTGTGTGCCTTAATTTAGGCAGTTAGGCTCCATAGGGGTTTTTGTTCCGGAAGCCCTGAGTCAGTTTAGCTCACCTAATGTTATGTTAATTTATGCCTTTTGTATGTTATTTTTTGGTTGGTCTTGTCTTCAGCTAATAGTACATTTGCAACGCTGTATTCCACTAGTCTGCTATGTTACTGTTTCAGACACACTGCGTGCACTACTAGACACCATAGATTGCCGGGGGAGGAGGGAGAGGCCCGGGAGCTCACTTCCTGGCCCTGTCTATCCGCAACCCCAAATAGGACAGCGCTCCATTCCCAGTGTAGTGACTGGGGAGCGTAATAGCCCATTTGGCTAACTTAGCACCCACACCCAGCTGCACTATCTAGTGACAGCTTCTTTCACTTCTCTCTCTCTCTGTTCTGCTCTAGCTTTTCCTTTCCTGACCCCCCCCCCCTTCCCCCCTCCTCCACACCTCTACCCTTCCTCCCCCCCCCCCCCTTCTTGTACCCCCCACCTTCCCCTCCCTTTTACCCATTAATTGACTGTTGATACACTCACCACCTCAGATCATGGCACCCTTAAACATAATTTCCCTCAACGTGAAAGGCCTGAACACGCCAGAAAAAAGACGAATGCTCTCTAATGACATGAGACGCATGGGAGCAGACATTGTTTTCCTGCAGGAAACCCACCTCAGAGAGGGTTCCCTGCCGACACTTCAAAACAGATTTTTCCCATCGGTTTACCACTCCAGATACACAGAAGCCAAATCCAGGGGAGTCTCCATCTTAATCTCGTCCAAACTCTCATGGACACTCATAGACGCAAAATATGACAAGGAGGGCAGATTCCTTTTTCTAAAAGGGATGATTGGGAACTCCAAAGTTACCTTAGCTAACTTGTACGCTCCCAACACACATCAAGATATATTCCTCAAACGTCATCTAGACCTACTAACACACTTCACTGACGGAAACTTGATTGTAGGAGGTGACCTGAATGTCCCACTTGCCCCCACGGAGGATACTTCCACTGGAACCTCCTCCACATCGCGGGACTTGCGTAAACGCATCGGAACGACATTACACAACCTCCAACTGATCGACGCGTGGCGCCTCCTACACCCGGGAGAAAAAGACTTTACCTTCTTCTCTAAACCTCACCGGACGTACTCCAGAATCGACTATTTCCTGATCCCCCACAGAGACCTGCACGCGATTAAAGAAACTAAAATAGGGTCAATCACATGGTCGGATCATGCCCCGATCACACTAAAATACACTCTCCCAGACTTACGGTCGACACAGAAACCACCGTGGCGACTAAACGAAAGTCTTCTGCACATCCCAGAAATATTAGCTGAGGTGGCCAGGGAAATTGGCCACTATTTTTCCTCCAACACCACCCCTGACTGTGACACTGGACTAGTGTGGGAGGCCCACAAGACCGTAATTAGGGGAATACTGATTAAACATGGCTCACGACTTAAGCAACAACGTACAGCACAACTAAACACCTTGCTGAAGAAATTAGTCACACTGGAAGGGAGACACAAACAGACTCCCACCAAACAATTAGAAGCAGAGCTAAACCTGGTCCGGACACAGATCACTGACCTATTGCGTTATAAAGCGAAAGCGGCCTTACAAATCTGCAAAAGGAAAAATTACGAATCCGGTAATAAATGCGGAAGACTACTAGCACAATCATTACGAGAACAAAAAATGGCCTCATATATACCCCACATCATGTCCCACACGGGTCGGAAAGCCTCGTTGCCCCAACATATAGTACAGGAGTTTAGCTCATTTTATTCCTCTCTATATAACTTAACAGAGTCACAAATCCCCATTGAAAACACGACAGAATACATAACATCCTCCCTCATGCCGACCCTCCCAGACGATGCAAAATCCATTCTCGAAGAACCCATTACGCTGACTGAACTACAAATTGCACTAAAACACTCTAAATCAGGGAAAGCACCAGGCCCAGATGGGCTTACAACCCCCTACTACAAGACCCTACTTCCCTTCCTGGGCCAGCATATGGTAGAACTTTTTAACACTTTAGGCTCAGGGGGTAAGTTTCATAAATCCACGCTGCAGGCACAAATCTCTGTCATACCAAAAGAAGGTAAAGATCCGGGCCACTGTGGGTCCTACCGCCCGATATCCCTTTTGAATACAGACCTCAAACTTTTTACAAAGATCATTGCTACCAGACTGCAACAACACCTCACCTCACTTATACATCTCGACCAGGTGGGCTTCGTTCCAACGAGAGAAGCTAGGGATAATACGATCAAAGTTCTAAATATACTGCATATCGCAAACAACACCAAATCCCCATGCGTCCTACTTGGAACCGACGCCGAAAAAGCGTTTGATCGCGTAAGTTGGAGATTTATGTTCGCGACGCTAAAACACATAGGGCTGGGTGACAAAATGCTGCAATGGATTTCCGCAATATATACAGACCCAACAGCCAGAGTAAGGGCAAATGGGGTACTTTCAGAAACTTTCCCAATTAATAACGGAACCCGTCAAGGGTGTCCCCTATCACCTCTGCTCTTCGCACTGTCCCTAGAACCTTTCCTATGTCATATTAGACATAACCCAGATATCACAGGGATAGAAGTAGGCAACAAACAATTTAAAGTCTCCGCATACGCTGATGACCTAATGTTTTCTCTCACAAACCCAATCATTTCCCTCCCCAATCTCATGAAAGAATTTAACATATATGGTAAACTGGCCAATCTGAAAATCAATTTCAGTAAATCTGAAGCGATGAGTTTGGGTATCCCACAACCACTACTCACACAACTACAGAATAGTTTCCACCTGAAATGGAACACTACAGCATTGAAGTACTTAGGAACATTTATACCCCCAACCTTTTCCCACCTATTCAAGCTAAACTTCCCTCCCCTCCTAAAAAAAGTCCAACAGTTGCTAGAGAAATGGAACACGGGCCTCCATTCATGGTTTGGACGGTGCAATATTCTCAAGATGACAATCCTACCTAAATTCCTATATCTCCTACAGACCATCCCTATACACATACCAGCAACCTTCTTCAACCAGACACGCTCACTATTCACCAAATTTCTCTGGGCAGGGAAAAAACCAAGACTAAATAGGAAAACCCTTCCTCTACCCAAACGCTACGGGGGGCTGGCAATGCCTGACCTTCAGACCTACTACAGGGCAACACACCTAGTTAGACTCATCGACTGGAGCCGACATACAACCACCAAACTATGGACTCAAATAGAACAAGCACAGAGTGAGACTCCTATACATAGAAGCCCTTGGTGCTACGCTAATCTTCCAACAGATCTCAAACACCACCCGTTAATAGGTAACACAGCCCGTGTATGCGCCCACCTGGTTGAGTCATCTCCCCTCTTTGCTCGCGAATCCCCACTTAGACCCATACTAGGAAATCCTGCATTTGAGCCCGGTATGAGAGACGGAAGGTTCAGGGAGCTACGGGATGAGGGAATATACCAAGCCTCACATTTCAGTAACAGAGGTAGATGGAAGACTATTACAGAGCTGTCCGACCCAGAGGGACGCTTCCGTCTGGATTTCCTGAGAGCACTACAACTCCACCACTTCCTCAGCACCATGACACCACCTAACACTACAGACCAAACACTCACATCACTGGAGGAACTGTGTTCGGACACGGGACCCGTACTACACGCACTTTCTCTGACATACAGTATGCTAATCACCCCATCAGATGACCATAAGATACAGGGCCTCACTAAATGGGAAAAGGAACTA